>CM077156.1:66176243-66662503 GCA_039583875.1 Platanthera guangdongensis
AGTGATGATATCCCCTAGGTGGAATTTCACAATCTGCAAGTGGATTAAAAGGTTTTCTAGGTTGATTATAGTTTTTGTTAGAATTAGGACTTTTATTAAGTCTGACTGGGTTCCACAAAAAGTTTTTAGTTTATCGACCAGAGTTCGACGAAGTGGGATGAGATCGTCGATCTCTGCTCAGATAATGAACATATTTATTTTTTGTGCACCAAGTTCGTCGATCTCTGCTCGACGAACAATAAACAGTTCGTTGATCGCAGTAAGATGAATTATTATAGCTAATGTTGTCGTACATAGATCGTCGTTCGGAGTTCGACAAACTAGCCACATTTCAACTACCTAAGTTCGACGAAATATGTTGAACTTTGTTTTTACATAGAGTTTTCTGGTTTCTGTTCTTTTGATTTCTAGAGTTAGGTAATTCTTTTGTGGTTTGTTTATTGTTTATTACCTGTTTACCCTTAGCTGAAACAAATCTTATAGGGGTTGATAATATGTTCTTCTTAAGTATGAGGGGTAAGCTTGATAATGCACCCCAGCCCAGTTTGCCATTCAGTCTGGCATTGACTGTACTTGTGATGTCCATCATCTTAAGGCTTCTCCCATTGAGAGATTTCTCAAGTTGCTTAGCCTCACATAGCTCTGTTTTTAAAAAAATAATTTGTTCATTAGCTAGAGCTAAATCATCCTTAAGCTTATTGTTTTCAGCAAACAGGTTATCAAATTCAGATTGCCTATCTCTTAACATTTTAATTTCTTTTTCAGATTTTATTAAATCATTGCGAAAAGATTTGAATTCAATTTTAAAATCAATAGAATTAAAATCAAAAGACGAGATTACCTGATCCTCATCTGTCTCAGATTATTCTTCTGATTCTTCAGATTGACCATCTGCTTGATCTTCAGCATCAGGTCTGCTGCAAGAGGCATTAATTGCCATGAGGGAGACCTCTTTTGCCCTTGATTCTTCTTCATCTTCACTGGAACTAGAAGATGATGTCTCTTCATCAGTGTCACTCCAGGTTTCAACAATAAAACCTTTTTCTTTTCTTTTGTATTTGCTGGATGATTGTTTGTTTAAATTCCTGCTGGAGTTCTCCTTGTTCTCTTTATCCTTTCTCCTGTCCCTTTTCTGAGCTTCTGGGCATTCAGGGAGAATGTGCCCATGCTTTCTACATCCAAAGCAGACAATCTCCTTGGTAGGAGTTCTGTCCTACTTAGGTTTGTCATCATTCTTTGATGTTCTTCTTCTGAAATCATTCTTGGCCAGCTTGTAGAATCTTTTGGCTAGCAAGCTCATCAGCTCTTCATTTGCTGGAAGGGTTTAAGATTCTTCAGTTGCTTTAAAAACAATATTATGTTACTTCCTTGAAGTGGTTGAGGTCTTCATTTCAGCTGCCTCTCTAGTCTTGATCAATTGCTCATGGGATTTGAGCTTTCCCAAGAGAGACTCAGTGGATATCGCATTCATACTTCTGGCTTCTTTAATTCGCCAGATCCTGGTATCCCAAGTGCTAGTGAAGCACGTTAGAATCTTGTCATTGATCTCAGTCAATGAGATATCCTTATACAAGGACTTCAGTTCATTGATGATAACACTAAGTCTGTTATACATCTCTACCACTGTTTCAGATTCCTCCTTCTTGACGTTCTCATACTGAGATATTAGCAGGGATATTCTATCCTTTATTTCATCTACAGAGCCTGCCACCATCTGGTTTAGAGAATCCCAGATTTCTTTTGCAGAAGTGCATTCAGCCACCATTTGGAAGATTTCGTCTGACATTGTTTGGGCCAGAATGTTCATGAATTTAGCATCAGCAACCTTGGATTTCTTTTGAGCATCAGTCCACTCAGGTGGTGGAACTGCATGAGTGCTGGAAGTTGCTGTGGATGTAGAAGCAGTTGGTTGAGGAGGACCTGTCAAAATGGAATTGAAAATATCCTCATCAATGGAGTTCATGTACAACTTGATTCTTGCCTTCCAGATTGCAAACTTATTTAAGTTGCACACTGGAGGTCTGGTGGTAGCATAATCCTTATTTTGTGTCATTGTTGTAAGAAAAAAAAAGGACACTAAAGAATATAGAAACGATCTAACGAGTATCTTCGTTCAGATTTTAATCTGTAAAACTAATGACAAACCTGGCTCTGATACCAATTGAAAGTGGTGCTAAGGGAGATACCAGCAGAGGGGATAGACTGTATTACTCTTGAATATTTTAAAATCCTTTAGATTTATATTTCTGAGTTGAAAATTAGTGATACTACTAAGTGTATTCAGAGAGTGCAGAAATAAAAAATAAGTTACTTAACAAAAAGCACACAGAAAGAATTAAAATAGCATCACAGATGACACAAGAAATTTATAGTGGTTCCCCTAAAACTTGGGCACATCCACTCTTCTACCACCCTGGTATGAATGCACTTAGGTTTTTGATCAGGTGCCCTGTCACCAATCAGGTTTTTGTTCAGGTGCCTGTCACCACAAGATCTGCTTCAGGTAGATCAGGAAACCCTTCAAGCTTTGGATCAGGTGCCTAAAAACCAAGTGATTAACATTTAAAGGGAGCTACAACCATGTGTACAGTGGGTGAAAATGAAATTAGATGTTATCTTCTCTTTCTCAAGGCAACAATGAAGATTAGTGGATCCTTGATGGTGTCAAAGCTCCCCCTGAGATGAAGATTTGTTCAGGAAGAATGGAAGCTTTGTAGGGTGAGTAGGTCTTCTAGAAAAGATCTCCAGTAAGCAGTAGACTGATTGAAGTTTGGTTGTCTCTTGAAATCTTGTTGGAGTAAGAACATGAAAGTGAGCTATTAGATCAGGAATACTCAAGAGGGGGGGGGGTGAATAGAGTATTCAGGTTTTATAAAATTTTCAACTTATTTTATCTAGTGCAGGAATAAATTTAAAAGCATAAACAGCAAACCTAATAACTAACACTGACACAGCAAGAAACAAAAGAAAAGGGCAATCTAGACAACATAAGAATTTATAGTGGTTCCCCTAAACTTGGGTACATCCACTCTTCTACCACCGTGGTAGGAATCCACTCAGATTTTTGATCAGGTGCCTGACACAAATGAACTTTTGATCTGGTACTCAAAACCAAACCTCAAGACTTTTGATCAGGTGACTTGTAACCAGGAATAACGTTTGAAGCGAGTTATAACCCTTTATACAGTGGGGGTGAGAGATGATATGGTATTATCTTTCTCAATATAAACTTAGAAGACTTGTGGATATTAATTTTAGCAAAGGCTCCCCTTGGGTAATAGAATGGTTCAGAGAGATGGAGTCTTGCTGCAAGGTGATAGGCCTTCAGTAGTTCAGCCTTAATCAGCAGCTGTTCAGGAACTTCTTTGACAGATAAATTTGTAGTTATCCTTTGAAGTGTCCTGGAATGTTGAAGATAGAAGACTCTTGATTTTGATTTGATGTTCTTCTTCTTCAGATAGCTGATGATCTTCAAAAATCTAGTGCTTCTTTTCTGTATCAGAAATCTATGAAAGAAAGGTGCAGAGAGTTTCTTGATTCAGACTGATTGTTATTCTTTGTCTGTGTGTGACTGTGTTCTTCTGTATTCTCTATATCATCTCTATGGGAAAAGAGAGGAAATTGTTTTTATATTTCCTGTAAAAATTCTCTTTCGAATTTTGAAATTCTCTGCAATCAATGCTGACGGCCTTGAGAATAATTTGCATTGATTTATTTCCCCAACTGTCCCATGGAAAAACGGTAGACAATAATTCTAGTGAAGACCATAATCAATGCTCTGTCTAACAGTTATATTCCAAAGAATATTTGAGCATTAATTACTCAGGAATTATTGCAGTAAGAAGGGGATATAAGGATGGAAAATAACTAAGTCTGGATTCGTCGAACTGATACAAAAATCGTCGAGCTGAGTTCACAGTTCGTCGAGCTGAGTTGCTGAGTTCGTCGACCAGATGACTTCTGTTTGTCGAGCTGAGTTCCAAGATCGTCGAGCAGAGAGCAGAACTATATTCTCTAGAAACTTTGCCTTTTCCGTGTATGGAGTTCGTCGAGCTTGTAACTGGCTTCGTCTACTGAAGTTCAGCAAAATATTTTTGGACTTAGAATAATTTCAGATGCTTCTAGATGAAGGTTTTGACGTGAAGTATCTAGAATTCGTCGTCCAGAGAACTTAGTTCGTCGACCTAAGCATAGAGAACATCTGAACTTGGAATGCTGAATCTAGTGCATAAATCGTCGATCTAAGAATTGGTTTTGTCGAGCTGAGGACCACTAACTGCTGCTGGATAACTCTAGCTATTGTTGTCAGAGTTCGTTAAGATGAGAATCTTGTTCGTTGACCAAAGTATGACTCTGGACTTAGAATAAAGAGATGTTTTCTGATCTTGAAGTGTTGAAGTATAGTGTCCAAAGTTCGTCGACCTGAGTACCAAGTTCGTCGAGCTCAGCTCAGAGAATTTACTTTGAGATCGTCGAGCTGAGCAAGACTTTCATCGAACTGCGTTCGACGAACGTCAAACTCATTTTACTTGATATGAAATCTGTCAAAGTCTTGAGTCTCTAGCAGTGTTGATGGTTGGTCCTTGCTGTGTTGATTCTAAGGACTTGGCCTACACTCTAGGAGACAACTATGACCTTGGCTATACATGTTGGGTCAATTGATCCGAACTTAGTGAACCTAGCCCAAAACAAACAAGGGATCTAAGCCAAGCGTCGCATACGTCGAGTATCGCATGATGCTTCTCGATGAATCCCACTGTCCAAAAACATTCTAATTCCAAGTGTCATATTCATCGAGTATCACTCGATGCTTCGTCAAAAGGCATCCTGATCACTCGACGCTTTTAAGTCTAGTCGGCACAATCGATGCCTTGAGTCTAGTCGACGCATTTGACGTTTTTAGTCCAGTCGATGCACTCGACGCTTCTCTAATCCAGTATTCTTCTAAGTCAAATTATTCTTATACGTAGAGTATCATTCCATTCCTGCCCACTAGCGACGCTCTCGATGCTTATCAAGAAGCACGTGAACACTCAACGCCTATTACAAGAGCACCACGAGTCTAACTATAACTTTCTTGACTCCAAACGTGTGCGAGGGGTCTAACACGAATCGGGACGTTACAAATCCTATAAACAAAATTAAAGATTTCATCGATGAAATCAGGCTAAGTCAGTGGGGGGGGGGGGGGAACAGAGCATGAAGAATACGTATGCGTTTAAGTTTACCTTGGGGAAACAACTGCAGGTAGCAATTCAGCATGAAGTCCACCGACTCCCAAGTGTACTCCTCTCTCCCATGATTAGACCATTAGAACTCCACCAAAGTAACACTCTTTTATAGCAAGCCTCTTGTATCAGTGTCCACTATCAGCATAGGCTCTAGTTGAATAGACCTATAAGTTATCATTGTTCAATTTATAGCGGGGACATGCTGATTGGGCTGTAGTAGTGCTTTCCAAAGTGACGACAAATGAAATTCGTCGTGTAAATTTTCCAACTTAGGTGGTATCTCCAGCCGATAGGCTAAAGGGCCAATCCTCTCCAATATAACATAAGGCCCCACATACCTCAGGCTGAGCTTTTATCTACCTCGTACACGTGACACTCCATGCATTGGCCTGATCTTCAAGAACACCTTGTCACCCACTTGGAACTCCACCATCCAGTGCTTCATATTATAGTACTTTGCCTGTCGAATCTAATCCTCTAGTATGCGGTCTCGTATCAATGTAACCATTGCATCAGTGTCATCAATATATTCAACTCCCAAAGTCTTTTGGTCTTCATTATGCACGTACGATAATGGAGTTCTGCAACTCCTCTCACAAAGTGCTTCATAGGGCGCCATTTCGATGTTAGCTTGATTACTATTGCTGTATGAAAACTCCACTAGCGGCAAGAGCCTTTCCCACGGCCCTCCTCTATCCATCACGCATAACCTCAAAAAATCTTTCATGGTTCTAATGGTCCTCTCAGACTGACTGCCTGTTTGAGGATGAAAATTCGTACTAAAGGTAAGGCGAGAGCCCATAAATGCTTGAACTGCCCTCTATTCTTTCGAAGTGAAGCAACCATCGCGGTCAGAGACAATTTTCTTGAGCACCCTATGGTACCGCACAAACTGATTTACAAAGAGGGGCACCAAAACATCAACTTATGACACCATCCTCATTGGAATGAACCTGACAACCTTCTTTAAGCGATCCACAATCAAACAAATGGAATCATTCACTGAGCACGAGTGAGGCAACCTGTGGACAAAATCCATGGATATATCCTCAAACTACCACTCGGGGATGGGTAATGACTGTAATAATCCTCCCGGGCTCTGACCCTCCACCTTCACCCTTTGACAAGCCACACAGTGCATAACGTAATACTTAACATCTCTCTTCATTCCTAGCCAAAAAATGGTCTTCCGTAAGTCATACCGGATTCCACCGCCCTCAGGAATATAAAGCATGCCATGGAAATGAATGAGGTCTTCCTTCAGAGTATACTCTTGATTAGATCCATAAATTGCCTTAAAATCAGGGCCAAAGCAACATCGTTCCCTTTTTATGCCTGGATCCACTCATGAATGTCACATACTATACTCAAGGCTGCCAAGTATTCCGTATATGTCTCAAAATGATTCTTACATAGCTGCATAGTCTCCATCTCCTCGAGCACTCGATTCAATTTTGTACCAATCATTTGAGACTTGGTGCTCGATTCTGGTATCTTTCTGCTTAATGCATCTGCTACGGAGTTCGCTTTTCTGGGGTGGTAGTTTAACCTATACTTATAATCACACAGGAATTCTAACCACTGTCACTGCCTCAAATTCAACTCCCTCTGAGTATGAACATACTTCAAATTCTTATGTTACGAAAAGCTCTCGCAGTGGATGCCATATAAATAATGTCTCCAAATCATTAAGGCGAACACCACTGCTCTGAACTCCAAATCTTGTACCGGATAATTCAACTCCTGCTTCTTCAGCTGTCTAGAAGCGTAAGCAATCACATGCCCATAATGCATCAAAACTTCTCCAATACCTTGATAGGACGTATCTGTGTAAACCTGAAATCCTTCCTTCCTGGGTGGAAGGGCTAGGATTGGTGCGAAGGTATGTCAATACTTTAGCTCTTGGAATGCAGCCTCACACTGGGGTGTCCACTCTTATAGCACATCTTTCTTTGTCAGGGCAGTGAGAGGGACGACGATCTTTGAAAATCCTTCCACAAACTTGCAATAATACCGTGCAATTCCAATGAAACTTTGCACGTCGTCTGCCAACCTCCAAGGAGACCACTCCATCAGAGCACGCACCTTGGCCGAGTATACTACTAATCCAACACCACTAGTAACATGGCCCAAGAAGGCAACTTCTCATAGCCAAAACTCGCTCTTGTTGAAGTTAGCAAACAAGGAGTGTTCTCTTAGTTTCCTCCAAAACTATAGCCAAGTGTTCTTCATGCTCCTCTCCTTTCTTTGTGTAGACCAAAATGTGATCAATGAAGTTGATGATGAAGACATCCAAATACGACTCAAACACCCTAATCATCGAACTTAAGAATGCATAAGGGATGTTTGTGAGCCCGAACAACATCACTGTGAACGCATATAAACCGTATCTCGAGCTAAACATTGTCTTCTGAATATCTTACCCATGTATCCTCAACTGATAGTACCCTGAATGCAAATCCAATTTGGAAAACCAATGCTTTCCCACCAACTGATCGAATAACTCGTCGATTCGAGGTAAAGGATAGGTGTTCAGTATCATCAGTCAGTTGAGTTCCGAGTAGTCTATAGACAACTATAGTGATCCATCCTTTTCTTAACAAACAAAATAGGGTTTTCCCATGGGCTAAACACGAGTTCCTTTGGAGCCATTCTGTAAGGGGTTCGAGAGATAGGCTTGGCACCTGGTACTAGTTTAATCTAAAAGTCCCCTTCTCTATGTGGGGTAATCCTGGTATCTTCTCGGGAAATAACTCAGGGAAATCTCGAGTACCAGCACATCGTTCATGCTTGTTCAGAAGGAAGACTCAGAGAATCATTTATTTGGTGTCAAATATCATCATCCTTATTACCAGTCTGTATGATCTTAGTTGATTTAAGTTGTAAGCCTAGATTATAAAGATTGAGAGGTAAGATTCAGTTATGAATCTGAGTGGGTAAAGCCTATATGCCTGAGGTAGGATCAGAGTTAGATCTAAGATATAGGAGATAATATCTTTGTGTGTAGGGCTATCCTTCTAGCCTGAGTTATAGGGCATCTTATTGTGCATGACGTAGGTGATCTGGAGGATCACTGAGATGTAGGAGTAGAGTTTACTCTGAGTAAGTAGGGATGTGGCCTGAGGTAGGACTTGAAGGATGTCTAAGAGATCTTGAGGGATTAGTGTTTTAAGCTCTTTGAGGTTATTTTGGAGAAGATTGCCTTGTCTAACAAACAGTTAGAAATGTGGGGTGGGACAGTGGATGAAACCATACCTTGGGGAACCAATATAAATCTTGATGTGTTGTTTCTTATTCTTGAAAGATAACATAATAACTGAATAGTCATCACATATAAATCAAAAAGTAGTCATAAAGACTAGGAAACTTATTCACCCCCCCCCGGGTTTATAGCTACTCTTGAAACAAAGACTTTCCAGAAGTACAAAAATACAAAATGTATCTCCACGGAATAGTTCAGGGAACTTTTCTCACATGGTCTGCTCATGGTCCCATTAAAGCTCCTCATGACCATAGATGTCCCAATGGACTTTGACAATTCTATTCTTTTTGTTTCACAATCATTTGATCTCCATATCCTCGATTTGAATGGGCTTGTATTTCGCCGTCAACCCACTATCGACCGACACTTGATCTGCAAAAACCACTTGTGTAGGCTCTTACACAGCCTTATATAGAACAAATTTGTGAAACACATCGTGCAAACCACTGAGTTCTGCTGAAAGATACAGCCAATAGGCAGTTTCACCAATCCGCTCAACTATTTCAAATGTCCCAAGGTATCTCATACTCAGATTTTTTAAGCGTCGAATCCTAGACATGCCCTTGAATGGCTTTACCTTGAGATACACCTAATCACCTAGCACAAAATCCATGTTTTGGTTTTTGGCATTGTAATGCTTTGCTTGTATATCTTGAGCAATTTGCAACCGCTCTCGAATCAAACGTATCATCGAAGTAATATCTTCGACGTCTTTACATTTTTATAATTCTAATTCATCTCTTTCTTCCCAAGACAAGGGAGTATGGCACATCCGACCGTATAAGGCCTCGAAAGGCGTGATTTGAATAATTGCACTGTAGCAATTGTTGTATGCAAATTTTATCATATAAATATGGTCCTCCTACCACTTCTCGAAATCCAAGGCACACATGTGAAGCAAATCTTCCATTGTTATGTTTACCCTCTCGGTCTGACCATCCGCCTGAGGATGAAAGACCGTGCTGAAATATAGCTTGGTACCCAACAGTTGATGAATAAGCCTTCGGTCATTTGATGTGAAATGCCATTTCGGTCATTAACGATGCTACGAGGCACACCGTGTGATCATATGATCTGTTCAACATAAAGTTTGACCAACCTTTCCACTGAACTGTCCCTCTGATTTGGAATAAAGTGTGACACTTTTGTCAACCAGTCCACGATCGCCCAAATGACATCGTTTCTGCATTGCGATCTCGTCAAACCATGCATGAAATCCATAAATATGTCTTTAACTTCCACTCCGGTATTAGTAACGACTTCACGAAACCATCAGATTTTGTGGCATTAGACCTTTACTAGGCACAAGAATGACACTTCTCGACATAATGAGTTAATCCTTCTTCAACCCTAGCCACCAAAATAACTTTTTGATATCATTGAACATCTTTGTGCTACCTGGGTGGATCGAGTACTTTGTAAAGTATACCTTGTACATCAATTTCTCCGCAAATTTATCAACGTTTGGGATGCACAACTGAATGTCCTTCCATAAAAGGACATCGCTAATTGAGTACTAGGAATTTGACTGATCTGTAGTCTCCACCATATAGTGTTTCATGCTATTATCAAGCTCCAACCCCTGACTAATCCTGTCCAAAAGGAAGTATTGTACCTTCATCCAATTTAAACATGTATTTGCACTAGAGCTCCGATAAACACAAGTGATCTTAAAAGCTTCTGAATTGCGAATAAGATGCTCATCATGCATTTGTATCCAGTGGTCCTGCACTAGAGCACTGTGACTTAATGCATCTGGGACAATATTTCCCTTCCCGGGAACAGAGTGTATCTCAAACGTATAGTCCACAAGGAACTCCATCCACCTCCTCTATCACATATTCAAATCCTTTTGATTTCACAAGTACTTTAGGCTCTGATGGTCCGTAAAGATGTCAGCCTTCACGCAATAAAACAATGCTGCCATAACTTCAGGGTGAATATCACAGCCGCCAACTCCAAGTCATATACTGGATAATTTCTCGCGTGCACCTTCAGCTGGCGAGAGCCATAAGCTATAAACTTCCCAAACTGTAGAAGAATGCGGCCTATGCTGCTCCCTGGGGCATCATTGTTGATCTCATAGACTTCTACACCACATGTCGAACATAAAATAGGTGTCATGGTCAAACAACTCTTCAACTCCTCAAAAGCTCGTACTCACTTAGGCATCCAAATGAACTTCTAATCCTTCCTTGTCAACGTCATGAGAGGTAGATCTATCTGCGATAATTTCTCAACAAAGTGCCTATAGTTGCCAGTAAGAACAAGAAAACTCATTACATGCTCTATAGAAGACATACAAACCACTCATGTATCACAACTATTTTCGTCGGATCTACCGCAATACCCTCCCCACTGACCACATGACCAAGAAATGTCACTGACGATAGCTAAAACTCACACTTTGAGAACTTAGCATAGAGTTAATTCCTTCCAAGGGTACGCCGAACCGACCTCAAATGATTCACATGATCCTCCTCTGACTGAGAGTATACCAATATATCATCAATATAAATGATTACAAATCAGTATAGATATTCTCGAAAGGTCCTGTGTATCATGTCCATGAATATTCATGGCGCATTTGTTAACCCAAACGGCATCACGGTGAACTCATAATGACCATATCATGTACAAAACATTGTATTAAGATTCTCACTCTCTCTAATCCTCAACTGATAATAGTCGGACTTCAAATACAACTTCGAATAAATAGTCTATCCAACCAGCAGATCAAACAAATCATCGATTCACGAAATCAGATACTTGATCTTCTCAGTCAGGTACTTCAGTTCATGATAGTCAATGCATAGACATAAGATTTCATCATTCTTCTTCACAAAGTGGACCGATGCAATTCGAGGTGACAAACTTGGACGTATATAGTCATGCTCTAGCAACTCCTGCAACTGAACCTTCAACTCCACCTTCTCCTTTGGCGCTACCTGGTACGGTGAGCGTGATATAGGTTTTGTAACTGACACAAACTCAATAGTGAAGTAGATCTCTCATTGAGGTGAAATCTAAGGTATATCTTTAGAATACACATTGGCAAACTCCGATACAATGGGAATGTAACTCAGGCTGGACTTAGGCTCTACATCCTCCAATAGAGTGAAGAATAACTTCGCGCCCTTCCGAACTGCCTTGACCACTTGGAGAGCAAACATTTGTATCTTGCTCGATCCTCGTATACCAGTGAATTTTGTCTCTTGTTCGGTGTTTTGTCCCAGTGTTACATCCTTTGAGTTTCTATCAATGCAAGTGCATAGCTTCGAGAGCCAGTACATGTCAAAGATCACATCAAACTATGATAAATATAGCATTGATGCTTCTAGTCCAAAGTCATGACTTCCTATCCACATCTCAACACACCAAACTCTATCCAAATGCATTAATCAGACATTAGGCATCAAAACATCCAATCTATCTATCGATATAAAATAATACACTCTAATATGCAACACGAAGTACTCAGACAGAAAGGAATGAGAAGCTCTTATATCGAACAGTACTCTTGCTGGATAGTCCAAGATTAGGATGAAGCCTAATTTAAACAAGTTAAAAAATGCACACCAGATAGCAAGTATATAAAGCAGAAAAAGATGTATACTAAACCGTACTTATCATGACATTGCTTTGTTTTATGGCCTCTTGTTGGCCAAGATTATATACACGGGGCTGCACTTCGGATGCAGTCGACTCCACTGCCTTTCCCTTTTCAGTATATGACTCACCAATGATTTTATCCACCTTTGGATGACTACTACTATAATCTCGAGCCATATATCCCACCTTGTCGCATATATAGCAAACGAGCGGACTTTGCCCTATACTCGCTTCAGAAATAGTAGAAGAAGCTGGTCCCGTAGACCTAGCCTTCTTCCTTCAACTTCCTTGACCAGACTTCACCAAACTCGGCACTTTAAACTCTGGCTTCTTCACCACCAAATCATTATTATGTTGCACGAACTTTATAGCTTGTTCTATGGATCGTGTTGTATTGACCAATTCCAGAAAACCCAGTTCGATCAGACATGAGGGAAGCAACCTCAGATCATCGTGCAGTCCTTCATAAAACCGATTTGTGTTCCGCTTCTCGTCTATAACCGTAAAGCATGCATACCTCTCCAACCTTTTAAACTCATGAAAGTAGTCATCCACAGAACTCTTGCCCCGAGTTAACCTCTGGAACTGATTTTCCATTGCAATGTGCTATGTAGTTGGAAGATACTTTGGTAGAAAAAGCTTCGAGAACTCCTCCATCAAGATCTCTGTCAACATCCTACAAACAAACTGATGCAGCTCCAACTCATCCCATAATATTCTCACCTAACTATCTAACATGAAGGTAACTATAGTGACTTTCTGCCACTCCTTCGTCTCTGTTACTGTCATTGTTCTATTAATGTGAGAGATGCGATATTTGGCTTGCGTTGGGTTTCCAGTACTCACAAACACTGGATGGTTAAAACTCATCACCAACTTCACCTACTTTTCAGTTGTTCGCCTTGCAGCCACGGTCACTAAGACCACTTGTCTCACTGCCACGGGCTCAACTACGCCAACAGGCACCTAGGCTAGCACAAGGGTAGGGGGTTGTAATTTCCCTCCCAGTTGCACATTGATTAGCACAAACACGGCTTTAGCAACCAATATTATAGTTTAAGTAGAAGGAGGAGGTGTAGGCACCTCAGCTGGTGCTCCACTCTCCACAAAACGCTTGGGTTGAGATGGCCCCGCACGGCTTCTAGTCACCTATAATCATGAAACACACAATTAAGAAACCAAAAATATCAAAAAGTAATTATAGGAACATGCAGATTTCGCAAATATGTGTATTTTCATTCCTAAGTGGAAATTCATGGGTTCTTTCATGTTATAACGGTAGCGCACATACACATGCTCACCACCCATTAATATAATTTGACCACAGATTATGAGAAGGAAGACTGACACCCGAAGATGATACCAAATTATAACATCCTCAACTATCATGAAAAATATAATAGAAGCTCTGGTCTGGTCCCTAAGCCAAATTCCACGGACAGTCGATGGAGTTACGCATTGAAACCAAGATATACACGTGTCCAAACTCAAAGTTTCATTCTTGCAGAAGCTTTTAGATAATAGAACCCAACACCAGGAATGTCCACTATCAAACTGTTGGAATGATATATAAAATATGCAAAGTGATATAGCCTAACAAACCTTTTTCTCATCAAAAGTATTTTACAAACATTGGCTCATAGGTTGGCCACACATGAAAATAGTAAGCAGTTCGTCGTTTTACTCTCAAAGGACAACCAACATAATAAAGGAACTTCAGTTCAATACTTCTTGCTCGACTATCCAGCACCTGCATAGGTACAACCTACTAAGAAGTGTGAAATTAAGGCAATGGTCGACATTAGTTGTCCAATTTATAATGACCACACCCCTCTCTCGGGGCGGCGGTGCTCTTTCCATACAAACAAGCAGCATGGACATATCTTTATATCTATATATGCACATTTTAAGTACCATTCATAACAAACATTGGCGTGTACGGTCACACTTCATGTGCAATCAGGGCACATTTTTTATGTTCTGGACTTCCCCATGCCCACCACCATCCTCAGTCTGATGGTCAAATTCGGTGTTCTGCACTTTCCCAGGCCCAACACCATCCTCAGTCCCAGACCAATAGTAAAACTTGAGCATTATAGTATTGCATAAATTAATGTTAATGAGTCTCTCCTACGCCCCTGACCGCACTAGTTACCTTAAGTCAACTGGTAAAGAGATATAGCATGGGTACATCCAAGCCCTTTACCGTTGCTCAAACTGTCATGCCATCAGGTGGTCTACATGACACAAGGTTGCCACCCCTTTCCCATTTATAAAATACATAACCTTGTTATGTTTCAATGTTGGCTTTCATGGTCATTATAGTTGGGCACTCTAGGCTCTCAGTTTAACATGCTACCGTACTTGTCTCGTGGACATAGACTTCACAACCACATTCATCAGCTCTATGGGATCTATCGCTAGTGGTATCAATATTGTCGTATGGTAGGGGACATAACAACCTTTCTTCCCAAAAACTTGGGTGTTTTCATAGAGATTACTCCAGTACTCTCAGTATAAAAACCTACATACCCCATGACTTTATAAACCAACGTTTAACAACGAAGTCTTCTCTGACACGCAAACAAAAGATAACCACCACCAATCTAGACCAACCTGTCCAGACGAACTTCTCAAAATATGCCTATCTTGTACTTCGATTCCGGATTCTTTATGCAAGTTTTTTACCAGGGATATTATCGATCAACCCATTGGAAACTCCGTGTTCTCCACTAATTGGTGAGGGTTTCTATGCCTATGCTAAAATAAGGACTTCAAACATCCAAGAAGTAAGATCATTACCCTTGTCGATTGCTTAGGAGCAATGAAATCACAGTTGATCCGGATGGATATGGTCACAACACCTTCCACTCTGTGGATCTGTCTACCTCTCGCAAATCCGACCATAAGAACTCCTTCATAGCTTCCGTTCAGAGCTAGATCAGCCTTACCCTTGCTTACATATCCTTCTCCTTCTTCTATTTTAGGATCCAAGAGGGAGAGAGAAAGAGAGAAATGAGGAATATTTCCCATCTCAGCCTTTTAAGATAACACTATCGTCGCGCGGTAACTAGCAAGCACGGTACGATAGCTTAGCGGTGTCCGTACGGCCTAATCGACACCGTTCTGCCGCTTAATGATTGTCTCAACCTTATCCGACTTGTGGCACACTACCACCAGCATTACCCTACTATCAGGTTGTACCGTCTGGAGACAATGCTCGAATTAATTATTGGCTACCGCCACGCGGTATCACACTACCTCCGAGCGGTACCTTCCAAAGATGTCGGTCTTTTAAATCAGCTGGACACCGCTGGCGTTACCTCTACCACCTGGCGGTACCCTCAAGTGACCAAATTCCTATTATTTTCAGGATATTTGGGGCATTATAGGTATTAACACCAGCGTTAAAGGTAAGTGAAGAGTATCTGAAATAAGAGAAGCAAGAAATGGCAAGGGTGTGGATGTAGACCCCAAGTCACCACCAACACAACACCACAAGTTATGCAAGTAATCACATGCATTATCTTTCAGACACCATTTTGATCCCAAGAAAAGGTATCCAATTCCTGATATGAGTTCTAAGAGAAGGGTTAATAAATTTGAGTGCTGGTGTTGTGGGAAGATTAGGCATTTTGCAATTGTCTGTTGTATCAAACCATTGTCTCAAGAGGACCCACTAGCATACCAGCACCCAACCTTGGACAATTCTCCAATGCAGCTCTATCTGTTCTAAATCTAAAGTCAGGTGCAAATGCTAACAAGAATCTAGGACCCAAGAAGAATTGGGTGGAAGAAAAAATAATTTCTTTTACAGGGATCTCCAAAGTCAAACCAAACTTCTATTTTGTTTTTGGACATTGGATGTTCCAAACATATGATTGGAACAAAATACTTCGAAGTTTAAGATGGACCCAAAGTCATCTTTGGATGTTTTGATGGAGGAAAGACCAAAGCTTATGGTAATATCTCCAATGCCCTAATCACCATCTCAATGGTAGTTTATGTTGAAGGACTGCAACACAATCTGATAATCATAAGTCAACTATGTAATCTTTCCTATGTTATTGCCTTCCACAGGGATGAGTGCCAGATTAAGAATTCTAAAGAGTCCATACTAACTGACACTAGGAGTGAAAATATTTATTACTTAAATTTCTTTTGTAAAAGTTCTAACTCTTTTAATTATCTTATAGCTTAGAATAAAGCATCACTATATGTGCAATGGTATAAGAGGTTGGCTCACCTCAACTATAGAACCATAAAAAAGCTGCGTTTAGAAAATTTAGTTAGAGTTTGCCCTAAGTGGAAATGTGTTGAGGAAAGCCCTTGTCAAGCATGCCAAATGGGAAAGAAAACAAAGGTGTCATTCAAACCCATTGGGGTTAAGGACTCCACTAGGTGTTTATACCTACTACACATGGACTTGTTTGGTCCTATGACAGTTCACAGCTTAGGAAGAAAAGTCTACACCTTTGTGATTGTTGATGATTGCTCTAGGTTCACTTGGGAGTCCTTGCTTAAACAAAAGTCAGATACCTTGAAAATATTTAATAGCTTTGTTAAGCAAACTCATATTGAAATGGGTAGTTTTGTGGCCAATATCAGGAGTGATCATGGGATTGAAATTTATTCTGGTTCTAAGACCAAATTATTTGAAAGCCTAGATACCTTTCAAGTGTTTTTCACTCTTAGAACTCCACAGCAAAATAGTGTTATAGGGAGAAGGAATAGAACCCTAATTGAATCTTGCAGAACTATGTTGAGTGACTTCTCACTACCAGAATACTTATAGGCGAAGGTTGTCAACACAGCTTGCCACATTCAAACTAGGTCTTTAATCAAGAAGACTCGCAATAAGACTCCCCATGAGCTCATGAAAAGCAGAAAACCAACCCTTCCCTACTTCAAAATCTTTGGAAGTAAGTGTTATATATCAAACAATGAGAAGAATTCTCTAATTAAGTTTTTTGAGAAAGCTAATGACAAAATTTTTATCGGGTATAGTTCTCATAGTAGAGCTTACAAAATATTCAACAAAAAGACTAGAGTAGTAGAGGAATCAATTCATGTTGTATTTGATGAGACCAGCCTGATCTACAAGGTGTGGTCTTAGGGTTTACTTGATACCCAGCACAAACATGTGTATAACATGATGTCTAGTCTAGTAGTAGTTAGGTAGAGCAGGGACCCAATTATACATCTATACATGATTTCATTAAAAGGTTTCCCTTTTTCATCCTTGTCTAGACATACATTGGAGCCCATTGGAGTCCTCATATAGATTACATTGTTCGTTGCAAACTTCTTTATGAACTCTATTGTGAACTTGGTCTGTGAGATGAAGTTCTCATCTTTAGATTGCTTCACTCAGAGCCTTAGGAAGTATTTCAGCTCTCTCATGTGGTTCATTTCAAACTTCCCTTGCATAAGTTTAGCAAACTTTTTGCAAAGTTTATCATCTGTAGATCCATAGATGATGTCATCTACATAGATTTGCACTTGCAAAATCTTGCCTTTAATTTCCCTTACAAATTATGTATTGTCTATATTCTCTCTTGAGAATTTGTTTTCAATAAGGAAATTAGACAATGTCTCTTACGAGGCTTTAGTTGCCTGTTTGAGAACATATATAGTTTTTCTTAAATAATATACATGGGCTGGATGAGAGGAATTTACAAAACTTGGAGGTTGTTCTATATATACTTCATCTTTTGAATCTTCAATGAGAAATATAGACTTAACATCATTTTGGTAAACCTTAAACCTTTTGTGAGTTGCATATGCTAGAAATAACCTTATGGTTTCTAATCGGACCACTGGTGCAAAGGTCTATATCCTTTTGTAACCAGTCTTGCTTTATTCTAGATAATAACTCCTTGATCATCTGGTTTTTTTTTATAAATACCCACTTCGTCCCAATGACATTGTGGGCTTGGGGACTAAATTTTAGACCTTGCATCTATTGAATTATTCCAGCTCTTCTTACATAGCCAAGATTAAGGATGGATTTGAGTTGGTTCCTTAAACTTCTTTCACTCCACCTGAGAGAGAAATCTGAGGTGGAGGACTTCATTTATGACTCTTTTCTGGTATGTAATCTGAGACCCAGATCACTAATGATTTAAGTTTGAGGGTGGTCCCTTAGATGCCTTGTAGTTATTGGCAATCTTTCTGTATTATCCTATTCTTCAGGTTCAGGTTGGGCTTCAGCTAGCTCTCTCCTTTCAGTAGCTACATTTTCATCTTCTTTTGATGTACTTCCATCTTGGATTAGTTCATCAGGTGAGGTTAGTTCACCCTTATTCTTTTGGTCATTAATTGATGCCCCTTGGTATCATTACCACTAGTGGTAGCGGGTCATTCAGCAGAGGTATGTGGCTCTGTGAGCTACCACGATGCGGTAGGTAGTAACTGCCCGGTGGTAGCAGGAAAAAGCAATTCCGTAAGTTCTAATTTTTGGTCATCCAATCTTCTTAGAAATCGATCTTATTGCCCAGAATCGTCTGTCCTTGAACCTCAAGTAGGGCTGAGGAGTTCATCTTCCTCCTCCATTGACTAAGCTTCGGAGCTCCGTTCGTCGATCCGAGGCCGGATTTGCGAAGAGGGCTTGAAGGCACACACTTTAATCCGTGCAAAACAAGATCTCCATGGCTAGGAAGAGGAGTCATAAGGTAATGACATTTCTCTTATCAGTTTTTAGGATGCGTGCATGGCATCCATTTTGTTTTTACTTTCTTAAAGCATTTAGGCACCGTATCTCTCAAATGAGAGGGGTACAAGTTGTCATGGTTCAAGAGGAGCCATCGGGTCGATTTTGTCCATCCCCGACATGATGCTGTAATAGAAATCCACTCCATTAATGGATTAGTTAATGTCGGTGAAGCCGTAATTGCGACTGTTTATCCGATGCAGTGATGTTGCAAAACGAGCATTAGGGATTTTGCTAGAAATTCAAATGTGGCAAAGACACCGTTTGTAATGTTTGCCCTCTTTTCTGAGTGAGTACGAATGGTGATTTACAGCGAAATTGATAAGGATGATTATGAAGGATTGACTTGGTCTCTGTGGTCGGCTGGCTAGCCCGTAACTTTGCAAGTCATGTTTGGAGAGTGTCCTGGTGAGACAAGTCCCCTTCTGTGAAACTTACAAGAATGTCAAGCTTTGGACACGCCTGGGTGATGAAGCCCACGAGCGGGTGAGGTCAAGTAATGGTTCTTAGCCTCTGTTTATTTGTGTGATGTAACTGACGTGCGAGTTAGAGCTTGCAGTAAAGCCCAGGTTTGAGACCCATGAGCGGGTGAGGCCTAGGCAAGTGTTCTGTGTTGTGGCTTGAATGTCGTTATGGGAAATTGGAAGAAGTTGTATGGATGATTGTGGAGTGCTATGTGTGATGATTTGTTAGATTCATTAGTGTTATAGGGTGCATTGGGTGAAAACCAGGTTTGCATACATGCTACATTATAAGCCCCATTATTAAATGCTCAACCTAGAAACGTGATTGATGTACGTGACATCCAAACCTGACACGTTTATGTTTATGTACAATTGAATACTAAGTGCTGACTAGTAAGGCGATGGAGTGCCCCGGGGTCAACTAGGGATGGCTGTGAGGAGATGTGTTGGTTACGCATTTGAGGTTAGACTTTGTTGACCCGCATTACAACAAATTTTACAGGACAAGGATCGCAAGCTCGCCGGCCAAAAAGGCCTAAGCTTAGTAAGTGTACCCTTGTGTATTTTCTTATGATTTGTTAAATGTTTTGCTCTGTGAAATGTAATCGGGCTTGCATGTTGAGGTAGACTAGGAGTGCTAAGGCACATTATTCTGTTTGTTGTTGATATAGTTTTTGACATTTGAATGTTATCAGGCCTTAAGTCCAAGTTGGACTCCTATGGTTCTAGATAACTTCTTTAATAGTTATTTGTTTTCGGTGTTTTGTTGTCTGTGTTTTGAGATGCGTAGTTCTTTATATCACCTTTTAATGATAAAGTCGTGACATCTATATATTATGGGGCCCGGGTGGGACCAATATTATATGGTCATTACAGGGGAGGTGTTACACGGCAATTGTCAGCCTATTATGCTAGTTGCGGGCTTAGAGTGTACGGACTGGAGTTGTCTCCACAGTGTGTGCAGACTGATGGCGGTATTTGTAGAGTCCGCAGGTATGGCGGACAGTGTAGCGTCCCGTTTCACGCTAGGCCCCTCGTGTGCGTTCTGAGTCAAGAGACTAGACTCAAGCTCGGGGTGCACTAGCAAAAGTGCCGAGTGCGTTAAATGGAGGGTTGGGTAGAGTGTTACCAAACGAATTAAAAGGAATAGTCTAGGAGAAAATAACCAAGGAAATTCATCAGATATAGCCAATAATATATGAAGAATTCATCGAGTATGGTTGTTATTCGTCGAGTACCGCTGGCTGGTACTCGGCGCACTCGACACAAGAAAAAAGGAAATTATCTAAGTGAAATTCGTCGGATATGGCTGATGATATCCGACGAATTCATCGAATATCGTCAATGGAATTCGACGGAAATTGAAGTTAGAAATTTGGCCAAGGGGATTTGTCGAACTAAGGTAAATTTGTTGAACTAAGGGTAATTTGTCGAACTGACTAAACGCCAAATTCATCGAACGCCAAATTCATCGAACTAAGCGAAATTCGTCGAACTGACTCAACGCCAAATTCGTCGAGCGCCAAATTCGTCAAACTAAAGCAAATTCATCAAACTAAGGTTAATTCGTCAAACTGACTCAACGCCATAGTCTGATTCGTCGAACGCAAAATTCTTCGAACGCTAATTCGTCAAACTAAGGGTAATTCGTCGAACTAGGTTAATTCGTCGAATGTGGCCGACTTTACACATCGATTCGTCGAGTATGGAAGCGATACTCATCGAATTTTACATGTGCTATATTCGGTTCAGGCAGAAATCGCTAGCTTGGTTAAGCGGGTTGGGCCGGACTTAGAGATGTGTAATGGGTGACTTCTTGGACCGGTCACTTCAAATAAGGCTTATTATGATTAAAAATGGGAGGTTCATTAATACGGAGACATGTGGAAAGTGGGTTAAACCTAATAGCTTGTTATAAAGGGAAGAAACCGAACCCTAGCTATCTCTGCCGTTTCATTCTACTGAGTCGTCACTCACCGTGTGAAACCGTCAAAGAGAAATGAACTTTCCAAAGTCGAATTTTTGGGAGGAAGAGTCATTCTTGTCCATAAAGAACAAACACCAACGAAGGAGAAGATGTCGCAAAGAAGGGTGACAAGATCCATGGCTGGAAACCTCAGAATTGTCGGAAATGAGGTGAGCTTCCTACCCTATCCCTTAGTGCTAGAGATCTAGTTATTCTTATGAGATATATCGACTCAAAGGTGTCTTGATTCGTGAGAGGAAGGTTCCTAGGAGAAGGTCATGCTAGGACTTGTGTCCTAGAAATAAGATGTCTTCGACCACTCCTTACTTTTATGTGAAGAAGAGGACTTGGTTTCATGAAGAGAGTTGGCATTTTGAGGGTGAATAAGGGAGGAGGAATTCAGGATGTGATTTGGGATTATTGGTTGAGGAAGGAAGATGAACCGATGACATTTGTTTCGCTTTAAGATGAGCATAGAAATCTATTTTCTGTGCGCAGCAATCTTCCAGGCCATTTTCGGGTAAGATATGGCCAGATCTGGTCTTTCGACTAAACACGAAAGTCGTAGCCATTGGAAATACCTTTGCAACAAGTGGTTACATTTCTTCATGAGATGTATGCAGCCACGGGATTGTCTGATCAAACTTGCTATTTGTAAACATACTGAAAACTATTTTCTAAACACAGCAGAATTCAAGGCTGATTTCAGGTGTGCGGCCATATACAAAATTATAGTACTCGAAAATACCTTTCCAACGGATGGTTACACGCCTTCATACGAGTCGCATAGACTCAGGGAGGGCTGGTCGAAGTGGTTGTACAGCCAAGTCCTTTTGTTTAATACTCTCGGGTTAGTATATGTTTGGGCTTGGTTGAGTAAGGAAATTGTAAGAATAATTGTTGGGGCTTTGAGTTAAATTGGCTCCTTTGAGAATGTGACAAACAAATGGTTGGGAAACATCATTGGGCGTGATGGTAACTTGTGTAATGGAACGAGTTTGGAAGAAGAAGTGATGCTTCATAAACAAACTATCTTTGTGTGGATGTAATTACCATGACGAAAACTTACTGGTTGGTGGATGCTTGATCCTTGAAGGAAATCGAAAGAGGCTTATGCATGGTCATGAGGCTTGTAAAATAATGAAGTCTAAGGTGGTCCACTACTGTGAGGTGTGTTTCCTTACGGGTAGCTGTGTAGATTGTATGTTGTATGAGGTGGTTCACCACCTATGTTGATGATGAACCCTTAAGTGCCTTGGGGCTCGAGATTGTGAAAGGGTGTAAGTGCGGGTGGTTGACCGCACTAGATTGGTATTGATGAAAAGAGATATAAGTGGATGGTTGGCCTTGGTCCATCGGTGATTTGTTCATAGAGGCACCTACCGTGCCATGATGATGTGAAACTGCATGCGGTGTGAGTCAACACATGGTGTTGTATTCTTGGGTTAAGGATAGTGTGGCAGGTCTACGGGCTCGCCAGTCGTCACACTGACGGGATTTGATAGATAGACTTGCACGGTTGGGCCTTGGTCCTCGGTGCTTACCTCCCGAGGCACCCTCCGTTCTATTGGATGGTTGGTCTTGGTCCTTTGGTGATTTGTTCATAGAGGCACCTTCCGTGCCACGAAGATAGGCCAGTTGGGCTGGGCTCTTGGTGCACATCTACTCGAGACCCCTTCTGAGACGTTGTACACATATGAGCTCTGATTTTGTGTTCTTAGCTTTGAGTCATACGGAGGCCTAGGCTTGGTAGTGTGGATGCCCGTCCAGTGGTAGAGAAGCCCACTCCACTGTCACCGCCTGGCCACGATAGTTGATGCTTGAGAGGTTAGCTACCTTCTCAAAAAGTGGGAACAACAAGTCTGTGTCGACATAGAAATTATATGTGCGTTATCATTAGTGAATCATTGCATTGCCTTCATATCATTACATTACATTGCATATAAAAGATCCTTATCGTATAAATTTGTATGGGCACTCTTATATGATGAGTTACTTTACTGTTGAGCGGATCCTCAACTTATATGTCTGTATGAGCATTCATATAAGTTGAGTTACTTCAGTCGTAGTTCTATATCTTTATACTGTTGTGGACGGTAGAATTGCTAGAGTAGATTGTTTACTCATTTATTGTATTACTGATATACACTGATATTGCTCACTCTTATACCACCTATTTATACTACTGCCCATTTAAATTTAGTGTACCTTGTCCTTTTATCCACACGGTGTCGAGGTGTCGCCGGCAGAATGGATGTGAAGCCACTTAGTCTTTATGACTAACGGTTTCTACGTCTTCCTTTTTAGGAGGGATCCCCGCAGGTAGATCTGCAGTAGATTACAAAGCTGGACAGCCAGGCCAGGGTGACAGGGCCTAATGGGATGGCATCGTTGATGTCGTCAGTGACTGATGTGAGTGTTTTATAGTAAGATACTTTTGTAGCCCCTTTGGGCATGTACTCAGATGTATTTAGAAGGCTTGGTTGCTTCTTATTTCTTTTGTACTCATGGACTTAAATATTAGTGTGTGTTTTGACTTCTATTTTATACTCTCTATGTTGGGTTTGCATGGATGATATGATTAGCCGGCAGGATAGGCATCTTGTAGTACAGGTTATCTCGTACGCTAGCGCTACTGTAAGGCGGCTATTCTGGGCATAAGACTCCCTTCGTGTGTTCCGGGAGGGGGTCTTACAAATGGTAGCAGCTTGCTACAATCCTGAACTAAGGAAATCATTGAACAATAGCGCCACCCTCGTTCGATTAGTCAGTGTTGGAACCCTAATTGTAATTTGGGCTAGGTTTACTATTAGGTTTGATGACCCGCCATGTATATTCCAGTGTCATATGTTAGTTTCAGGGTTTTAGGTTAATCACTTAAGGGTTAGATTACTGAGACCTATCTTTAGAAGACTTCAGAGAACACAAGACTTAAGAGACCAGGCAGTTTTGAAGATTATAGAAAATGTGTTCGACGATAGCTGAACTCAGCTCGAAAATCGTCAAACTCAGCTCGACGAACTCAGAGTTCCTTCTATGTGTTGAGCTCGATGAAAGTCTAGCTCATGTCGACGAACTGTGAGCTTATATCAGAATCTCAGCTCGACGAAGTGCCTTCTCAGCTCGACGAACTTGGAGCTCAGTTTGGCAAGTATATTTTCTGTTCGACGATTTTGGAGCTCAGCTCGATGAAGAAGACTTATCATCTCGTCGAACTTGGTTCTCATGTTGACGAAAGCTTTACTGAGGTCGACTAACTCCATCCAGGTTCTGCTCGACTAATCTTCTCTACAGTTTCTCAGATCTACTAAATAGTTTAATTTCAGTAATTAAGAAAGTAATACTCTGATAATTAACGCTTATATTCTCAAGAATATAGTTGCTTCCTAGCAGCATTAATTAGGGATTTCACCGAGTTATTACTTAATATATTTACTGGGATAGTTGAGTAAATGCATTGAAGACAAAATCAACAGTTCCATTTCCCAAAAAATATGCAGAGGACTTCAAGGAATTTGAAATTCAAATCAGGATTCAATATATAAAAGAAATTTTCAGAAGATTGTTGTGTACCATAGAACGAGCCTAATAGTTTGATACTCTTATAGAGAACAATAGTTAGTCAGGAAAAAGAAGAAGAGAACATCTGCAACAAAGAACAAGAAACAGAGACAGAGAACATCTTGTTCATTAATCTTCTTCTTCAAGCTTTTGTTCTAGCAAACAATCATCATTCTGAGATCAACTTCACAGTCACTCAGATATATATACTGGAAGAAGAAGTGTTCATATTTGAAGGCCTACACCCTGATGGGCCCGCGAACAGACTCTTACTGTGGTTGGTTCGTTGAGTCGATCGCCGCGGGCTTGCTCGGGTAGGCAAGTGCACCTATCGCAAGTAGTACTCGATATTCGGGGGAATACCGAGGTCGTATTGTTCTCGGGGTCGCGTTGACTATTCTTACTCCTCCGGGAGGACTATTATTTTACTGAAAATAAGGTGGATTTTTTTTTACTTAATAAAAGGCGAAAAAGCAAAGGAGCGAAAAAACGGTTTAGAAAATATTCGATGAAGGGTTAACGCTCGGCATCGAATCGGATTAAGACTAAAATAATTTTTAATAATAAAAAGACTTAGTTTTCAAATTAATAATAAGACAACTTGGCCGTGGAGGTTCCACAAATGTGAGCTCACCTAGCTATAGGGATATCGCTCACCTAAACGTTAAGACTATTCGACCGAACGTTAGTCCGACGAAGGATTCCTCTTAACGCCCGCTTTACGCTAAGAACCCCGCTATTGGGTGGGGGACCCAATCCGGTAGAATTACGCTAGTCCTCTCTCGAGGGTATGCACGCAACTCTATTTACCCAGGGGTGATCGGTCCATATGCACGGCCTCTCGGCTAGCTAGCATATGGACTACGGAAATAGGGCCCACACATCGATTATGTGGTCCTACGCGTCGTAAACCCGGGGTAAACCCTAAGTGCTTAAATTAAAATGAAAATGAAGAGCTTTAATTATTATAAATCATTTTAAATGTCCCAATGCTCTTCGATGCCGAGGCTAATAGCGATTAGCCACACATCGGTATGGGGACGGCTTATAATTTAGTGAGGCGCGAGTTCGAATTTTAATGCTAAACGATTATAAGAAAAAGACAAAAGAAAAATAACAATATTTAGAGAGCTAAAAAGTTAACTAAACGAGAACTCACGCACACTCCAAATTATAAATTAAACAAAAGCTAAGTTACACATAAAAGAAAATTGCATATTCAAATTTGCGAGTCCCACTCAAACGAGTGGGGGCGGTAAATAAAGGCTGAAAATTGCAAGTCCTACTCAAACGAGTAGGACTGAAATGAAAGCGAGTCCTACTCAAATGAGTAGGAGAAAATAAATGCGATTACAGGGCTAAAAAGTCCGGCCATTTAACTCAAGTGAGTAGGCGGAAAAATTAAAGAAAGAAAAATTGCAAGTCCTACTCAAACGAGTAGAACTGAAAAAAGGTCCGGCCATTTAAACTCAAGTGAGTAGGCGGAAAAATTAAAGAAAGAAAAATTACAAGTCCTACTCAAACGAGTAGGACTGAAAATGAAAACGATGCGCCATTTAACTCTTAACGAGTAGGCGGAAATAAATGCACACGAACACACACACTCCAAATGAAATTCAAGAAAGCAATAAAATTATACACCTACACTCACACACTCTACATAATTTGAATCAAAGCATTAAAAGGAAGCATTAAAACAAAGCATGAAAATTTAACACCTACACTCACACACTCTACATAATTTAAATCAAAGCATAAAAATTATACACCTACACTCACACACTCTACATGGAAATTTAAGAAGAACAAAAAGAAATTTAAGCTCATACACTCACACACACTAATAACAAAGAAAAATTAAAGTTACCTAAAAATGAAAAATAACAAGATTTCTACTCCTAAAACTTACCCAAAACACATAAAAAGAACAAACAAAAATAATATGAGCAAAAAGTTTTACAAAATAAAGTCAAAATCAAAGGTGCTCAAAAAATTAAAACTTTAACTTTTTCATTCTTAGGTTTTGCCAAAAATGAATAAAAAGAGAAAATTAAAATTTTAGAAGACAAAAGTTTTTCAAAACAAATTAAAAATCAAAGTTTTTGGAAAATAAAAATACCAACATTTTCATTCTTGTAATGTTATGAAAGTGATAAAAAAAAGTGAGAAAGAAGTTGAAAAGAACAAAAAAGGTTTTACAATCCTAAAAGAAAACTAAGTAAAAAAAAACAAAATCACTTTTTAAAATCTCTTTTATAAAATCATAAGGATGAAAACAAAATATTAAGCATGAAGACAAGTTAAAGGAAAAAAAGATAAGGAAAGAAAGGGGAAAACCTAACATTCCTAAGCATGAAAACAAGTAAAAAAACATGTAAAGTAAGCAAATTACACTCATACACACACACACACTTTTCATAAATGAAGAACAAGTGAAGAACAAGTGAAGAACAAAGATAAAAAGGGGAAAGAAAGTGGGCACAAGTTTCATTCCAAAGCTAAGTAAGAAGAGAAAATCTAACATTTTATTGAATTTTAGGAACTATTACAAGCTATTACAAGGGTTAAAGCTAAGACAAAACAAGAAATGAAATAAAAAAGGGAGAAATCTCCTTACATAGCCTTGAAAATCACGGATGCAGCCCACAAAAATACACTAAATTGGCCCAAAAATCTGAACCCTTGGACCTTACAGAACTGGGCTATTTATAGGAAAAAATTTCTAAGTACACGCCCTCGGTCACGGGCGTGACATGGGGGCGTGACAGTACTATTCATGAAGGCGGCTGGCGATTGGACAGCAAAGTTGACTTCGGGCTGAGTTTGCAGCAGTCACGCCCCAGGTCACGGGCGTGACCTAGGGCGTGTCGGGGAGGTAGAACCGGGCGCGGGTTGCGTCAAATGTCCTCGGCAGCATCTTGTCGGGCCAGCTGGAAAGGTCACGCCCCATGTCATGGGCGTGACTATGGGCGTGACAGTCGGGTCGACACTCGACGAATGTCGAGCGGAAAGTGTCGAGTCGAAATCGTTGAGCTGAAATTGGGTCACGCCCCAGGTCACGGGCGTGACTATGGGCGTGACAGTTGGTGTCGACACTCGACGATCGTCGAGTGGAATTCGTCGAGAGGAGCGGACACGGGCTTGGGTCACGCCCCGTGTCGGGTGACACGGGCGTGTCGCCAGGCGTGTCAAGACTTTTCTTCAGAAATTTTCCGATTTCACGGGAAATGGACAGTCACGGCTCGGTCACGGGCGTGACCCATGTGTCACGGGCGTGTACTTCCCAATTTTTGGCAGATTTTGGAATTTTTCTGAAAATCAAAATAAAACAAGTTAGGAGAAAATTTACAAGAATAGGAACATTTTATTGAACGAAAATAAGTAAAAACGACGAAAATAAATGAAAATGACTAAATTAATGTGCATAAAAATACGCATATTTACAGTTCATCACACCCTGAAGTAAAGTCTCCTCTCCTGTTCAGATATCAATAACTCAGGGGGAGCTTTGACAACATTACAAAATCCACAAGTCTTCTCAGAGGATTTAGACGGAGAAGACAATATCAATTTTATTTTCCTTCACTATATACAGGGTTATAACTCTCTTCAAAAGTTAAACCTTTTGGTTGTCAAGTCTCCTGATCAAAAGACTTGGTTCGGTTTTTGGGCACCTAATCAAAAGCGCATAGGGTTGCTAGATCTCCCTTAGAAAATAGATCTTGTGGTGACAGGCCACCTGATCAAAAACCTGTGGTGATAGGGCACATGAACAAAAACCTATGATGATAGGGCACCTGAACAAAAACCTGTGGTGGCAGGGCACCTGATCAAAAATCTGTAGTGGATTCCTACCATGGTGGTAGAAGAGTGTATGTACCCAGGTTTATTGGGGAACCACTATAAATTTCCTTGTGTCGTCTGGTTGTGCTCTGCTTTTTATTTTGTTGTGTTGTGATATATTTTCTTTTCTCATATATATATATATATATATATCACCTATTTTAATCCCCCCCCCTTTAGATTTTTGATCTGAGGCATCCCTGCTTCAGCTGCAGGAATCTTTCACATCACAACATGTTGAAACTCCCACTGGTATTCTGTGACCGACTTGGATTCCTACTCTATTCACCCCCTCCCCCCCCCCCCCTTTAGAGTTAGTTAGATCAATCCCTCAACATCTGAGGCATCACTTTCAGTCAGTTTGTGGATAAACTAACTTATTGGAAGTAGTGGTGTGCTCATATGTAATTCACATTATGTATGTATAATTTTGACCTTACGATTAGCCAACCTGACCTTAAGTTTGAACCTTACGTGTAGATTCCAGTGCATGTTGAGCCAGTGGGGGGCACTCTTACCCCTACCGTACCCACTCAGTTCCTGCAATCAGAGTTTGTACAAACGCTCACATCCATCTTGGATGCCTTTAGGTCTCACCAGGTCCACTTGCTGACTTGTAAAAGAACCTTCTGTTAAGGTAAGCTTGTCCATCCTTTCAGTTACACCTGTAGAGCTGCAAACACTTCTTGGAAATTTATTGTTAATAAGTCTTGCTTCATCAAAAACTACATGAACAGACTCTTCTACAACTTGAGTAATCAAGTTGTAGACCCTATAAGCCTTACTATTATTGTTGTACCCAACAAAGATCCCCTCTTGGGATTTGGCAGTAAACTTGGTTAGATAAGACTTACCATTGTTAAGGATATAACACTTGCAACCAAAGATCCTGAAATAGGATAAATTTGGTTTTCTGCCCTTCACAATCTCATAGGGGGTCTTCTTGTGGCTCTTGGTGATAGTAGCCCTATTGATCACATGACAAGCAGTTTTTACTACCTCAGCCCAGAAATATTCTGGGTGAGATGTGTCACTCAATAGGGTTCTACCAGCCTCTATCAAGGTTATATTTTTCCTTTCAGCAATACCATTTTGCTGAGGTGTTCTTGGTGAGGAAAATTCCTGAAAAATTCCAAATTCTTCACACAGTTTTGTCATACTCTCAGACTGAAATTCAGTACCATGGTCACTTCTGATTTTGACCACTGTACTGTCCAATTCATTCTGAATTTGTTTAACAAAACTATATAATATACTTGGGGTTTCAGATTTTTTTCTAAGGAAGAACACCCAGGAATACCTTGAATAGTCATCTACAACTACAAATGTGTAGTCCTTCCTACATAGGCTGTGAACTGGCATAGGACCAAAAAGATCCATATGCAAGAGGTATAGACACCTCACAACATCTTTGTTCTCAAGGCTATGAAAGGTTGATTTGGTCTGCTTGACTTTTTGACAAGCTGAGCATATCTCATCCTTTATACACTTAACCTGAGGACCATTCCTCACTAACTCTTTGCTAAAGAGTTGGACAATTGTCTTATAGTTAAGATGAGCCAGCCTCTTGTTCCATTTAACACAATGTGAGACTTTCTCATCAACTACAAGATAAATAGGAGAAACAATGTTCTCACACATAATGTCTAGACTATAGGCATTTATCTTCTTATATCCTATCATAATGATCTTTTGATCACTTAACCTTTTGATATGACAATCGTCCTTGACAAATGAGATGTCATATCCTAAATCACTCAGCTGACTTATGCTAATGAGGTTATGTTTCAAACCCTTTACATAAGCCACTTGAGTAATTATAATTTGGTTACTAGAAATGTTACCAAAACCTTTGATGATTCCTTTTTCTGAACCACCAAAGGTAACTTTAGGGTCATCCTTGATAGATGTATAGTCCTTTAGCAACCCCCTAGTTCCAGTCATGTGCCTGGAACATCCACTGTCCAAGTACCATATAGGGGCATGGCCACTTGAACTCGCCTGCAAAACAGATTACTTAACCTTAGAACCCAAATAATTCTTGTGTCCTTGGTGCAGGTTAGTTTGACTTTTAACAAAACTACATGTAGCTCTTCTAGCAGGTAGTTTGCTACTCTCCTTGACAGTTGAATTATGCCAACAATATATGGCAAAGTGGCCTATCTTGCCACAACACCAGCACTCAAACCTGTTGTACCTTTGTTTAGGTACAACCCTGACTGGATTTTCTACTGCAGCCTTCTTGTTTAGTGCTGGAGCTTTGCCCTTAGATTTGGACTTTACTGTCCAAGCAGATTTTGTAAACCCCAATCCAGTTTACCCTTACGATGTACAAACTCATCTATCAAAGGTAAAATAGATTTTGGTTTAGAAAAACTTGTTGCAATCTCTCTCTCCTTCTGAAGTCTAGTCTCCAGATTTCTAATTTGATCATTCTTAAATGTAATAGTACCCATCTGAATAACAGTAATGTTCTTCAGCCTAGCTATTTCATTCAGTTTCTGATCAAATAACTTGTCTGAATTAGCAGCAGTCAATTTAAGACTAGCAATCTCCTTTGCCTGAGTTTTGACTAAGGTTTTGCTTTTCTTCAAGACCTGCAACAAGTCCCTATATTCATCAATTAATTGATGAATATCTCCTTCAGATTCAGACCCACCCACATCACTTCATGCAGATGTATCTGATTCTGACTCAGTAAAAGAAATTGAACTGGAAGAACAACTTTGTACCTTACTTGGTCCAGGCTGATCCTGGATTTTTTCTTCGTCAGATGTGGCCATCAGCCCTTTGCACTGATTGTCCTCATGCTCATAAATTGAATTCATTAACTGCATGAACTCATCTTCCTCCTCTTCAGCAAACAATCCAATATAGGCTTCAGCTTCTGAATCTGTTTCTGAAGATGACTGATCAGTCAAACTTTTGTCTTTCTTTGCAACAAATGACTTTTCCTTTTTGCCCTTAAACTGTATCTTCTTTCTATCAGTTGACTCCTTCCTCTTTTCAGGACAGTCAGCCACTACATGTCCCTGTCTATTGCAACAATAGCATACAATCTTCGAGGATGTATTTTTACTTGGCTTGGACTTTCTTCTGTCATTCCTTGATGACTTCCTGTTCTGATAGTAGTCATCTTTTATCTGTGAAGTGGATGACTTAGACCTCCACTGCTTCTTCTTCAGAAACTTTTGAAATTGTCTTGTAAAAGCAGCAAAGTCTTCATCACTTTCACTGCTATCTGAATTATTGCTTTCAGACTCATCTGTCTCAGCCTCAGCAACTTTTTGAGGTGGAGATGGAGACTTGCTTTTAAATTTCCTAGTGGTTTCAGTCTTGAAGGCCACAGCTCTTTCCTTGTGCTTCACTCTAGTCGTCTTCTCTTCCTCCTTTCTAACAATTAACTGCATCTCATAAGATAACAGTTTTCCAAACAAGGTTGGAGGAGGTATATCAGCTAATTTGGACATTTCCCTAATGGCACAAATCTTGGTATCCCATTCCTTAGTCAGGGATCTTAAGAACTGTCATTCAGCTCATAGTTGCTGAATTCTCTTCCATAGGATATCAATTCACTTACTATCCTATAGAACTTCTTATAGCATTCAGTAATGCTATCAGACTTTCCTTGTCTGAAGCTTTCATATTCCTGATTTAACAAAGACTTCCTGTCTTGTCTTACTTCTTCTGATCCCTCCATATAAACAATTAATGTGTCCCACATTTCTTTAGAAGTTTTACTGTGAATTAAATTCTGAAATGTTGCGTCATCAATAGAACTAACAATAATATTCTGGGCCCTCTTGTCCATAGTGGCCAGAATAATTTCATCTTTAGTCATTTCTGAATAGTCTTTGGGAGTTCTCTGATTTGCATCCAGAATAGATACTTTCATTGGCACATATGGCCCTTCTTTGACAGTAATGTATATTTTTGGGTCAGAAGCTTCCATAAAAAGTCTAACCCTCTCTTTCCAAATGCCAAATATCTCTTTTCTACAGATTGGCAATTTCATGGACACGAGCACTTTGTGAGTCTCACTAGAACCCATTTTCTTGAATCTTGATTATTCTGAATCTGCCTACAAGATCTTACTCAGACTGTTATGTCCCTTTTTGAGTAACCTCACTTTGATACCACTTGAAAGAATTAGTTCCTAAACACCTAGAGGGGGGGGGGGGTGAATAGGTGCCCTTTTTCTTTTTTACTTTAAAGGCAGAAATACAGTACTGTAAATGCAATTCTACAAATATCACAACACAATAATCATACAATTATACATACACAGAGTGCACACAGGATTTATAGTGGTTCCCCAAGGTTTGGGTACATCCACTTTCCCCCTTCGCCTATCTAGTAGTGTACTAGATTCGGCCTAACTTCTCCACTTCTTCTCAGATCCTCAGATATTACACCTCAGAATCCCAAACAGGTTCCTACAACTCAGAGTATCCCCACTCCTACAACTCAGGCACAAAGCCTTACCACTCAGTCTTTACCAAGACCTACACTCAGGCTAACAGCCCTACCTCAGCCTTCAATCAAGGCCTACACTCAGAGAATAGAATCTCCTACACTCAGGAGCAAAAGCCCTACCTTAGCCTTTATAGTTTAGGATTACAACTCAGATCTATACAAGATCCTACAGAAAATAAAGTTTACAAAGTATATAACCACAACTCTGAAAGAGAGAGATGAGTTGACTGGCTTCTTGATGAGTTCTTGGAAGAACTAGGCAGAGATCAACCACCCTTGGCTTTCTTTAAAGCTTCTTGAATTAGAACACAGTAGGGTTGAGTCTCCTCTGAAGATGATCTTCTATCAACTTCTGTCTTGAGAATCAGAACTCAATCTAAATCTTACTTTTCAGCCTGGTTCAACAGCTGTTCTTTTTAGAAAGAGCTCTCTTTCTCCAACTTCTTAGATCTTCTCTTGAAGGTCTTCTTCTTTGTTATGTTGTTTTTCAATTGATTACTTCCTCTATCTGTTGAAGGAGAAAGGTCTTTAAATAGTATTCCTCCAAGGTAACCGGCTGATCCGGTTTCTAACAACCTTCTGACGGCTCTGACAGTTGCAGTTGACCGGTTGTAATGGCAGCTGTCAAGTCATCCAGTCACTTCTTGAAATCTCTGTCACTATATAAAAGTGTCGAGACAGATAGTCTTTATGTGTCGACACAAATAGACTAAGTGTCGACACAAGTAGACTAAGTGTCGACACTAGCCTTCATGGTGTCGACACAACTCCTTGTATTGTTGTAACAGCTTCTCGACACTGCTTCTACAGAATGTGTCGACACTGATCCCGTGTGTCAACACAAGCCTTCTGTAGAATATGTCGACACTTATTGAGTGTGTCGACACAAGTCCTTCTTCATCAATACTTAGTTGATTTCTGCTGTGTGTCGACACAACTCCTTTGTGTCGACACAACTTCTTGTGTTGAAACTTGCTAAGTGTCGACACATCTTCTTTATGTCGACACATGCCTTCATGTATTGAAACTTTGCTGAGTGTCGACACATATCCTATGTGTTGACACATGTACTTTAACTTTGTTGAAGTTTGCTGAGTGTCGACACAGCCTCCTGGTGTCGACACTTATGATGTCGACAAAGTTTCTCTGGGTGTCGACACTGCTTCTAATTGTCGACACTGATCATGTAGACAATTCTTCACTGTGTGTCGACACTGTCTGTATGTGTCGACACTTTTCTTCTGGTGTCGACTCTACCTTCCTTGTGTCGACACAATTACTCCAAGTGTCGACACAGCTTCTCTAGGTGTCGACACAAGCCTTCTTATGTGTCGACACTTTTCTTCTAGGTGTCGACACATGGACTTAACTTTTCCTGCAATCCTGTAGTTACTTAACCTGCACAAATAAACTCAAAACACATCAAATACACCTTGATGTATATCATTGAGTAGTGTGAGGCTTCTTCAAATCTGGTATATATATTCCAATATACCCAACAGGTTAGCTACCTGCTCGAAAAGTAGGTGCTACAAGTCTGTGTCGACATAATAATTGTATATGTGTGATCATGGGTGAGTCATTGCATTGCATTCATATCATTACATTACATTGTATACACAAGATCTTTATCGTACAAGTTTGTATGCGCGCTCTTATACAATGAGTTACTTTACTGTTGAGCCGATGCTCAATTTATATGTTTGTGTGGGCATTCATATAAATTAAGTTACTTCAGTCGTAGTTCTATATTTTTATACTGTTGTGGATGGTAGAATTGCTAGAGTAGATTGTTTACTAATGTATTATATTACTGATATACACTAATATTGCTCACTCTTATACCACCTGTTTGTATTACTGCTCATATATATATAGTGTACCTTGTCCTTTTCTCATCCTGGTGCCGAGGAGTCGTCGGGGGAGCGGATGTGAAGCCACTTAGTATATATGAATAACGGTTGTCACGTCTTCCTTTTTAGGAGGGAACCCCGTAGGTAGAGCTGCAGCAGATTATGCAGGTAGATAGCCATGCCAGGGCAACAGGGCCTGATAGGATGGCACCGTCGATGCCGTCAGTGACTGATGTGAGTGTTTTCTAGTGACACACTTCTGTAGCCCATATGGGCATATACTCTGATGTATTTAGAAGTCTTGGTTGCTTCTTATTTATTTTGTACTCATGGACCTATATACTAGTGTGTGTATTGACTTCTGTTCTATAACACGGCATGGATGATATGTTTAGCCGACAGGATAGGCGTCTTGTAGTACAGGTTTGCCCGTACGCTAGCGCTACCTCAAGGCGGCTGCTCTGGGCATAAGAATCCCTTCATGCCTTGTTTTATGTTCCGGGACGGGGGGTCTTACAGACTAATCATAGTTTTGACCTTAGCTCTGGTAGTCCGGCTTTGTCGTGGCGATAAGGCGGACTGGTTTTGTGTCTGCGGTGTGCGGATAAGCCTTGTGCTCACCGCGAGATACGGTGGTGTTCCTATCTGCCAGGGCGGTGACCACACTTCTCTCTGCGCCTATAAATAGGATCTCTCATCACATCAATAGTATAACTGAATGAACAGTATGTGAGCTGAGTTGATTGTTACGGACAGGTTTTTGTATCCTCGCGGTTTAAAAGATTTGACCAGTTTTTGTTCTGAAGATTGTGCAGATTGCACTGAGAAGCCAGGGGCTTAGTTCTGACCTCGGTCAGGAATCAGTGCGGACTCTACAGTTACGATAGGCGGTTAGCAGCAGGTCGCGGCTTGCGACCAGGCGGTCTTCTCTTTGGCAAACTTTTCCCAGTTCAATAGGCTGTCCGCTTATGGCGGCTTTTTTAGTTCGGCAGTAGCTGTTTGCGTTAATCTGGAGGTTAGGCGAACTTGCGGTTAGGCAGCTAGCAGATTGCGGACATATTTCAGTATTGGAATGACGGGTCGTCCGCGCGGCTAGGTTGCGGTCTGGCGACTTAGCGGATTCAGCGGACTCCGTAGTGCAGCTCGGCAGAGTCGGTGGTTACTCCTTAAGTCCTCGCGGCTAGTTTGTTCTTTCTTGTTTTTTGCTTACATCGAGTACATCGGCGAATCATGTCTCGTCATGTATGCCTTGCGTTTTAAAGATCTTTGATAGTACAAGATTTTTTGATCTTCTGTTTGTTTTTGATTTACTCGGCTTGGTTTGGTTGAGTGTTCCTACGACCTGATTTCCCCTTTTTCGTATCTCACAAATTTTTACATTCCAGAATCTAAGGACTTAGTTTCTTTTCCACAGTTTCTTACATTGTACTTGCAACAATGAGGTGGCATGTCATCTTTCGAGGAATTATCGTAACTCTTGTAAAATTCAACGAAATTGTGTATTTTGGGCCGAAACAGATCCGGTCACGTGGTTTTTCATCCTTTTCAGGTTTTTCACGTCAAAAAAAACTTTTTTCACTTGCTGTTATTTTTCATTGACTGTTTGCACTCCCTGTCCAATTCCGAGTTAAGACAGTCCGATTCTCCGGACCGGAGAAAAACCGGGTGACCCGTAACAAGTGGATTTTGCCCCGCCGCAGATCAGACCATATGGTTTTTCACCATTTTCGGGTTTTTCAGGTTAAAAAAATCTCCTGTTATTTACTGTTGTCTTCATTGACTGTTTGCGTGTCCGGTGCAACTCCGAGCTAAGGCGGTCCGATTCTCCGATCCAGAAAAAAAACCTCATGACCCGCAACAAATACAATCATTACATTCCCTTAATTGCTACAATTGAACGTTCTAGAAAGCCTAGATTGCAACCATAAATTTGTCAGCTTAATAATAACGCCAAGCTTCTAGATTATTCTTAATACATGTTTTATTCTAACTATAACATAAAATTAAAGAATACATGAAATGGGAGAAATAAGTAATTCACGCACCATCTAAGAAATAGAGGCTTAAGGCTGTGTGTATTGAGAATACATAGAGTTAGCTATAGTCTATCAACACAAGAAGAATTAGGTAGCCACGTAGCTTGTAAACCCTAGCCACAAGAGTAAAGAAATTTCTCTAACTCATGCAAAATGATAAGCAACCTCCCAACCCCCAAACTCATAAGCTAAGAGCAATCATAACCGCCAACATAACCACAAAAAAATTTAATTAATCTTAATGCAACCACAATAATTCGTAGGAAAAATCACAATATCATCATTCACAGTTAGTGGTGTACAAAAAGACTGGATCAGGAAAGCCTTTATGGGACCGGCCTGGCAAAATTAGTCAGGTCATGCTTGGGACCGGGTAGGTCTGGTCCAGCCCCAGGCCAGTCCTTGGGTGCCTTAAAAGGCCCCAATATAAGTGTATTGTCTGGCCCGGTTCCAGGCCCAGGCTAGGACCGATCCTAGACTTTGTCTGGTCCCGATCTCAGGCCTTAACATACTATTTCCATCGAAGACAGCTCCTCGTCAGTCGAATCGAAACTGAGTTTGTTAAACTTGGGTGATGAAGATTGAGTATTAGTGATGTATTTTTTTTATTTTGGGTAGACCATCATACAGTGCTTTGACACCTTACTTATCGTGGGTGGGTGGGTTGAGAGTTGTGAGATTGTGTGCGTTTTGTAAGTTCGGGTAGTTTCTCGGGTTGGTTGTCGACTTGTTTGTCTTTGTTGTAATATTTTTAATATGAAATAAAATATAACAATTTATGCTATTAAATATTTAAAATTTTAATATATATGTTTTACATAATATATTTATATTAATTAATTTTTTAAAAAAATAATTTTCTTTTAAAAAACATCGGCCATGGTAGGTCTGGGCCTGAATAGGCCTGCCTGGGCCTGGATAGGCCTGCCTGGGTATGGCCAAAAATACTCTGCCAACCCCCATTTATACAGTGGGTCTAGGCCTGGATCTGGGCCTGGCTATTTGCAGGCCTGGACTAGTGGGTGTAAAATGCCTAAGCCTGACAGACACATGCCTAAACTGGGCCAAGGCAAAGCCTAGGACGGGAAAGAAAATGGAGATGGTGACAAAAGGCATCATTACATTACAGAGAACTTATATAATAATAATAATAGTGCATCTTGATTTACTAAATCTTGAGCCGCCCACCAGATTAGATTGACAGGATGGTCAATCTACAAATTAAGCTCTGTAAGACCCTTTTGTTTGCTACGCTATCGGGTATTACGCCCAGAATCGCCGCTTTGCGGGGACACCGACTCACGGGAAGGTCGTCACTAGAAAACACCAATTCTGCCAGCAATGAAGATCATCAGGAAGTAGAAGTACAAGTAAGACTAGTAGAGTCCACAATCACAAATAACATATGATAAAAGTCACAACAATGTCCACATATTAATAAAAGTACGGAATATAAACGGGCCTATGCACGGTACAGCAAATCCTCACTACAACCCTCTCACGGAATCTAAGAAAAACTATCACTCACTGAGCCAGAGACTGGTGCTCCCATACTAGACGGGCCCACCTCCACGTGTACCGTGCTCCGCTGATGCTGCATCTCTTGCTGCTGGTCCCTGTCTCCCGTCCGGAGCACCTGAAATGTTTGGTCCACCGACCGTTAGTCATAAAGACTAAGCCACTATCATCCTCGCCACACCCCCGCGACTCCTAGGCACCGTACGGGGAGGAGGAAAGGAAAGCTATGATGGTGGAGAGTAGAAACAAAGCAGATGACAGCGTACCTATTCTAGAAGGTATATTGTAACAACTATAGAGCTATAAAAGTAAGGCAAACTAACAGTTCTATAATAAGAAAAATAGTAGAGTAGTCAAGTAAAACAGAGCAGTGAGTATATGAAGAGTAAACTAAGAAATAAGTAACCTTAACTTATATGAATGCTCATACAAACATAAAAGTTATTGGGTCTTTTGCAAGACTCCCATCGTATAAAAATTCCATACCAATTTATACGATATTGTGTCAGGTTGTATACAAGTATAAGTGAAGTGAAATGTTATGTCATGATTCATGCAAATGCAACACACGCACACAACTCTATGCGCACAAACCTTTAGTTCCCCCTATTTGGAAGCTAGCATCACTCCCAGGAGCCTCCTCCATGCCAAATGGAGATAGTGAGTCGGGCCACCCCACTCCTAGACTGGATTCGCGCTACCAGGTCTAGCCCTTACGTATGCCCCTAAAGGATACAACTAGGGTATCTGCGTACTTTGCTGACTTTCCCTTGGCCAGGTCTCCACCACACCCGTCGAGTCAGCGTATCGACGTCGGTGTGAACGATCATCAAATACCCAAGACCCACCACTTTTATGCATATGCAACCATGAGTTCCTGAGGCATTGGATACCCGGACTAACCTGTCCGTTTCCACAACCACCGAGTCTACCGCTCGGCCAACCTAACCAAACTAACCTCCCAAAATATCGGGGTGAGTGAAAGTGAGTCCTAGATTATTGTTACTTACTCTTATATTCATTTTAGTCTTATGGTTTAGATTAACCTCGGACTGCCCGGAGCATCTCCTGTGAAGGGCTCTCGGGGGAACTAGGAATTACGATGGGCTAAAGCCCAAAGCTCCCTTTTGCAGTGCACTTACTATTATTGGTAACTACCCTAGTTCAATCCCCTTCAATGTTATACTAAGTCTGTCCCTTGTGTGTTTTGATTCTCTCTCTCTCCTTAGGAAAGACGATCTTTCGTCGATCCCGAGCACCCCTAAACAAAAGTCAGACCAATACCCTCCCCATCATAACTCCCAATAATTAACTCAATTTCACTTTACCAAATCAGTATATCATTAACCCAACTAACTATGTCCTGCCCACATGCTAACACAATTCTGTAGTTTTACTATATGTAGAGCAACCTAAGTTATATGATGAGCATGAGAGGCGACCCCTTCCAATATTCATCCAAGTGATCTAATATTATTACTGGGGGTCTACAATGACATTTTTAGACTAAATCCAGAAAAAAATATTTTTCCTAACTTAATTGTTATTTAATTAATTTTTTGTATAATAAGGCCAACAATGCTTTTGAACATCAAGTACACTTTTCTTTCTAGTAAAGGCTTAATAAAAATTATGTCAGATGAATGTCATTAAAATAACAAATACTGAAATTCAAAATTTTCCAGAATGAATTTGACCATCAATTAATTATTGAATAAACAATTATAATGTTAGGATAAATAAGGGAAAAATAGAATCAGCCTTTCAAAATTTACCAGAAAATTACTAGATTAAAAATATGATCTGAAAAATCCCTTGACCAAGAATTATTATTTTTCAACATCATTTGATCCCATAAATAAATCATTTAAAACAAAATAATATTATTGTACAACCCCGTAGCCGGGCGAGTGGGACCCTCCCCAAATGTCAGCCTAGGGGGCGTGTTATGGGCGACGAGTCGGTGCGACCCCGTTTGAGGACGTGCGGGTCCTCGTGCGTGCGTACGTGCGGAGGTTCTATGCGCGTGGGTTTTTAACTTATATACAAAATATATATATGTATATATATGTATATATATATTATATATTATATTATAATATATATAATATATTATATATATATTATATATTTTGGTTGTTAGAGGGAAAAAAGTGGGAAGGGAGAAGGGGGGTGGGGTTACAGCAGGGGCCACGGTTTTACAGCAAGGAGAAAAAAATAAAGGGAGAAAGTAATAAAAAGAAAGGGGCACGGGTTACAGCAGGGAGAAATCGGGGGGAAGAAGAGCCCTAGCCCGGCGGATCGTGGAGCCTCGCCGCCGCCGCCGCCCCTTCCCCGCCCTCTCCCATCGCCGGCAAAGCAGCGCCGCCGCCGCCTCCTTCCCCCTCTCACCCTCGGCCTGTTGCAGCAAGGGGCCACCCGCCCCCTCCCTCTCTCACCCTCGGCCAAGCAGGGCCGCCGCCGCCGCCGCCCCCATTTCCCGCTCTCCCCCGTCGCCGGCAAGACAACGCCGCCGCCGCCCCCTCCCTCTCTCACTCTCGGCTTGGAGCAGCAAGGGGCCGCCGCCCCCTCTATCTCTCTCCGGCCACCGCCCGAGCTAGGGCACGGCGGGTTGTACCTCTCTCTCTCTCGCCGCCGCCGCCGCCTGTAGTGGCAACCCGGGCTCCCACCTCCTCTCTCTCGCCGTCGGCCTACAGTAGTTGCAGCCCAAGCCCCGCATCCCTCTCTTTTTTTTCGGCCGGGAGCAGCACACTTCGACCTTCCCGGCCGCGTCGGCAAGTGAGTACAGGTTTAGGCCTGGAGCGAGACTCGGCCGGGAGCAAGGCTCGGCCAGGAGTCGAGGTCGAACGCCGACGCGGCTGTATGCAGTAGGATCGACTCGGAGCTCCTCTCCCGCCCCCGCCGCCAAGCACGCGACAAGGGTAACGATGTTTCAACTTGGGCAGGTGAAGCCTTCAATTTACATATTTGCACGGAAGCCCCTCTCCACCAACGGGTGGGGGGAAGGGATCTCCCCGACGGGTTGACGTGTACGTCCCCGCAGTTAATTGCATTAGTACCCGGAAGCGTGAGTACAGGTTTAGGCATGCTGTGTGAAGCCCATCCGGACGTGTGAGCCGGATTGGTGATGTTCTGGGGTTCCCAGAGAAGACTCCGAGGAAGTTGTTTATTTAGCCTCTTGCAGGGAATGCGCTCCGTAGCCCCAAAAATGGGGTGTGCGCAATATGTTTGGCCCGCTTAAATTAGCCGACCGATGACTAGTTGGCCGCCGCTCGTCGAGACGTTGGCGTACAGGTGTTGCAGTACCAGGCGGGGAGTAGCGGGCTTAAGCCCAAACTTGTGCCGTCCCTCGAAGGCCTTTTTGTTTATATTTCCGGCCTGCGTGCCGAGTATGGGATTTATATTCCTGTAATATTCTTTTATATCTGTGATGCTCTGTGAATGTAGTTTACTCCTCCTGTCTTGGGCGAGCGGTGTGTTCGTGAACCGCTCCCCCCGTGTGGGCCCCGAGGTATAGATGCCGGGAAGCCCCTGATGGCCCGTTGCCATCCTTTCAGAGTAGCGGAGTTCCGCTATTAGCGGCCCAATTGGGGCTGCGTAGAGTAGGGCTGCTGGGCGGTTTGGCGCCAATAGTAAGGCAGGCGGGGAGCATTTTACATAGACCCGAGGTGGCACCTCTAGTTAAGGAGTGGATCTTGAGATCCTCCTCAGATGTTCCGGTCGGCCAAGAGAGCCCTCCGAAGGTGCCTTAGCTCAGCCCTTGGCTTGGGAGGGGAAGAGTTAGTTAGTCTTCCGGGTATGCGGCGGGTCCTCCACGCTGATACCTTGGGTCTGTCCCTTGTGTTCCTAGTCTTGTGCCTAGATCGTTTGCTTGAGGGTAGTAGGTACGCGGTCACCCCTTCCCCAAGGGTCGAACTCCACGTGAGACCGATTTTTCGGTTTCAACATTTTGGTGCGGTGAGCGTGGAGAGTGACCAGCATAGAAGAACTCAGGCGAACATCATGGCTATAGAAGTGGAACCAGGTGACGACCACGGTCATGCGTTGACACTTTGTGTGTAAGGTCCTCATACTCAGAGTTGTCCCCTCCCATAGTTGTTGTTCGAATCCCATATCATTTGGAGTAGAATTTGCACCTATTTGAAGCGCTTCTACCTATGAAAACCCGTGTATCCCCACTTGTTACATCAACGAGAAACCTGAAGGTTATTATCTTCAAGATCGAGTAAGAGAGCAGCTAAGAGGTATTAGGAGCCGAGGTGACCTGAAAGGGTTCCCTCCCTAGCGGTAATATGTTATCTCTTCCTTGTAATTCAGTAGAGGTCAAGTTTTCTTTTTATTACCGATTCGCCTCAAGCTTTTGAGGGCTTCAAGGGTTGGCCTCGCGATCGACTCCGGAAGCCAAGCGTCCAACCCGTTCCTTTTAAATAGCCTAGTTCGGACGATGGGACGGTGCCGCGGGACTTTAAGCGCTATTGTAAGACCGAGCCTCTGCACTGACGGCCGAGATCAGCTCCCCCCTTGCACGCCGGCCTATGTCCCCCCGATCGGACCTCTCCTCCGACTAGAGGAATTATCAGGAACGAGCCTAGACGCTAACCTCCCAGATTTGACAAAGGGCCGATCTCTCCAAGCAATCACATGTGACATGGCGGAAAGTGATCTTTGTCATTAGATCAGGATACGAAACGTCCAACCTGTTCCTTTTAAATAGCCCAGTTCGGATGATGGGACGATGCCTCGGGACTCTAAGCACTATTGTAAGACCGAGCCTCTGCACTGATGGCCGAGATCAGCTCCCCCCTTGCACGTCGGCCTATGTCTCCCCGATTGCATCTCTCTTCCGATTGGAGGAATTATTAGGAACAGACTCGGACGCCAGCTTCCCGATTTGACGACTTCCAGATCATCTCTCTTAGGAATAGTATGCGTCCTCCATTTGTAAAAGCATCGGTGCAATTAGCTCTCCGGCACCTCTTAAGTAAATAAGATTTCTCCATCTCGAGCAAAGTCAAGTCGGGTAGTTTTGGACCCCGAGAAGATCCCGCTGTCAGGCTCTCATCTAGCTGGCAGGGCCGGAAGTCACTCGGTGTCATCCGTGGGCCTCGAGCAGATCCCGCTGTCAGGCTCTCACCTAGCTGGCAGGGCCGGAAGTCACTCGATGGCGGTAGTTTTGGACCCCGAGCAGATCCCGCTGTCAGGCTCTCACCTAGCTGGCAGGGCCGGAAGTCACTCGATGGCGGCAGTAGTGGACCCCGAGTAGACTCGCTGTCAGGCTCTCATTAGCTGGCAGGGTTGTAGGCACACCTGGGAGGAAAGGGTTGGTTCTTGGAGAGTTTTTCGCAGGACCCCGAGTGATGCTCGGCCCCGGGTAGACTCGCTGTCAGGCTCCCACTAGCCGGCAGGGCTGTAGGCACACCTGGGGGGTAAGGGAGAGAGTTTGGAGTTTGGATATTTTGCAGGACCCCGAGTGATGCTCGGCCCCGGGTAGACTCGCTGTCAGGCTCTCACTAGCTGGCGGGGCCGAAGGCACACCTGGGGTGTAAGGGACCCCGAGTGCTGCTCGGCCCCGGGTGGACTCGCTGTCAGGCTCTCATTAGCTGGCAGGGGTGAAGGCACACCTGGGGGGAAAGGATTAACTCAGCGTGTACCAGAAGATACGTCTTTGTTGTTTCGCGATATCACGAGAAATTGTATACTTGTTGTAAGTATTGGTATAAGGACAATTCGTTAGCAGCGAGCCAAAGGGTATCGAGCGATTCAAAAGATCACAAATGTCGTGGAGAGATCGATGCTCCAAGTGCAGATTTCAGTTTCTCTCAAACTTTTTTTTTGGGTCGGCTCTCACTCGCCGGATACGTTGGGTTGGATGATTCTTTCCGAGCTTGTGCCAAGCTCGAAAAGAGCGGGGATTGTGTACAACCCCATAGCCGGGCGAGTGGGACCCTCCCCAAATGTCAGCCTAGGGGGCGTGTTATGGGCGACGAGTCGGTGCGACCCCGTTTGAGGACGTGTGGGTCCTCGTGCGTGCGTACGTGCGGAGGTTCTATGCGCGTGGGTTTTTAACTTATATACAAAATATATATATGTATATATATGTATATATATATTATATATTATATTATAATATATATAATATATTATATATATATTATATATTTTGGTTGTTAGAGGGAAAAAAGTGGGAAGGGAGAAGGGGGGGTGGGGTTATAGCAGGGGCCACGGTTTTACAACAAGGGGAAAAAAATAAAGGGAGAAAGAAATAAAAAGAAAGGGGCACGGGTTACAGCAGGGAGAAATCGGGGGGAAGAAGAGCCCTAGCCCGGCGAATCGTGGAGCCTCGCCGCCGCCGCCGCCCCTTCCCCGCCCTTTCCCGTCGCCGGCAAAGCAGCGCCGCCGCCGCCTCCTTCCCCCTCTCACCCTCGGCCTGGAGCAGCAAGGGGCCGCCCGCCCCCTCCCTCTCTCACGATCGGCCAAGCAGGGTCGCCGCCGCCGCCGCCCCCATTTCCCGCTCTCCCCCGTCGCCGGCAAGACAACGCCGCCGCCGCCCCCTCCCTCTCTCACTCTCGGCTTGGAGCAGCAAGGGGACGCCACCCCCTCTATCTCTCTCCGGCCACCGCCCGAGCTAGGGCACGGCGGGTTGTACCTCTCTCTCTCTCGCCGCCGCCGCCGCCTGTAGTGGCAACCCGGGCTCCCACCTCCTCTCTCTCGCCATCGGCCTACAGTAGTTGCAGCCCGAGCCCCGCATCCCTCTCTTTTTTTCGGCCGGGAGCAGCACATTTCGACCTTCCCCTCTCCCGGCAGCAAGCTCAGCCTGGAGCGAGGCTCGGCCTGGAGCGAGGCTCGGCCTAGAGCGAGACTCGGCCTGGAGCATGGCTCGGCCTGGAGTCGAGGTCGAACGCCGACGCGGACGTATGCAGTAGGATCGACTCGGAGCTCCTCTCCCGCCCCCGCCGCCAAGCACGCGACAAGGGTAACGATGTTTCAACTTGGGCAGGTGAAGCCTTCAATTTACATATTTGCACGGAAGCCCCTCTCCACCAACGGGTGGGGGGAAGGGATCTCCCCGACGGGTTGACGTGTACGTCCCCGCAGTTAATTGCATTAGTACCCGAAAGCGTGAGTACGGGTTTAGGCATGCTGTGTGAAGCCCATCCGGACGTGTGAGCCGGATTGGTGATGTTCTGGGGTTCCCGGAGAAGACTCCGAGGAAGTTGTTTATTTTGCCGCTTGCAGGGAATGCGCTCCGTAGCCCCAAAAATGGGGTGTGCGCAATATGTTTGGCCCGCTTAAATTAGCCGACCGATGACTAGTTGGCCGCCGCTCGTCGAGACGTTGGCGTACAGGTGTTGCAGTACCAGGCGGGGAGTAGCGGGCTTAAGCCCAAACTTGTGCCGGCCCTCGAAGGCCTTTTTGTTTATATTTCCGGCCTGCGTGCCGAGTATGGAATTTATATTCCTGTAATATTCTTTTATATCTGTGATGCTCTGTGAATGTAGTTTACTCCTCCTGTCTTGGGCGAGCGGTGTGTTCGTGAACCGCTCCCCCCGTGTGGGTCCCGAGGTATAGATGCCGGGAAGCCCCTGATGGCCCGTTGCCATGCTTTCAGAGTAGCGGAGTTCCGCTATTAGCGGCCCAATTGGGGCTGCGTAGAGTAGGGCTGCTTGGCGGTTTGGCGCCAATAGTACGGCAGGCGGGGAGCATTTTACATAGACCCGAGGTGGCACCTCTAGTTAAGGAGTGGATCTTGAGATCCTCCTCAGATGTTCCAGTCGGCCAAGAGAGCCCTCCGAAGGTGCCTTAGCTCAGCCCTTGGCTTGGGAGGGGAAGAGTTAGTTAGTCTTCCGGGTATGCGGCGGGTCCTCCATGCTGAGACCTTGGGTCTGTCCCTTGTGTTCCTAGTCTTGTGCCTAGATCGTTTGCTTGAGGGTAGTAGGTGCGCGGTCACCCCTTCCCCAAGGGTCGAACTCCACGTGAGACCGATTTTTCGGTTTCAATAATGCGCCTTGTGAAGCAACCCATATAGACAGCCCTCCAATAATTCTAAAAACATTCACGGAGCTCATGTATGACTTAAAAGGTCCTTCTATCAAATTTCATAAGTTTTTAATAAGTAAATATCTCATAATAAATTCCTTAATGATTTGGGCTACTACAAGTGTTGTGAATGAAGTATCTCAAATACTAACCTAAAATTCACAATAAAATTTCCTTTGCATAATAGCAATATTATTTGGCCACAGCCTAAATTTCAAGGTCATCCAAAGTCCTATGATGCACTAATAAATTTAAGTGTAAAAGTGCCCTAAACTGTCCTAAGTTGTTACAAGGGGATGTTGTTGGGTATTGTATCCACAACGTACCTGATTTGAAGAAGCCCCTGAACAAGCTAAGGTAAATAGACAATGTATTTGATAAAATCTTTCAAGTTGTGCTTGCAGTTATTCCACGCTAAGTGCACACCAATGTCAGGGTGCAGTAGGTCAATATACACGGGTCTGCGCGACGTAATCCCTCGTTGAGCAGATCAGTGTGTTGGCCTACGTGTACTCTCTCTATTGGAGTGTACTTATTTTCAAGTACAAGGCTGTGATCTTGCAAGAGTAGACAAGGAGCAAGGATGGGTCAAAGAGCAGCTCATGGGTGGAAAAGACGAAAAAATCGTCTAAGTGATAATCGACGAGAATCACCAAGTGATTCTCGCCGATTCGGCGAGAATCACTAGTGATTCTCGCAGAATCGACGAGAATCACTGGCTGATTCTCGCCGAATCTATCTGGCTACATCAGAGCGGGCCAATCTGTCACCAAGTCCAAATCGTCGAGAATCACTGGCTGATTCTCGCCGAATCTTTGATTGATTGATTGATGATCATCGAGCATAAATTCCTTCGACGAGAATGACCTTCGAATCTCGCCGGATCGTCGAGAATTCTCTTGGATTCTCGCCAATTTTGACTTAGGCAACTTTCTGGAACTCGCTGGACCACACTCAGCCGCAGGCGTTGTTTTGAACCGGTATTAGGGTTTCTTCTTGTGGGACCCACAACGGTCATAAAGAGGTATACTACTGTATAAATACTCGCGTATTTTGAACAGTAAAGACACAAAAAACGAATTCGAGCCGCCGACCGACGTAACCTAAATCGCGAAACCTGCTCCGCCGCCGTCGCCGCTCGTGCAAGTTGTTCGCCGACCTTGATCGTGGTTTCTTCCAGATCTCCCGGCGACAGAAGCTTAGCCAAGCATAGCGTCTCACGCATATAACCAGAGATCCTTTGTCTCTTGATTTGTTGATCGGGAAAACTTTCCCCGTCCGAATCGATCGAGACGATCGATCCTAGTATGAACGTTGGAAGACCTTGCTAGCTTTGCTACGAAGTTTGAATCTCCAAAGTACAGCAGCCGCACACCGTTGTCGCCGTCGATCCCGAGAACCAAGCCGCCGCCCTACTTGCCGCCGCCGGTTCCGGGGAGATTCTCTCCAAGTGAGATCTAGGGTTGTGGACTCTTCGTTGACTTCTAGAACACGTCATCGAACGAAGAGGGACACCTTAGTCTCCAAAAGTAGTATGTATTTCTTGTACATTGTAGTTCAATTTTGTTGTAAAGGAACGTTGGTTTCTAGTTGTAAGGGTTGGGTGCAACCCGTGTTGTGGGAGTGGTGACTCCTACGTGCGGAAGGGTTCCTTCCGTTAGTGCAAGGATTGGATTTCAATCCTGTTGGTGAAGTGACCGAGTCATCCCTTGTTGGGAGATAGGTCGAAGGGGGGAAAGTGGATGTACCCAAATCGGGGAAGCACTATAAATTGTCTGTGTCCTTTCTTTGTTGTGCTGTTTTGTTATCTTGTGCAGGTACAATTTTAATTCCGCAAAACGCTGCAATTCACCTATTCCCCCCCCCCATAGGTGACGGTAGTTGACATTAGGTGGACTTTCAAGTGGTATCAGAGCCAGGTTACTCATCAAAAAGGTTCAAACCTTGAGTAGAATCCTGCCACTAGTGTCAAGAAGAAGGAAAACATCTACCATGGATGGTCTCAAGTACACAGGCAAGATTCCAGTGTGCACCAGGCTCAACTTTCCTATTTGGAAGGAAAGGATCAGGTTCTACATGGAAGCAGTTGATCCTCGACTCTTCATGATCGTGGAGGAGGGACCTTATGTCCCCACTAAGATCTCCACCATTGATCCTACCAAGAAAGTGCCAAAGAAAATTTCTGAAATGGACAAGGACGAGATGGTGCTGGTGGGACTTGATAAGAAGGCGCAGAACATTCTAGTCAGCGCGATCGATGACTCATTGATGCAGAACATCTGCAACTATAGGACAGCAAAGGAGATCTGGCACTGCCTGATTATCCTAATGGAGGGCACTGATGAAGTGATTGATGATCGGAGATCCCTCCTGAAACAGAAATATGAGGCCTTCAGACAAGGGCCTAAGGAAGAGATCGGAGTCACCTTCGAGAACTTCCTCAAGATTGTCAATGCCCTCAAAGGATATGGAAGAGTGTTCACTGATGGTGAACTTAATGATAAATTCCTTAGGTCCCTTACTAAGGAATGAGACACAAAGATCTGCGCCATCCGAGAGTTTGGCAGACTTGCTGAAACAGACCCGCAAATTCTGTTTGGGAAGCTGATGTCCTATGAGCTTCAACTGAACACCAGGAAAGCAGAAGAAGAAGAAGAAGCAGAGAAGGCTGCAGCCAAGGAAAAGAATGTGGCCCTAAAAGCCATTCACTCCAGGAAGGGCAAGGGTGCGGTTTCATACCGTGCCAGGAAAAAGGATGAGGAGGAGGACTCTGAGCCATGCTCCTCCAGCTCAGAGTTGTCTGAGGAAGATTTCTCCCTCATCACCTGAGAATTCAAGAAGTTCCTCAAGATGAGGAATCAAAGAAAGTGAGACGGCTCCTCCTCCAAGCATCAGAAGAAAAATTATTCTTCTGACACGTACGCTTCTAAACCGAACAAACATCGCTCCTCTGACATTATTTGTTTTGGATGCAATAAGCCAGGACACGTCGTGGTTGACTGCCACCAAGGCAAGAGAGAAAAGGCAAAGGGAGAGGAGCACAAGTCCTCCAGAGATAAGCAGAAAGAGAGGAGCTACATCGCCAAAAAGCCAAAGACACTTAGTGAGTCTGATTCTTCAAATTCCAGTGATGATGAGGAAGCCTACTTCGGGCTGGTGGGTCGCTCCGACTCAGAAGGAGAATTCCCCCCCATTTACTGGGAAGGTAAAAGCTCATACCCCGCTCTCCGACTCTGAATCTGTTCCTGAGTCTCAGGATGATGACCCTGAGGATAGCCTTTCGGCCCGTGAAGCGGAGCTCCTCGAGAAGTATGAGCTTTTGCTCAACACTTTCGAGGAGTGTCATAAGAGATTGAAGGCTGAGAAAAAGGAAGTGAAATTCCTTAAGGGTGAGAGTATCTCCCTAAGGGAAGAGATCACCAGTTTGATCTCTCTCCGACAAGAGCACCTAGACCTGACATCAAAGAATTCAGAGTCTCTTAAGCTCCTTGATCTTAAGCAGGAGGAAGTCGACAAGTTGGAAGAACAACTTGCGGCAGAAAGGAAGATCGTCAAGAGCTTCTCTATGCCAAAAACAGTTCTTCCAGTTGTTAATACCTTCTCTGCTCAGGCCAAAGGAGCTGGCTTGGGGCATGTAGGGGTATCTGGTTCCTCATCCAGGAGAAACAGGAACCAGAGAAAGAATAAGGGCGCCAAGAAGGCCTCTGCTGCTGAAAAGGGAAAGGCTCCACTCAGTCCTATTTCGTTCAGAAAGCCTGGCTTTCCCTGCAACCAACATGACTTTGACTCAACCTTTGGTCATCATTTCCGGCTCTCGGTTGCAAAGCCAAAGAGCCGATATGATGGTTGGACTTTTCCCCGCAACTTTAGTGAGAGTGTCTTCAAGGCACCTTATGAGGAAATCCACATGGGAAATTATGGTCAATTCTCTAGCGGCCATAATAGAAAGCAGGCACCAAAAGCCAAGCATGTTATACTGAAGGAACAGAAGGTGAAGAAGTCATGTGACTGCGATCAACTCCACCTCTAGATCCAAGGCCCCGGCTGTACCCACCATTCCCAGGGTAAAGCAGGAGCCTAGGAAGAGGTACAACAGATTTGACTGTTGGTGTTGTGGCAAAGTCGATCACTTTGCCGTGGATTGTTGGTTTAATCCGAGGTATAACGAGACTCCCTATGTTAGCAAGGCGAGGCCGACCACTCGTCGGGTTAACCACACGAGGGGGAGTATGCTAACCAAGAATCTAGGACCCAAGTTCGATTGGGTTTCTAAGGGAAATTAATTTTGTCTTGCAGGAATATCCAAAGGCCACCAAAACGCCAATATGGTACTTGGACAGTGGATGCTCCCGGCATATGACTGGGACAAGAAGACTACTGCATGATTACACTCCAGTCGAGAATGGTCCCAAAGTCATCTTTGGGGGGTCAGATCGAGTAGTCACCAGAGGTTACGGTATGATCTCCAACGGTACAATCTCTATCACCGACGTGGCTTATGTTGAAGGGTTAAACCATAACCTGATCAGTATAAGTCAGTTATGTGATAAAGGTTATGATGTTAAGTTCTGCAAGGATAAATGCCTGATAATATCATGTGCCTCTTCTGAGACGGTATTAACAGGCATTAGGAGCAGAAATATCTTCTGCTTAAATTTTCTTAGTTTAGGTTCTTCTACCCCCGATGCCTAGTAGCAAAAGGCAGTGCATCTCTTTGTGAACAATGACACAAGAGATTGACACATATTAATTTCAAAATAATTAATATGTTGTTTTCTAAAAACTGAGTAAGGAATGCTCCCGCTATCAAGTGCATCAAAGATAGCCCCTGTCCTGCATGCCAGATGGGCAAACAGACTCGGGCTACCTTTAAGAGCATTGCAGACATAGACTCTTCCTGATGTCTTTACCTTCTGCATATGGACCTGTTTGGTCCAATGCAAGTTCATAGCTTGGGAGGCAAGTCATATACGCTAGTGATAGTTGATGATCACTCTCGGTTTACATGGGTGTTCTTTTTAAAGTGAAAGTCAGATACATTTGACATCTTCACTTGTTTTGTCAAGCAAGTTCAGAACGAATTTAGCTGCTCAGTGGTCAAAATCAGAAGTGACCATGGAACTGAATTTGAATCTGGTGCTGTGACAGAGTTTTGTGAAGAACATGGTATCTTTCATGAGTTTTCCTCCCCGCGCACTCCTCAGCAAAATGGAGTTACGGAGAGGAGAAATAGAACTCTCATTGAAGCTTGCACGACATTGTTGAAAGACGCTTATCTCCCAGAATACTTCTGGGCAGAGGCTGTCAATACGGCTTGTCATGTACAAAACCGAGCTTTGATCAACAAAAGTCATCGTAAGACGCCCTACGAACTACTGAAAGGCAGGAAACCAACCATGTCCTATTTAAGGATCTTTGGTTGCAGATTTTATGTACTGAATAATGGGAAGTACCCACGTACTAAATTTGGTGAAAAATGCTTCGAAGGCATATTCATGGGCTATAGTTCCCACAGTCGGGCATATAGGGTCTTCAATAAGAAAACCCTAGTGGTAGAAGAATCAATTAATGTTGTATTTGATGAAGGAAGCTTGCTTAACAGCAATTCTTCCAGCGGTATTCTTGAAGATGCAGGTGCAAGACTTGATCAGCTGAGTCTCGATGAGACCGGTAAAGATGAAACTCCTAAGTACGTCAGAGTTTCCACCTCAACGTCAACTGGGAATGTTGAAGATCAAAATGAAAAAAATCACTTAGAAGAAGGAGAAGCCCAAGAAGTAGTCGAAGCTCCAGACGCCAGACTTCTAGAGCTCCGGCACGTGAGGGATCACCCTAAAGAGCAGATCATCGGAGATCCTCGTGCTGGTGTCAGAACTCGAAGAGGTACTGTTAACGAGATTTTGCATCTTAGCTTCCTGTCACAGGTTGAGCCAAAGAAGTTCGACGAGGCGAACAAAGATGCAACATTGATCTTGGCAATGCAAGTTGAACTGCATCAATTCGAACGATGCAACGTTTGGACGCTGGTTCCCAGACCACAAAAGCAGAATGTGATTGGCACAAAGTGGATCTTCAGAAACAAACTGGATGAACATGGTGTCATCATAAAGAACAAGGCCAGGCTGGTGGGTTAAGGTTACAGACAGGAGGAGGGGATTGACTTCGACCAGACCTTTGCACCAGTGGCAAGACTCGAGGCAATCAGATTGTATCTGGCGTATGCTTCGCACAAAGGATTCACAGTCTATCAAATGGATGTGAAATCAGCATTCTTGAAGGGAGACCTGAAAGAGGAAGTATACGTCGCTCAACCCCCAGGATTTGTCAATCCTACTTATCCCAATCATGTATATTTTCTTAATAAAGCTCTATATGGCTTAAAACAAGCTCCACGAGCTTGGTATGAGACCTTGTCTAGTTTTCTTCTTGAGAATAAGATCTCTAGAGGTAAAATAGATAAGACATTGTTTCTCTGGGAAGTCAAAGGCAAGATTTTGCTGGTATAAATCTATGTCGATGACATCATATTCGGCTCGACGGACAACAATCTTTGCAAAAAGTTTTCTAAACTTATGCAAGGAAAGTTTGAAATGAGCAGTATGGGAGAGCTAAAGTATTTCTTGGGACTTCAAGTGAAACAGTCTGAGGATGGAATATTCATCTCTCAGACGAAGTTCACAAATGAACTCCTCAAGAAATTCGGTATGGAGAATGCAACCTCTATGAGGACTCCAATGGGATCCACTATGTCTCTGGATAAGGATGAAAAAGGTAAACCTTTTGATGAAACCAAATATAGAAGCATCATTGGATCCCTGCTCTACCTTACTGCCAGTAGACCGGATATCATGTTTTCCACATGTGTCTGTGCCAGATATCAGGTGAACACTAAGAAATCTCATTATGTCACTGCAAAGCGAATTCTCAGATACCTTAAAGGTACTCCGAATCTTGGCTTGTGGTACCCGAGAAACAATGATGTCGAGCTAATCGGTTTTTCAGATGCTGATTTTGCAGGGAGTAGGGATGACAGGAAAAGCACCTCCGGGACGTGTCAATTCCTCGGAAGAAGCCTTATTTCATGGAATAGCAAGAAAGAGAATTATGTAGCAACCTCCACTGTACAACCTGGGGGCTCGCGAGAGAAGGTCCAGCGGGCGAAGAGATGACTGGCGAGAGCAGGATGCCCACCTACAGGAGGCGAGACGGGGGATCCTCTGGAGGGGCGAGACCTTTTAGTGGGCGAAATCACCCTACAGGGCGAGAGAGCTCACATGCCGGAAAGGCGGCGAGACGGGCATGGCGGCCGTCTCGCCCGGCAGTACCTCCCCCACTCGCCGCAGGAGACTAACAGCTCTTTATCTATTTTGACCCATAAGGGGGATTTTTACCTTTGGGCCCCAGATGGTTTTACTCTTTTACCCCTGGAGGCCTGCGTATAGCTCTCCAGAACAGCGGAGTTGGGCTATTAGCAGACCCGGTCCAGGGTGTTTTGGTCATTTTGAGACGGCTTGGAAATGATATTTGCAGAGCAGATTCAGAAACCTATAAATAGACCGATAAGGTGCCTGAGAAAAGGTTGTTGTTGAACCTTCCCACTTTTTCCCTCTCAGGCACCTAGCTCAACACTGGCTAGGGAGGGGAAGACTAACAGTTCTTCCGGGTAAGAGGTGGGACCTCCAAGTTGAGTCCCTTCGGTCTGTTTCCAGGTCGCTGACTCTCGTCAGGGCGGTAGCGCAAGGAGAGTACGTGTGGGTTGCATTCTGCTTCGAACTCTAGGAGGGACCGGAAAGCCGGTTCCAACATTTTTGGTGCGGTGAGCGTGGAGCGCAGCCCTCAGAGAAGAACCTTGAGCAACCAACATGGCGGGAGATCATGGAGAAGGAGAAGGAGGGGAGTCAGATAATCAGGGGGGATATGTAGGGAGAACGGAGTTCCTGGCTTCGATCAAGGGGATCATGGATCTATTGCAAGGGATCTCGCGGCAGGGAGACTGTTCAACTCCACTGCCCACAGTGCCAGCTCTCGCGACTCAGGAGGAACTCGTCTCGGCGCGAGTCGGAGAAGACGCCCCGGGGAGAAGGCCGGGAAAGGAGGTGATGCTGGAAGGGACCGGGAGGGACATGGCGGGAAGGGAGCTGTTCCCAAGTCCGGCGAGTACCATCGCGCCAGGGGAGGTCGTCGCGCGAGTAGGGGTGGCGAGACCGGCGGCGCGAGGGTCCCCCTTTTGCGAGCTAGTCCTGTCTGCTCCGGTCCCGGAGGGCTTCAGGGAGCCCGAGATGAATTACTATGTAGGGAAGGACGATCCCCTCCATCATCTGCAGTGGTTCGAAGACGCTGTCTCAATCAGGCCCATGACGGACGCGTTTAAGTGTCGCCTCTTCGCGATCACTCTGAAAGACAAAGCTAGGGACTGGTTCCATCAACTCCCGGCAGGCTCGATATATTGTTTCGAGGACTTGAGTAGAAGTTTCCAACTTCGATTCTCCACCTCTAAGAAGAGGAAGAAGAACCCGGAATCGATCTTTTTGATCAAGCAGAAGGCGGATGAATCCCTGGCCCAGTACGTGGATAGGTTCCAAGAGGAGATTCTGGATATACAGGAGGTACCGGGCTTCGCCCTCCAGATGGCTTTCACAGTGGGACTGCGGGAAGGATTCTTCAAGATGAGCCTCACCCGGAAGGCTCCGCTCTCCTTTGAGGGCTTGATGGAGAAGGCGGCCAAGGAAATAGCGATGGAGGCGGCGAACCCAGCTTTTGCGAAAAAGTTGGCGAGGCTGACCGAGATAGAGTCGAGGGAGACAGGGGGGAGGCAGCAGGAAGCGAGGAGAAGAGACGAGCCGAGGGCGCCGGCGTATCCAGAGCTGGGATGGAGGCAGCAGGGGGGGACGGCCCCCGGGCAAGGAAGAGGACTTCCCCAAGGGGGAAGAAACCAACAAGGAGGGCCGGGAAGGTTCAATCAGATGGGGTGGGGGTATGGTCGTAGACCGCCCCTACCTCCTCCGCAGCAGGCCATGGCCATCGGCCGAGGTAGAGGAAGGGGCCGGGCAAGAGGAAGAGGAGCAGGAGCAGGGAGAAGGAGGGACCCTCAGGAAGGGAGACCGGAGGGGGGGTGGCGTTGCCCTACTGTGACTTCCACGAGGAGGAAGGTCACGCAACGGCTACCTGCCCGGATTTCTTGGAGTTAAGGAGGACTCGAGGAGCTGGGGAACAGCCAAGGCCAGTGCGGATAGAGGAAGTAACGATTACAGGGGAAGAGGATCGGTGTGTGGATCGTGCGGATGAAGGGGACCGCGGGCTGGTTGGGGTGATCAATGGGGGAGTGGGGATAGAGGCGGCCCGAAAGGCGAGCCTTCACACTATGTACCGCCGAAGTGTCGCCTCGACGTCACAATCCCCTCCTCCCGATGAGAAGATCACGTTTTCAAGAAAAGACATGCCCGACCATGAGGACCCCTTTTGTGACGCGTTAGTGATACGGACCGCCATCGAGAACTTCACGGTGTCGCGGATCCTGGTCGACAATGGAAGCTCGGTGAACGTGATTTTTAAGAAGGCATTCAATGCAATGAGGGTAGAGGCACGGAGGGTACTGGCAGCGGATGGACCATTGTTTGGATTCTCAGGAGAAAGGAAAGAGGTTGAGGGGGGTGTAGGACTTCAAGTAACTCTGGGAGGACTATCCCGAAACTGCCGTTTTGTCATAGTGGACTCCCCAAGTAGCTACAACGCTATCTTTGGGCGCCCCTTGATCAGCGCTTTCAGATGCGTTCCGTCGTCGTTTCACCAATGCTTGAAGCTGAATTCTGGAGGTACTCAAATCAGGGTACGAGGAGATCCGAAGGCAGCAAGGGAATGCTACGTGACGGCGGTAAACACAATCTCCTGGCAGGGGGACGCAGAGGAGCTGGAAAAGAGGATGGAGCGATTGCAACAAGAGCAGGGAGGCGAAGAAGAGCGAGGAGAGGAAGGTGCTGGAGGAGAGGGAGAAGCAGTAGCGGTTGGAGGCATTGCGGGGGAGCAAGGAATGGCGGGAGAGGAGTTCGGGGAGACGGAGATGGAAGAAGAAAGGGAGAGGGGAAGAGCTAGAGGTGAGGGAGGAGTGGCAGGGAGCAAGGGTATGCGGAAGGAGCTAGAGATGGCCGGAGCAGAGGGAGGAGAGACGGGAGCGGCAGGGGAAGTGGGGCAAAGAGAAGAGGAAGGGAGAAAGGAGAAGAGGAAGACGAAAGAGGTGGGCGGATCACCCGGAGAGGGGACCCGTCCAGAAAAGAGAAGAGCCTCCTGGCAGGAAAAAGAGGGCGCGAGCAGGTGGGAGGCGGAGCAGCCAGGGGAAGAGGGAATGGTGGCCAACGTAGAAGACAAAGCCCAGCAGCAGGGTAAGCAGGCAGAACAGGAAGAAGAGGAGGAACCATCCAGGCTGAAAGCTGCGGTGGAGGTCCTGGAGGTAGAAATACGCACCAAGGAAGGCCGAGTAGAAAGGATAAAGATCAGTGGCGAGCTCAACCCAGAGGACCGGGAGAAGGTCAGGACCTGCGTACAAGACAATATTGACGTCTTCGCGTGGAGCGCCGCGGACATGCCGGGGTCGATGCAGACGTCGCCTGTCACCGCCTCAATCTGGACCCCAACACCCGCCCCATACAACAAAAGAAGAGGGCCATCGCCTCGAAGATGGCCGGACCTATTAGAGAGGAAGTGGAAAAATTGCTTAAGGCGGGGTTTGTGTCCGCCTGTAAGTATCCGGGGTGGGTGAGTAATGTTGTAATGGTCCAAAAAGGGGAGGGTAAGTGGAGGATGTGCGTAGATTTTTCTCTTTTGAATAAAGCATGCCCTAAGGATTGTCATCCGCTGCCCCGAATCGACGCGCTGGTTGACTCAGCCGTCGGTTTCCCTTTTATGAGTTTCTTGGACGCGTTTTCTGGGTACCATCAAATACGCATGCATCCTCCGGACGTTAAGGACGTCACCTTCGTCACAGAGGATGGGTGCTTCTGCTTTAACATGATGCCCTTCGGTTTGAAAAATGCGGGCGCAACCTATCAAAGGATGATGGATCGAATTTTCCGAGAACAGAAAGGAAGGAACCTCGAGGTTTACGTAGACGACTTGATGATCAAAAGCAAGGACCTCGGGGCTCATGTCCTAGATCTGGAGGAAACCTTTAAAACCTTGAGGAAGTATAAAATGAGGCTTAACCCCCTGAAGTGCGTTTTCGGCGCTAGCAGAGGGAGATTCCTGGGGCATCTACTCACTCCATCTGGGGTGGAGCCCAACCCCGAAAAAGTAAGAGCAATCCTAGAACTGGAGTCGCCTCGGAATGCGAAGGAAGTCCAGCGTCTCACAGGAAGGTTGGCCGGGCTGAGCAGGTTCCTTTCTCGGGCGGGGGAGAGATGCTCACCCTTCTTTCGAACGCTGCGAGGGGGTAAGGGTTTCGAGTGGACCGCGGAGTGCGAGACGGCCTTTCAGTCCATAAAGCAGCAGCTTACCCAGACACCTTTACTCCAGGGACCAAGGGAAGCCGAAGACCTGTTCCTATATTTGGGGGTAGGGATGGAGGCGGTAAGCTCGGTTCTTGTACGTGAAGAAGGAAAGAAACAATTCCCAATTTATTACGTGAGCAGGGTCCTGAAGAAGGCGGAACTCGGGTACCCCATCCTGGAAAAATTAGCATTTGCCCTCATCGTCTCGGCCCGAAAGCTCAGACCGTATTTCCAGGCACATTCCATCCGAGTGGTGACTGACCACCCTCTCCGTAACATCTTGAGTGGGGTAGAGCATTCAGGGAGGCTGGCGAAATGGTCAATAGAGCTCAGCGAATTTGACCTCGTCTTCGTTCCACGGCTCGCCATCAAGGCGCAGGCGGTGGCCGATTTCTTAGCAGACTATGTAGTCGAGGTCCGAGAAGCGGAGACGCCCCCTCGAGCAGCTTGGAAAATGTTAGTGGACGGAGCGTCAGGAAGAAACTCTTTTGGGGGAGGAGTGGTCTTGACCAGTCCGGAGGGGACTCGTATTGAGCAAGCCTTGAAGATTCATTTTGCAGTCACCAACAACCAGGCGGAATATGAGGCGGTCATTGCAGGGCTGAAGTTAGCCCGGGAGCTGGGCATACAGGACATTGAGGCCTCGACGGACTCCATGGTGGTGGCAGGTCAGATCAAAGGGGAGTTCGAGGCAAGGGAGCCAGCCCTCCAGCTGTATTTAGGAAAGGTCAAGGACATCATAGGACAGTTCCGAAGTTTCTCAATTCAACACGTCCCGAGAGTGGAGAGCACCCAGGCCGACCAACTCGCCAAGCACGGCCCTCGGGCCGGGGGAACAGTAACGGAGCTCTTCAGGCCGTCCATAAAGGAAGGAGAACTTATGGAAGTGTGCCAACAAAGGTCGTGGATGGACCCCTTTATCACCTTTTTGGCATCAGGACAGTTACCTGCGACGGAGCACGACAAGAAGCGCACCAGATACAAGTCGGCATACTACCTATTGAAGGATGGAGTTTTATATCGCAAGACCTTGACAGGATTGCTAGCCAGGTGTGTGTCGGAGGAAGAGGCTCCCAGGGTTCTGCAAGAGATCCACTCCGGGGAATGTGGAAGTCACTCGGGGAGCCGAACTTTAGAAGGAAGGGTGCTGAGGCAGGGGTACTTTTGGCCTACCCTTAGGAGAGATGCGGAGGAATTTGCCAAAAAGTGCCAGAAGTGCCAGGAGTTCGCCCCTCTTCAGCTCCTCCCGGCCCAGCGGTTGCGGACCATCACAGCTCCCTGGCCATTCGCTATATGGGGGCTAGATCTGGTAGGCCCCTTTCCCCAAGCAAGTGGCCAAAGGAAGTTCCTAATAGTCATGGTGGATTACTTTTCAAAGTGGCTGGAGGTGAAAGCACTGGCTAAGGTAACCTCGCAGGTGGTCAAGAACTTCGTTTGGGGGGAGATCGTCTGCCGGCATGGGTTGCCCCTAGCCATTGTGACGGATAATGGACCCCAGTTTGCAAGCAGGGAGTTCGTGGATTTCTGCATTCGTTTGGGGATAGATCTCCGCTTTGCCTCTGTTCATCATCCGCGGAGTAACGGACAGGTCGAAGCGGCTAACAAGGTCATCGTCAATCTGTTGAAGAAGAAGGTGGAGAATTTGAGAGGAAGCTGGGTGGAACAATTACCTTCTGTGCTGTGGGTCTTGAGAACCACACCAAACACAGCCACGGGAGAAACCCCGTTTAAGCTCTCTCACGGCTCAGAGGCCGTCATACCTGTCGAGTTCGAGATCGCATCGCCAAGAATAGTGGTTGCAAGGGAAGGAGCCGAAGGATGGAGGACCGAGAACGAAGAAGAGCAGAGACTTTCGTTGGATCTCGTGGAGGAGCTCCGAGATTTAGTGGTGGTCCGACAGGAGGAAGTCAAGCGCCGGATGGCGAGGTATTTCGACAAGCATGTAAGGGTTAAACAATTTGCGAAAGGAGATTTGGTCCTAAAAAAGGTTGACGCGGCGGGTAGGGGAGCCCCGGTAGGGAAACTTAACCCAAATTGGGAGGGTCCTTTTGTAATAAAAGAAGTCTTAAAGTCAGGAGGGTACCACCTCCAGAATGTGGACGGGGTATCCCTCGAGCGAGCCCGGAGTGGAGATGATTTGAAGAGATTTTACCTGTAGCACTCTACTTCACAATATCTTTTTATTGTTATTTTTATTTTGTAATGCTTATCATCCCGATGTGCTCTCTTGGTGGAAGGGGGGGTGACCTCTGTGAGGCACCGGGAGCGAGATGCTTTGTAGAAACGACCCCGAGCAGACCCGCTGACCAGGCTCCCATCTAGCTGGCAGGGCTGTAGGCTCACTCTGTGGTTGGTGGTGTTTTGGAGAGGAGACCCCGAGCAGACCCGCTGACCAGGCTCCCATCTAGCTGGCAGGGCTGTAGGCTCACTCGGTGGTTGGTGGTGTTTTGGAGAGGAGACCCCGAGCAGACCCGCTGACCAGGCTCCCATCTAGCTGGCAGGGCTGTAGGCTCACTCGGTGGTTGGTGGTGTTTTGGAGAGGAGACCCCGAGCAGACCCGCTGACCAGGCTCCCATCTAGCTGGCAGGGCTGTAGGCTCACTCGGTGGTTGGTGGCATTTTGGAGAGGAGACCCCGAGCAGACCCGCTGACCAGGCTCCCATCTAGCTGGCAGGGCTGTAGGCTCACTCGGTGGTTGGTGGTGTTTTGGAGAGGAGACCCCGAGCAGACCCGCTGACCAGGCTCCCATCTAGCTGGCAGGGCTGTAGGCTCACTCGGTGGTTGGTGGTGTTTTGGAGAGGAGACCCCGAGCAGACCCGCTGACCAGGCTCCCATCTAGCTGGCAGGGCTGTAGGCTCACTCGGTGGTTGGTGGTGTTTTGGAGAGGAGACCCCGAGCAGACCCGCTGACCAGGCTCCCATCTAGCTGGCAGGGCTGTAGGCTCACTCGGTGGTTGGTGGCATTTTGGAGAGGAGACCCCGAGCAGACCCGCTGACCAGGCTCCCATCTAGCTGGCAGGGCTGTAGGCTCACTCGGTGGTTGGTGGTGTTTTGGAGAGGAGATCCCGAGCAGACCCGCTGACCAGGCTCCCATCTAGCTGGCAGGGCTGTAGGCTCACTCGGTGGTTGGTGGTGTTTTGGAGAGGAGACCCCGAGCAGACCCGCTGACCAGGCTCCCATCTAGCTGGCAGGGCTGTAGGCTCACTCGGTGGTTGGTGGTGTTTTGGAGAGGAGACCCCGAGCAGACCCGCTGACCAGGCTCCCATCTAGCAGGCAGGGCTGTAGGCTCACTCGGTGGTTGGTGGTGTTTTGGAGAGGAGACCCCGAGCAGACCCGCTGACCAGGCTCCCATCTAGCTGGCAGGGCTGTAGGCTCACTCGGTGGTTGGTGGTGTTTTGGAGAGGAGACCCCGAGCAGACCCGCTGACCAGGCTCCCATCTAGCTGGCAGGGCTGTAGGCTCACTCGGAGGTTGGTGGTGTTTTGGAGAGGAGACCCCGAGCAGACCCGCTGACCAGGCTCCCATCTAGCTGGCAGGGCTGTAGGCTCACTCGGTGGTTGGTGGTGTTTTGGAGAGGAGACCCCGAGCAGACCCGCTGACCAGGCTCCCATCTAGCTGGCAGGGCTGTAGGCTCACTCGGTGGTTGGTGGTGTTTTGGAGAGGAGACCCCGAGCAGACCCGCTGACCAGGCTCCCATCTAGCTGGCAGGGCTGTAGGCTCACTCGGTGGTTGGTGGTGTTTTGGAGAGAAGACCCCGAGCAGACCCGCTGACCAGGCTCCCATCTAGCTGGCAGGGCTGTAGGCTCACTCGGTGGTTGGTGGTGTTTTGGAGAGGAGACCCCGAGCAGACCCGCTGACCAGGCTCCCATCCAGCTGGCAGGGCTGTAGGCTCACTCGGTGGTTGGTGGAGTTTTGGAGAGGAGACCCCGAGCAGACCCGCTGGCCAGGCTCCCATCTAGCTGGCAGGGCTGTAGGCTCACTCGGTGGTTGGTGGTGTCTTGGAGAGGAGACCCCGAGCAGACCCGCTGACCAGGCTCCCACCTAGCTGGCAGGGCTGTAGGCTCACTCGGTGGTTGAGGATGTTTCGGGAGGACGGTACTCACTTGAGGAGACAAGTCTGAGGGTAAGAATTCGCGTGGAGAAAAAACCATGACTCGGCAAGAGAGGGATAGTCCCTAAAACAGAGGGTAACCAGGAATAGGGCCAGGGATGAAAATCCCTGGCCGGCACTCGCCATAGGGAGTCTCGCCACGGGAGGGAGGGTTTTCCCCGTCCCAGGATCAAGAGAGCTGAAGTGGCCGAAACCGGCTGGCGAGACGACTGGACCCCAAAACTTTGTGGCGAGATGATCTCGCAGTGCAGCGCCGGCGGAGGTTATCAAGACAGGTAAAAAGCAATACAGGATGCCTCGCGCGGGTTTTTAAGCGAAATGGAAGGCAATAACAATAATAATTAAACGGCGTCCCAAAAAATAGCCCTACCCCTTGGGACTAGAAGCTAGGCGACAGGATGGAAAATCAAACTAGCAGTTAAAATAAAGTAACTCCTAAATGACTATTGCGCAGCACCCCAAAAGGGGAAACGGCCATCAGCATATAAAGAGTTTTTAAACAAAAAATTAGTGAGGCAGAGACACCTCGCTCTCCCTTTAAGAAAGGAAACAAGGACCATAAATGTTAAACAAAAAGATGAGGGCGAGAAGAAAATGTTGAGAGGGATGGTGCACTACTCATTGTCAGAAGAGGCGCTGCCGTCCGACTCGTCGAACAAACGCGGGACCAGGTCGCGGACGGTCACCGCCTCCGCGTCGGCGCGCACCACTCCCAGCTCCTTCATCATCTTAAGGACGACCTCCGCTGTCTTGATGTTCGAGTCCCGGCAGATGGCCTCCACCTCATCCACAGAATATCGGGAAGAATCGGGAAACGGATCCGTGGGGGGCGCCGCGCGGCTCTGAAGGCGAAGGTTCTCGGCTTTCAGCTTCTCGATCTCTCCCTCCAGCTCCTCGATGCGCGAGCGCATCCTATTCGCCGTCTCGGCATCCTGCGAGAGGGGGGGAGAAGTGAGAGAGCCATTAGGGGCAAGGGCTAGGCGGGCGAGGCAAGGATAAGGAAACTTACCACGCCACCCTGGCTCTGTGCAAGGAGTTTGTCAGCAACATTCAACCGCTTCTCCAAGTCAATAGACTTCTCTCGCTCCGCGGCGAGACCGGTCTCCGCCTCTTTCCATTTCCTGTTATTAAAGACCAGACGGCGCGAGACGCGGTGCGCGAGCTCCAGGGAGCGAAATTGCGAGTGGACGCTTCTCAGAATGAGGTCCCGCGAGGCCTCGTTGTCAGCGGGTTCGGAGCCAAGACCGCCATAAAGCCCGAAGCCTAGCGAAAAGGCGTGGCCGGTGGGACGGTCCTGTTCCTTCCAGGAAGGGAGAAGGGTGGACACCGACACTCGGTTAGAATCCTGCTCCCATTTTATAACCGGCTCGCCGGCGTCATCCTCCATCACGGGCCCCATGTTGTAGTTGGGGTGCGAGGCGGGAGCCGGGCGACTCGAAGAGCCAGGAGAAGGCGGAGGAGGCTGAGCACGACCGTGGGGGGCTGGTTCTGCAGAAATCGTCTCGCGGGTTGGCGAGACGGGCTGACGAGGAGGCGAGGGAGACGATAAGGTGATAGGTGAAAGAGACCCCTCGAGCTCTTCTCTTCTCTTGGCCGGCTTTTCCTTCTCGAAGGACACAGTCTTTTTCTTCTTCTTGGGGCTGAGGCGGGAGGTACCCTCGCCTGCAGGCCTCTTCTTGGCGACAGGGGTTAGCGTATCTTTCGCAGCCTCCGCCGCCATATTCGCTAAAGCGAGAGCTCGATTGCTCTGGTAGGGGGGATTGACGGGAACGGTCCTTTCTCCTAGAAATGGTAACAGTGAGCGGGAGAAAAAAATTTTACAGGGACAGAAGGGAATAGAGGTTTACCTTCGCCCGGAAAGACGGCAGGTAGCGAGTCCAGGTCTCGCCGCAGGTATTGAACTTCAAAATTCTTTCCCACGAAAAAGTCACAGAGTTCCTTCTCGGCGCCCCCCACCTTGGGGGTATCGTAATAGCACTCGGCAGGGGATACCGGTGCGAGGGGGATGCCTCCTAGATCCCCGCGTATGAAGACAAACCGTGTCAACCAATGATGGTTCTTGTTCGGGGTCTCGCATACTTTGAGGCCTTGACCTGTGAAGTAAGAAATGCCGTCGTCCTTGGCGTGGTAGACAAACAGCTTGCGGAAGGCGGTTAGACTGAACTCGACGCGCTCTCGCCGCAGGTAGCAAGCGAAAGCGACCAGCATGGAGATAGCATTGGGATTGAACTGGGCCGGGACGACCCCAAAATACTTCAGCACCAACTTAACCTCTGGCCAGAGGGGGAGCCTCAGTCCCGCCTCAAAGTGCGAGATCGGGAAAGCCAGCTCATTGGGATAGAAGGTGTTGATGCACTCGCCCACCTTAGGCGGGCGAGACGGGTAGCAATCGGAGAGGTACTCGCGAGCAAAACGGGCGTGGTCTTCCTCCGGCAGTCGGCCGAGAGGGAAGTCGTGGTCGACGAAACGTTTCCCACAACGGCTGCGGCCCTCGCCCTCTTCGATCTTCTTCTTCCCCATGACTGGCGAGAAAGCGGGAAAAGCAGAAAGGGATGGCCCAGAAAGAGAGGCGCGAGACGATGAACGAGGAACGGGAGCCGGGGTCAGAAGAACAGCTTAGAGTAGTGAGGGGGAACGGTGGTGGTTGAAGATATTTATAAGGGGTAGAGAAAAGGGCGGGAAAGTAAGGCGGCGGGACATGAGGGGACGTCCCGACGCCTCGTTCCCTCCCCCCCCCCCCCTCTCTCTCTCTCTCTCTCTCTTAATTTCATTTCCCCTCTCACTCTCTCTCTAGAACTCAAGAGACGGAGGCGCCGCAGGCACCCTTTCGAGGCAAGCCATCATTGCAGGGTTAATAGAATAATAAAATAAAATAATATCATATCTAATGAAAAGACTGCAATAATGAAAAGACGGCACGATACGACCATTGCGTGACCCAGAGCCAAAAAATGAAACCGTCCCGCAGAAGGGGGCGTCTCGTCCGAATAAGTTTGTACAACATAGCAGTAATAAAACAACGACATTAACAAAAAACGAGATCCGGGGGGGGCGAGACGGGCTGAGACTGCCTAGTTCCGCACCCACCGCCAGCGGCCATCCTTACCTCCCGCGCATGGCGGGCGGCCAGGGAGGTGAAAGGCGCGAGCGGCGATCACGCCGCGGCGCGCGAGACGGAGATGTTCATCCGTCTCGTTCAGTATAGCCTGGGGGTCAGTCCCGTCCAGCACCCCGTCCGCCTCCACCATCGTGGAAAGACGGTGATGATCTGCTTCCATCCACTCCATGCGCCGGTCGGAGGCTTGCTTCTCGAGCTCCATCTCGCGGATTATGTGGGTGTATTTGCGGAACATCCGGGCAGTCCTCCGTTTCAACTCCAGAGGGTCCATGGGATCACCCAGGTAGTCCTCGATCTCGCTTGGATGAGGAAGGGGCGAGAGGGGGGGAGACCCGGGAGCTTCCTCAGTATCAGAATCAAAGTGGATGCCTGCGAAAATAGTGAAAGGTTACAAACAAGGGAGAACCCGCGCAAGCCGAGCAGAAGAAGGCAAATCAACCAAAAGGCGAGAAGGAAAACGGAAAAAGATCTTACTTGGGATTCGAGGATTCCCCACCACTCGCGAGAGATTTTCTCTCCGCGAGAGAGGTGGGGAGGCCACCTTGGGCGAGTCTGTGCGCTGAGGGACTTGACTTACATTGTCATGAGGATCGGCAGGCACCGGCGAATCAGCAGGACTTCCCTGCGAAAGCATAATCAGACAGGCGAGACAGGGGAGAGGAAAAATAACGTAATCACCTGTCTCTCCCCTGAGGAAGAGAACGGGGCGTCTATCGGAGCGGCCGAAGAGGTTGCGCCTGCCGAGAGAGGAGCGCAGACGGCTTTCGCTTTCTTGGTGCGAGAGGACGGAGAGGCTGCGGGGGGAGTACGCCCCAGATCTGGGAAAAGGGCATCTGTGCCGGCTTTGTTCTGCCTTCGCACAATCGCAAGACGCTCACGAAAACTTTGACTATGAGACATTCCGGAAGAAAGGACGAAGACAAAAAGAGTTCCCAAATGAAGGCTTCCTCCTCATATTTATAGGCAGTCTGGGGAAGAGGGGCCCACCCAAGATTCCCACAGAGGAACCTTAGCATCGCGAGCCGCGGTTGGACTTATCTTTCCGAGGTTAGGGCAACCTCGAAAAGAGCGGGGATTGTGTACAACCTGGGGGCTCGCGAGAGAAGGTCCAGCGGGCGAAGAGATGACTGGCGAGAGCAGGATGCCCACCTACAGGAGGCGAGACGGGGGATCCTCTGGAGGGGCGAGACCTTTTAGTGGGCGAAATCACCCTACAGGGCGAGAGAGCTCACATGCCGGAAAGGCGGCGAGACGGGCATGGCGGCCGTCTCGCCCGGCAGTACCTCCCCCACTCGCCGCAGGAGACTAACAGCTCTTTATCTATTTTGACCCATAAGGGGGATTTTTACCTTTGGGCCCCAGATGGTTTTACTCTTTTACCCCTGGAGGCCTGCGTATAGCTCTCCAGAACAGCGGAGTTGGGCTATTAGCAGACCCGGTCCAGGGTGTTTTGGTCATTTTGAGACGGCTTGGAAATGATATTTGCAGAGCAGATTCAGAAACCTATAAATAGACCGATAAGGTGCCTGAGAAAAGGTTGTTGTTGAACCTTCCCACTTTTTCCCTCTCAGGCACCTAGCTCAACACTGGCTAGGGAGGGGAAGACTAACAGTTCTTCCGGGTAAGAGGTGGGACCTCCAAGTTGAGTCCCTTCGGTCTGTTTCCAGGTCGCTGACTCTCGTCAGGGCGGTAGCGCAAGGAGAGTACGTGTGGGTTGCATTCTGCTTCGAACTCTAGGAGGGACCGGAAAGCCGGTTCCAACACTCCACAGCAGAGTCTGAGTATAACTCGGCAGGCAGCTGTTGCGCACAACTCCTATGGATCAGAAACCAGTTAGTCGACTACGACCTTCAGTTCAAGGAAGTACCAATGTACTGCGACTCCTCCAGTGCAATTGCAATTGCCAACAATCCGGTATCGCACAGCAGAACGAAGCATATTGAAGTGCGCTACCACTTCATTCGGGAGCACGTGGAGAACAAGGACATCTCTCTCTGTTATGTCCCTACGGACAAGCAGATTGCAGATATTTTCACAAATCCCTTAGACGAAGCCAAGTTCAGTCTTTTCAAAACTGAATTGGGGATGCTAAACTATGAGTAATGAAGACTACAACATCTCCAGGCTCATGCATCTAGGGGGAGCCTCTGTCAGGAACTCTAGTGTGTGCTCAAGTGCAAGAACTGAGGGGGAGTTGGGGGTCATATGCCTCTGACCCAGATTTACAGAAGCCGAAAAGGGGGAGATATATTACCCTCTCGGCTAAGGCTAAGGTGGCTCCAAGTTTGCTCTCAAGAAATTTGTATTGGTAATGAATATCTCTCTCAACTCCATTTCATGCTTTTCATTCCCTTACGCTCTATTCACCTTAGCTTGTAGGGTTTAGGCTTCTTCAAATAGGGGGAGATTGTTGGGTATTGTATCCATAACGTACCTGATTTGAAGAAGCCCCTGAACAAGCTAAGGTAAATAGACAATGTATTTGATAAAATATTTCAAGTTGCGCTTGCAGTTATTCCACACTAAGTGCACACCAATGTCAGGGTGCAGTAGGTCAATATACACGGGTCTGCGCGACGTAATCCCTCGTTGAGCAGATCAGTGTGTTGGCCTACGTGTACTCTCTCTATTGGAGTGTACTTATTTTCAAGTACAGGGCTGTGATCTTGCAAGAGCAGACAAGGAGCAAGGATGGGTCAAAGAGCAGCTCATGGGTGGAAAAGACGAAAAAATCGTCTAAGTGATAATCGACGAGAATCACCAAGTGATTCTCGCCGATTCGGCGAGTATCACTAGTGATTCTCGCCGAATCGACGAGAATCACTGGCTGATTCTCGCCGAATCTATCTGGCTACATCAGAGCGGGCCAATCTGTCACCAAGTCCAAATCGTCGAGAATCACTGGCTGATTCTCGCCGAATCTTTGATTGATTGATTGATGATCGTCGAGCATAAATTCCTTCGACGAGAATGACCTTCGATTCTCGCCGGATCGTCGAGAATTCTCTTGGATTCTCGCCGATTTTGACTTAGGCAACTTTCTGGAACTCGCTGGACCGCACTCAGCCGCAGGCGTTATTTTGAACCGGTATTAGGGTTTCTTCTTGTGGGACCCACAACGGTCATAAAGAGGTATACTACTGTATAAATACTCGCGTATTTTGAACAGTAAAGACACAGAAAATGAATTCGAGCCGCCGACCGACGTAACCTAAATCGCGAAACCTGCTCCGCCGCCGTCGCCGCTCGTGCAAGTTGTTCGCCGACCTTGATTGTGGTTTCTTCCAGATCTCCCTGCGACAGAAGCTTAGCCAAGCATAGCGTCTCACGCGTCTAACCAGAGATCCTTTGTCTCTTGATTTGTTGATCGGGAAAACTTTCCCCGTCCGAATCGATCGAGACGATCGATCCTAGTGTGGCCGTTGGAAGACCTTGCTAGCTTTGCTACGAAGTTTGAATCTCCAAAGTACAGCAGCCGCACACCGTTGTCGCCGTCGATCCCGAGAACCAAGCCGCCGCCCTACTTGCCATCGCCGGTTCCGGGGAGATTCTCTCCAAGTGAGATCTAGGGTTGTGGACTCTTCGTTGACTTCTAGAACACGTCATCGAATGAAGAGGGACACCATAGTCTCCAAAAGTAGTTTGTATTTCTTGTACATTCTAGTTTATTTTTTTTAAAGGAACGTTGGTTCCTAGTTGTAAGGGTTGGGTGCAACCCGTGTTGTGGGAGTGGTGACTCCTACGTGTGGAAGGGTTCCTTCCGTTAGTGCAAGTATTGGATTTCAATCCTGTTGGTGAAGTGAACGTGTCGTCCCTTGTTGGGAGATAGGTCGAAGGGGGGAAAGTGGATGTACCCAAATCGGGGAACCACTATAAATTGCATGTGTCCTTTCTTTGCTGTGCTGTTTTGTTATCTTGTGGAGGTACAATTTTAATTCCGCAAAAAGCTGCAAGTCACCTATTCCCCCCCCCCCCCATAGGTGAAGGTAGTTGACACTAGGTGGACTTTCAGATGTAAACTTTAAAAGTCCTAGAATTTCTTTCTAGTGTTATTTACCATCCTAAGATCACATGGACTAAACCGCATGTTCATACATAGACATAACACCTTATGTCCTTCACAAACCCCCAAAGTTTAACCATACGGTTTGATCTAGTGTCCTCGGTCAAATCCACCCTAATTCACCCCAAACTACAACTGAGTGTGTTTTAACTGACCTTGAGACTCTGGCCAAAGTGCCATCCCATTTGGGTGAGAATTGGCCCCTCCATGCCCCGAGTACCCTTTTGCCCTAATTTACCCTTAAGGGACCCAACTTTGGTCTTACCAAAACCTACTCAAACCAACCACAAATGGGTTGATATTTTAAACATAGACATATAATAACCGTAAGTGTCATCCACCAAAATTTTGGTTGATTTTAAGTTAATAGGCCAATTAATTAATTCATATATATTTTATTAAATTCTTACAAAAACTATTGAAAACACTTTCCAAAAATTCACCTTTTTGGATATGTTATAGGTATAGCTAGGAGTGACCCCCATTAAAAATTTCAAGTTATTTGTACAAGTGGTTTAGTGGCGGTACTCAATTTAATCCCTGACTAGCCCTATGTATAGACTGCACCATATTGAGTGTTGTGGTCAGAAAACTGACCCAAATGGGTTGAAATCTATTTTAAATAAGGTAGACTTCAAGGGCTACAACTTTTATGTTGGCCACTTTCCATGATTCAAACCCTAAGGGCCCCAGTTTTTTGTTTCAAAATGATGCATAGTAAAGGACAATAATACACTAAACTATATAACAAATAATATAATCAAAATATTCAACGACTAGGATTTCGTCTTCCTCCTCCAGCCAATGGCCACGATCCACCCGACCTGGAGCCACTTCCAATAGCTACCGCCAGCCACACAGCCACCTCCCTGGCTGGCCACCGCCTCCACCACCTCCATTGAGGTGGTGGCCATCGCTGGACAGCGGCACGGCCGCCGGAGGTGGTGGTTTCTGGCGAACCCGCCACCATGAAAAACCAGAATTTCTAAATATTTTTCTCGCTGGATCGGAATCAATTGAGCGTCATTTCTCTCCTAGTCGATCTAGGATACTAGCATAAGGGGAGAGGAGGAGAAGTGGACCTTCAACCGGGCTTGCCGACGAGTTTGGTGGTGGTGCTCCATGGACGGTGGTGGAGCTTTTGGTGCTCTACAACAGTACAACCAAATGTCTCGGTTTCTTCAGGTGGAGGGTGGAAATGTTTGCTCTAGGTATGAGGAAGTTTTTAAAACAACCAAATGGGGGAGAGGAGGGGTCTACCTTCAATGCTCATTAATGGCCATGGGGGAGAGGTTCGACCATGGTAGAACCCACTGAATCAAGCCTCTATACAGCCTGGAAATCCTCGTGATCTTCTCTAAATTCATCAGGGTAGATGAATCCAGCATTGGAGTTGATGAGAGGGGACCCTTGGCTTTACAAGCAATGAATGACCCTCTTTCTCTCTCTCTCTCTCTTCCATTAAAGGAAAAAATGAAGCTTTCTCTCTCCTAGTCACCATAGCAGAATTTGATGATCATTTCAGCCAAAAAGCACCTCATTAACTCATATGAATAATTAAAATGAGGTTATCGCAAGTGGATTTGGGTTTGAGCTTGAGTTAGCCTATTTGGGTTATATTGACCCAATGTGGGTTAGCCCAACCCTATGCCACATTGGGTGACCTAACTAACCCTAATGGGTGTGGTTAGTGACCCTTTAGCCTCCCCTAAGGGCTAGGAAGGTCTGGGTAGGGTCTGTTGGGCACTTTGGAGGCCACTTGACCCTTAGTTAGGGCACTTTGACCATTTTGGGGCTAGGGTTGACTTGGGTCAACTTAGCCTCTTTGGTTGACCCAAATGGGTCCTTGGTGACCCATTGGCCTCCCTTAGGGCTTAGGAAGGTCTAGGTGGGTCTCTTTGGCTAAGGAGTTGTCCATTGATTAGTTGTGAACTTAGTTTGACCTAATTAGGGTTTGAGTTGACTTGGGTCAACTTGCCCCTTTTGGTTTACCCCAATGGGTCCTTGATGACCCAAGGGTCCTCTTAAAGGGTTAGGAGTGTTATGATGGGGTCCTGTAGTCAAGTTGAAACTCTAAAGTCAAGCCATATGGTGGGTAATTGAAAATATTTGCAGTCCAAGGTAATTTTAACCTTTTTGCCTAAGTTCATTTGGTCACCTTGGGCATCTTAGGGATTTGTCATGACCTACGCATGACAAAACCACTCCTACGAGTCTAGGAGTTTGAGGGATGTTACAAGCTCATGGTGTGTGTCGACGCTCTCGGTGCGAGGAAAATCAAAATATCCAGGCACTTGACCTAGCCTTTAAAAAGGTATAATATTAGCACTTTATATTGAGTTTTAGCACTCAGAAAGTTTTGCAACTTCACTAGTTCATCGCCCAACGGACTTCCTCACCAGGTGGTTCTAACTTTTACTTTCGTGACATCGCATTGTTAGGATCGTACTTCTAGTTTTCAGGATGTATATGAGCATGTAAAATTATAGCGGGCCTGAATGCATACTGTTAAAGCTTGTTTTTCTTATTTTAAATGAGAATAGCATTTGTGTTTGCAGATAACATTCGTGCTTTTGGATAGCGAAAGCTGAAATATATACTTGTGGATAGCTAAAAATATGAATTGCCAGTACGTAGCTCAGGGGAAATTTTTTCTCGGCTCAACTCACCCAATGCTGGAATAAATCTAGCCATCAATCGGGCCTTCACCAATTTTCGATGGGGGAGGGGGGTCTTACTAAACAACCAGCCCGACATTGAAGGACATATATGGGCCGTGCAATTTGGAATTGTAAACCCCGATTTGTAACGCATGGTTTTTTTCCTATGCATTGCCCATACCTAAATTTTTTGTAAAAATACAGCACTAAATTACTAATAACAATATAAAAAAAATACAGCAAACATTTATTTTCTTATATACCTTGGCAGAAATAAAGAGACAAACCAGTCAGGTAATTACTATATATTACATTAATAAGAGCATGCAGGCCGCCAACGAAAAAGATAGAGAACCCAAAAATAGAGATAAATACAACAAACTTATACATACCCTTCAAACAAAAATACCAATAATCAAAGCATATTCCTTCACACACTGAGCATTCGAATTAAGCGGCAGGCCTTCCAATTGTAGAGCCGCTCCTGATCTTCAGCCTGGTGCGCGCTATGAAGTTGTCAGCTCTCTCATGAAGTCTATAGTTTCTCCTCTGCTTCTGGTCCGCCGGGCTCTCCAAGTTCTGTATCATTATCAGGCGGCCTTCCTCCGCCAAGGGGACGGCTGGGGGTGCCGCCGGAGGTTGGATCTTTTGCTTCCTGAAGGTGTGCCGCCCGAGCGGCTTTATGGTTGGAAGGAACACGTTGTAGAGTTTTTGGCACAGGGATGCGTTGGAGCCTGCTGCCTTCCTCTTCTCCATTTGAGAGGGAGAGAGGGAGGATGAAGGGGGTGGGTTTTGTTGAGGGCGGTGGTGGGTTGTTAATATATAGCCGGATGGAGCAGAAGACGTGTGAATGTGAATAGATGGACAGATTTTTATTCACTTTTGTTCGATTGAAGAGTTGTTACTTTTGCTCTTCTGGATCCCACCTAGAATAAATTCGAGGCACACTACTTTTGCGGTTTTGTCATGGGAGAATCTACTAATATTTGTGGAGTGCTCGGTTGGCACGGTGTGTTGAGCATCTAACATTTAAGCCAGCAACAAATTCTTCATCTGCAAAACAAACAAGATGAACAGGGTAGATCACCGGAGAAGCGGCGGCGGGACATGAACCGGAACATAGGGTTAGCATTCTTGTTAATATTATATATTGTAAAAATCATTCTTTATTGTTTTAAGTTTAGTCCCACAACGCCTGTGGTGTTTTCTCCTTCTCCTCTTCTCTAATATGTAGACCCCAAGGGTCCTTGTTTTATGATTGAATAAGAAATCTATTGCTATTGCTATTTCTAACATGGTATCAGAGTCAGGTTCCTTATAAATTTTTTTTTCCGCGCTCGCACCCTTGCTTGCGCCTCTGTTCCGCCTGCTCTGCCCTCCTTGCACCTGCTGCCCGCAGCCCGCATCTCGCAGTCAGTCCGTAGCCAGTCCGCATCCCGCAGCAGTCCGCAGCCCGTCCGCAGCAGTCCGCCGCCAGTCTGCATCCCGGAGCGCCGGATTTCCGCAGTCCGCAGCCCGTCCGTATCCCGCAGCCAGTCTGCATCCAGCTCGCCCTGTCCGCAGTCCGCATCCCGCAGCTCGCCCTTCCCGCTGTCCGCAGCCCGCAGCCCGTACTTCCGCTGTCCGCATCCTGGCAGTCCGCAGCTCGCCTGTCCTCTGTCCGCCGCCCGCAGCTCGCCGGCACGCAGCCCGCAGCTCGCCAGTCCGCGCCCACTGTCCGCACTCCCGCTTGTCCTGTCCTCTGTCCGCAGCCCGCAGCCCGCAGCTCGCCCGTCCGCGCCCGCTGTCCGCAGATCGCCGGCCCGCAGCCCGCAGCTCGCCTCGCCAGTCCGCGCCCGCTGTCCGCAGCTCGCCGGCCCGCAGCCCGCAGCTCGCCAGTCCGCCTCTTCTTGTTCCCGCTGTCCGCTCTTCAGCCGGTCGCCAGCCCGCTGTCCGCACTCCAGCTTCTCCGAGTGCCAGCTCGCTGTCGTCATGACCACCCCCTTGATCTCACCTCCTCTGAAAGCCACTTCCTTTCAATTGGCCACGGCCAGCGACTGGCCAGACTCGGCTCTCACCGTTGAAGCCGCTCTCTCCACCCGTGATCTCTGGGATCACATCATTGGTGATCCTCCCGTCTCTGCCAGCTCTCCTGCTCTCAGCTCTGCGAGTTCTCCTGCCCCTACCTCTGCCAGCATCACCGCTGTCGCCGCCACTCCTGAGGACGCGAGTCTTTGGCGTCGTCGGGACCAGGCCATTCAGGCTTACCTACTGGAGTCTGTTGCTCAGCCACTCCTCACCTCCATTGGCCGCCTCTCCTCATCCCGCGCTATGTGGGAGTATCTTCGGGATCGGTTTGTTCCCCGCGGTGGCGCCCGTTGTCATCGTCTCATCTGTGATTCTCAGTCCGCAAGACAGGAAGGCCGATCCATTCAGGATTTCTTTACAAGAATGAGCACCTTCTGGCATGAATTGGACTCTATGATTCCCTTACCCTGCGGCTGTGCTCGCTCCTTGGAGTTTCAGCGTCACCTTTCTGAAGGTCATCTCCATCAGTTCCTCGCTGCTCTGCGCCCCGAGTTTGCTCTTCTTGCTGCTCAGCTTCTTCATCGAGTTCCTTTTCCCACTTTGGATGAAGCTCTGATTGCTCTTCTTGATGAAGAGACTCGCCTTCGTCCTCCTTTGGATCCTTCGCCCCCTCCTGGGGTTGACACCGTCCTTGCAGTTCGACCGCGCGACAGCTCTATTACCTGCCACTATTGTAAAAAGGTGGGTCACATGAAGTTTGACTGCCCCTCCCGTCCCCCACGTTATGATGACCACCGTCGCAACACCCGTGGTCGGGGGCGTGGTCGTGGCCCCAGTTCCACTCCCACCGCTGCAGCTCCTACAGATCGTCTCCACCGTCTTGAGGAGTTACTTCTTCAGTCACCCCTGCTTCAGGGGGCCACACCTCTAGCTCACAGCCTGTCTGTTGCTCCTGGTACTCCTGTTGTTCGGGCTCCCCCAACTGCGTCTTAGTATTTTGATTCTGGGTCCTCCTGCCACCTCACCAACGATTCCACCCATCTCATCCACTGTACCTCCCCACCCACTCACCTTCAAGTCACCACTGCTGACGGGGGCACTGTCCCCATTCGGCGGGCCGGCTCAATTACACCACAATCTACTCCCTCTGGACACCTTACCCTCTCCAACATCCATCATGCCCCTCGCCTCCACATGAACCTTATTTCTGTTAGTTCTCTTTGTGATCTTGGCCTAACTGTTCTCTTTTCCTCCTCTGATTGTGTTGTGCAGGATTCACGGATTGCTCAGAGTATTGGACGGGGCCGTAGGACTGGTGGTCTGTATCAGCTGGAGTATCTTCACGTTCCTTCTGCAGTGTCTTCATCCCCTTCTGTTCTTTCTATTACCTCTGATGCTGACTTGTGGCACAGACGTTTAGGTCATTTATCCGGTGACCGACTCCGAAGTGTTATCCGTTCTGGAGCTTTGTGTCATGTCTCTCCCTCCCCCCTCTCTGTCTGTACGGGTTGTCGTTTGGCAAAGCACCTTGCTCTACCGTTTTCTAGCAGTGCTTCTCAAACCACAGCCCCCTTCGATTTAGTGCATTCTGACATTTGGGGCCCGGCCCCCATCGCCTCTCATTCTGGCTATCTTTACTATATCAGTTTCATTGATAACTTCTCTCGATGTGTTTGGGTTTATCTCTTAAGAAATCGCTTTGAAATCCCTGCTGTGTATCACACCTTCACCGCCATGCTTTATACTCAGTTTGGCCGTCGCATTAAAATTTTTCGCTCCGACTGTGCTTAGAAATTCCTCTCCTCCACCATGCGCGACCTCCTTCATTCTCACGGCACCCTCCATCAGCAGTCTTGTCCGCACACCCACGAACAAAATGGGGTCGCCGAACGCAAACATCGACACATCATCGAAACTGCCCGTGCTCTTATCATCTCTGCCTCTGCTCCTCATTCCCTCTGGGCCGAAGCTGTTCTTCCCGCGGTTCACCTTATCAACATCACTCCCTCCTCCGTCCTCTCCGCGGTCACTCCATATGAATGCCTGCACTCTCGCCCCGCAACCTACGCCCCTCTCCGCACTTTTGGGTGCACCTGCTTTGTTCTCCTTCCTGGCCACGAGCGCACCAAACTCTCTGCCTGCTCGGCTCGTTGCGTCCACTTGGGCCTTAGTCCCCAACACAAAGGCTATTGCTGTTATGACCCAGTGACTCGCCGCATCCGCATCTCCCGTCATGTTTCATTCCTTGAACATGACATGTTCTTCTCCTCCGCCACCTCCCTGTCATCGCCCCTACCCACACCACCTCCTACTGCCCCACCACTCACCCTTCCTCTGCTTCCTCCTGTACCCACCCGTCCCAGGCGTCACGTTGCTCCTCCTCCGTCCCCACCTGCTCCTTCGCCCGAGGCCTCTCCTCCCCCACTAGCTCCCTCTCCTACTCTTGCTCCTGCTCCAGCACCGTCTTACGCTCCGGCCACCTCTTCGAATGTGGATCCTGCCCCTCCCTGACGTAACCCTGCTCTCCTTCGCCTCCCCCCTGCTCGCTACGCCCACAGTCCTGCCAGGTATACTCCTTCTTCCCTCCACTCAGCTAGCTCCTATTCCCCTGCCTTTCAGGCGTTTCTCACTGCTCTCCACTCCCACCGGGAGCGCCACACATACCAAGAGGCAGTTGTTCATCCCGAATGGCGGCAGGCCATGGCAGTTGAACTTCAGGATTTCCACAGAACTCATACATGGGACCTCGTCCCCTGCCCTCCTGGCGTCACTCCTGTCAGCTGCAAATGGATCTTCAAGATTAAGACTCGCCCGGACGTGTCTGTTGAGTGCCACAAAGCCCGTTTATTTGCCCGTGGGTTCTCCCAGGCACTTGGCCTCGACTACGATGAAACTTTTGCGCCCGTTGCCCGAATGACGACAGTACGCACTTTACATGCTATTGCTGCTACCCGGGCTTGGCCCTTACTTCAGATGGACGTCACCAACGCCTTTCTTCATGGTGATCTTGCCGAGGTGGTGTATATGGCTCCACACCCAGGTCTTCCTGTTCCAACCGGCCACGTTTGTTCTCTCCGTCGGGCTATCTACGGTCTTAAACAAGCCCCCCGTGCCTGGTTTGAGCGCTTCCGCGCGGTTGTTCTCCAGGCCGGGTTCATTGAGCGCCAAACTAATCATGCTTTGTTCACCCGTACTACTCCCCAGGGCTGTGTCATTCTCCTTCTCTACGTCTATGACATGATTATCACTGGCGATGATCATGCCACCATTGCCTCTCTTCAACAGCACCTCCGCAGTGTAACAACCCCATCCGTTCATATGATATATTCTAGAAGGTCCGGCCGGGGCCCCACAGGATATATCACAAAACAGTCGGTGAAGGTACAGGATGATACAAGAGCAGCGCATCGCACCTATCACAAGCATTCTAGCGGAAGCCTAGACTACAACTGGAACTCCTCATGAATGTCCAAACATAAAACTCCACATTGTATATAGTATAGGAATGTCTTACAACAAGTATAAAGCGTTGGCCTTATGGCCTTACATAGCTTTCACACAGTGACCTAAACAAATTGGTGCGCAGGCCGGCCACAAGAAAAGAAAACACACAAAAGAACACAACTAGCCTTCGAGGGCTAGCAGCAGCAGCAGCAACACCAGCAGGAACATCAACCTCTATGCGTCCCGCTCGGCTCTCTAGCACCTGTGCAAGGACAATCCACCCACCGGTGGCAAACAAAAGCAACGGTCAGCGTTCAGCTGACCAAATTATAACGACCCTACCCCTCCTCTCGGGGCAGCGGTATTCTTCCGTGCAGGCATATCATATCACAAGTATGGCAAGCTATATCATCAAAAGGTGCTTTCACGCACACAAGCCATCACAACCGTTCGCCGCCCGGCCCAACGGTCCGTGCACTCAGGGCACATTCTTGGTGTTCTGGCAACCTCTTGCCCACCACCGTATCAGGGTCACAACCCAACGGTAAATCTATTGAGCATTTCCTCCATGGCGTGCAGCCGGAGTTAGTCTTCCTACACCGGGATGGCCCGTAGCCCCCCATTGTGTCATGGCGCGCAGGCCGAAGACTCTTGCTATGCGCTCCAACAGACCGCACTTTTTGGTCTCACGTTGGACCGACATAGCACAGGTCGGATCCTCCACCCCCCGTTGCTCAAATCGCCTTGCCTTCTCCGAGTACAGCGTATTCATGGCTATATCAAAGGCGCGGGTCGGTCTCACCAATCCTGTTCTTGGCATTCAAGCCTGGGTATTTCACTATACCCATTTTCTCACAACAACAGCGGGTCTTTCCTGGGCACACCAGTACTTCCTGTGACTCTCTCCACAGGTGGACACCGCACAAGCACAAATGTCAGGGGTCTTTCCTGGGCACACCAGTACTTCCTGTAACTCGCTTCACAGGTGGACACCCTATGACATCAAGCATCACAAAAAGGGCCTTTCCTGGTCCCACCAGTACTTCCTGTGCCTCATTCACAGGTTGGACCCAAAACCATCACATGGCTATTTTCCTGGGCTACCACCCCAGTACTTCCTGCTACTCCTTTTCGCAGGCATAACTCGTAGACTCCTTACACTACACGTTTATCACGGAGTCCTCTCCGGTTCGTATGCAACATCACCAATCCAGACCAACCTGTCCAGATGGGCTTCACACAGCATGCCTATTTCGTACTCCATTTCCGGATCTATATGCTAACAAAAGTGGATTTCAAGCATCCACCCAAAGATTCCCAAAATCAGCCACCTCTTGGTGGGGGAAATCACAAGATATGCCAACAAGGAAGCCTTCACAGGGCTAGGAAGAAAAGTCGTTACCCTTGACGACCGCTTCGGTGCCATGGCCTCAAAGCTAGCTTGCAAGACTCGCAAGAGCGTCTCCTCCGCAACGCTGGCTTCGGATCTCTTGTCGGTAAACCGCAGCACCACCAGCAGCAGCCCCCTTTCCTTCTTCTTCCTCCTTTCTCTCTCTCTTTCTCTCTCTTGAAGAAAGATGAAGGCCAAAGTAAAATGACTAATCCTTCTCTGATTTCGGCCTTGAAGGAAAAAGAGGAAGAGGCTTCAGCCCTTGGATCCAGACTGAAGGAATGGACGGCCACGATTCTGCCAAAAACACAAATTTTGACCCGACACGGCCTCGAACACGGCCGTGTGCCAGGCCGTGTGCCTCAAGTGGTGGTCAACCGACTTATCCAAACCAGTGACACGCCCATGGGACACGCCCGTGTCATGGGCCGTGTCACCAACATGCCTTCAGACACGCCCGTGTTTGTGGTCGTGTACCTGGGTGAAACAAATCCCAAATCATCCCGAGACTTCACACGGCCTGTGACACGCCCGTGTCCCAGGCCGTGTGCCCAGACACGGCACAAAGACACGCCCTGTCGAAACCTCGGCGGGCTGAGTTCGTCGCCTGATTTGACACGCCCTGTGACACGCCCGTGTCACAGGCCGTGTTCAATATCTCGACACTCACTCCTCGACACTCGACGATCGTCGAGAAAATCGTCGAGAATGCGACACAGCCGTGGACACGCCCGTGTCCTGGGCCGTGTGCCTCCTCTCGACGGATCGTCGAGAGCAAAAATCGTCGAGACAAAGCCCAATCGTCGACACAACCTCGACACGCCCTGCGACACGCCCGTGTCGCAGGCTGTGTCACCTGACACGCCCTGGGACACGCCCGTGTCCCATGTCGTGTCACCCAAAAATTTCCTGTTTCAGAACTTTGGGCTGTTACAATCCTCCCCTCCTACAAGAAATTTCGTCCTCAAAATTTAGAGACAGGAAAGCAACAGAAACCAGCAAGAAAAATGTTACCACATATAAATTTTGATGTTACAACATTCTCGTTACAGATTACACAAACAGCTCCGGGAACTCTGCTCGCATGGTCTGCTCGTGCTCCCATGTCAGTTCTTCACGGCCGCAGTTGTCCCATCGGACTTTTACCATACCGACCGTCTTGTTCCGCAACTGTTTCTCGGCTCGATCTTCGATCTGGATGGGTCTAACTCTCGTTGTTAACCCATACTCTACCGGCACCCGATCATCCGTAATCACTTGAGCTGGATCTTTCACGGCCTTCCGAAGCACTGAGATGTGAAAGACATCATGTAACCCACCCAAGTCCGCCGACAGAGCTAGCCGATAAGCCGCTTCGCCAATTTGCTCAACCACTTCAAAAGGACCCAAATATCTTGGACTCAACTTTTTCAATCGTCGAATCCTGGAGACACCTTTGAATGGCTTGATCTTCAAGTAGACCCAATCGCCAACCGCAAATTCAACGTTCCGGTGCTTGGCGTTGTAGTACTTCGCTTGTCGATCTTAAGCAATTAGCAATCGCTCTCGAATAGTCCGAATGGTTGAGTTTGCTTCATCCACCTCATTTGGTTTAACAACACGGGCTTCACCCGCTTCTACCCAAGCCAAGGGAGTACGACATTTCCTTCCATATAGGGCTTCATATGGTGCCATCCCAATGCTTGATTGGTAGCTGTTATTATACGCAAACTCGACCATATAGAGATGATCTTCCCATCTCTTTCCAAAGTCAAGGGCGCACATTCGGAGCATGTCCTCCATTGTTCTGTTGGTACGTTCAGTCTGGCCATCCGTTTGGGGATGAAAGGCCGTACTGAAAGTCAATTTCGTGCCCAACAGTCGGTGAACTAGCCTCCAATCATTTGACGTGAATCGCCCATCTCGATCACTTACGATGCTTCGAGGAACACCGTGAAGCCGTACAATCTGATCAACATATAACTTTGCCAAACTTTCAACTGAATCATCCCGCCTGTTCGGGAGAAAATGTGCTACTTTTGTTAGCCGGTCAACGATCACCCAAATGGAATCATTTCCTCGCTGCGATCTTGGCAATCCATGCACAAAATCCATGGAAATATCATCAAATTTCCACACTGGGATCGGCAGTGACTTCAAATAACCGCCCGGCTTTTGGCATTCCGCCTTCACCATCGCACATGTTTGGCATTTGGATACATAAAGGGCAATATCTTTCTTGAGCCCTGGCCACCAGAAAAGCTTCTTCAAATCATTGAACATCTTTGTGCTCCCGGGGTGAATGGAATACTTGGTATAATGCGCTTCATACATCAGTTCTTCCCTCAGTTTCCCCACATTCGGGACGCACAAACGGCCCTCTTTTCGCAAAAGACCGTCATTGCAGGTGAATTTGCCTTCTGGCCCTTCATTCACATAGCGCAAAAGATCTTCATCCAACTCCGTTGCCCGTCGAACTCGGTCCGCAAGGTCACATTGCACCTCGGTCCAGTTCAAACATGCAATGGCAGTGGAATTCTTGTCAACATAATAGATCTTCAATGCCTCCAACTCCTGGATAAGACGTTCATCATGCCTTTGTAACCAATTTGCTCTAGCCGGAACTCGCCGACTCAAGGCATCCGCGACAACATTCCCCTTCCCGGGTGTATAGTGAATCTCGAAAGTGTAGTCCCCAAGGAACTCCAACCACCTTCGTTGTCGCATGTTCAAATCTTTCTGCTCCAAAAGATACTTTAGGCTCTTATGATCGGTATAGATCTCCACTTTCACTCCATAAAGGTAGTGTCGCCACAACTTGAGTGCAAAAATCACCGCAGCTAATTCCAAATCTTGGACGGGATAGTTTCGCTCGTGCACCTTCAGCTGGCGTGAGCCATAAGCAATCACCTTTCCGCTTTGCAGAAGAACGCAGCCTATGTAACGCCACGAAACTCAAAGGAGCAAAGGGGGACGTTTTGGGCCAGTTTGGGTTCTGGCAGAAGGCACACGGCCTGGGACACGGGCGTGTCCCAGGGCGTGTCAAACGTGTGTCGACACTTAGCTGCGAAGTCGTCGAGTTATACTCGACGATTCGTCGAGAATGGGCACACGGCCTGCGACACGGGCGTGTCGCAGGGCGTGTCGACCCGTGTCGACACTTAGCCGTGAAGTCGTCGAATTATACTCGACGATTCGTCGAGAATGGGCACACGGCCTACGACACGGGCGTGTCGCAGGGCGTGTCGACCCGTGTCGACTGTCGTCCCAGGGAGTCGTCGAGATTCACTCGACGATCGTCGAGACAAGGCACACGACCTAGGATACGGGCGTGTCCAAGGCCGTGTCATCAAGTCGTCGATCTTCCCTCGACGAAATGTCCCGTGTACACGGCCTGGGGTCCAGGCGTGTCAATAGGACACGGGCAAGGACACGGGCGTGTCCTAGAACCCGTGCAGTGCTCGGGTTGAAAACGGGGAAAAATCATGGGGTACACGGCCGGCTACACGGCCGTGTCATCTGGAATACGGGCGTGTCAGCTCGAACACGGGCATGTTCGATACCTGTGTGAGGGTCCAGGAGATTCTATTTTGACGGCGAATGCGGCACACGGCCCTGGACACGGGCGTGTGCCAGGCCGTGTTCGGTCCAGATTGGGCATTTCAGCCCCGAATCAAAGCCGTTCGTTTTCTTCGGTTGAGATCCAACGGCTGGGGATGGTTCCTGAGAGGATATACCCGGGTTTGACTTAGAAAAATCCATTCTTTCTTACCTTTTTCATCTCTCCAAACCCTTGGAGAAAGAAGAGAGCCATTTGAAGAAGAAGAGCTAGATCCGCCATTGGAGGAGCTTCGGAGCTCCGAATCGCAAGCCGACTCCGGATCCACGGAGGCAACGCAAGTGCGGTGATTTCTATCCGATTACTTTTCGATGGCGCCAAAGGGGAACTCAAGGGTAACGATCCTCATCTTGGATGGTTTCCATAAGTAACCACCCGGTCTGTCTGTGGTATATGGCGTCGGGCCCCGGCCGGACCTACTGCTATATGCTATGCGACGGATAGGGGGTGTTACAATTTGGTATCAGACTACTGGTTTTGGTTGGGCTTAAACTGAATTCATGGGCGAATTCTTTTTAAGGGGTGGTGAGCACATCGTGTGCGTCATCGTAATAACCGTAAAAAGAACCCATGAATGTCCACTTAGGAATGAAAATACTCGTGTTTGAGGAACCTGTGTGTTCCTATAATTGCTGTTTGCAATGTTATGTGGTCGCTTAACGGTGTTTTGTACCACTATAGGTGACCAGAAGTGGTGTTGGGCCATCAGAACGCCGAGTTTCTGAGGCTAGTAGTGCACCGGATGTTGCTCCTGCAACACCTCTATCGGCTGAGAATATTCGATTGGTGGCTGAAGCGGTGTTGGCCGTGATTAATGCGCAGCCTGAAAGGCAAGCGCAGCAGCCCGCTCCTGTGATGGAGCAAGTACCTCTGCAAGAGGCTGAGCCGAGGAGGGTGGAGCAAGTGGTTGCGGAACCGATAGTGCCAAGGAGGGCAACTGAGAGGCAGTTGAAGCATGTAATGAGCTTTAACCCTCCGTTATTCTCGGGGTTGGGAACCCCATCTCAGGCTGAAGACTGGCTCTCTAGGGTGAAGAGAGTCATGACAGCGACGGAGACGGAGGAGTGGCAGATGACCACCATCGCTACGTTCCTGCTGGACGGTGAAGCGAGGATGTGGTGGGAAGGTTTGGAGCTGCATCATCTGAGAGGTAGACAACTGATAGACGTCCCGATGGAAGAGTTCTTGGGATTGTTCTTGGCAAGATACCTCCCTTCTACTCAGAGGATTTCAATGGAGAATGAATTCCTGAAGTTGGTGCAGGGTGAGAGGAGCGTGGATGAGTATCTCCACGAGTTTACGCGTTTGAGTCGTTATGCTAGCTCTATCATCATGGATGAGGAGCGCAAGACTAATCGCTTCTATGAAGGCTTGAGGGATGAGCTGAGATTATTACTGTCGGGGCCGATGACGCAGGGTTTCTTAACCTTGGTTAATACTGCCCGGTCCTTGGAGAAGGACATGAAGAGCATACAAGCGAAGAAAAGCTTGAGTGAAAAGAAATCTGAGTTCAGAGTGCCGACTACTTCAAAGTCCGGCTATCGGAAGTCTTTCAAGAAGCATAGGACTTCGGGTCCAGCTCCTTCTGGCGCTTCTGGGGAGACTACGGGTCGGACCCCGGGTGCATGCTTTACGTGTGGAAAGACGGGGCATTTCGCCCGTGATTGTTGGAGCGGACGTCCTAAGTCCGAGAGGAGGCCGGGAGCCACTTATGAAGAAAAGGGAAAGGCGGTGGAGTCGACCGCATCCCACTATGCTCCGGCCCAACCAAGGGTCTACAATCTTGGCCAACAGGAGGCCATTAAACAAGCTGATGTGGTGACAGGTACGGTTTAATTTATAGCAAGTTAATTTCTTTAAATACTTATTATGCACATGTTACCTTACCACTGCTTGTTTAGGATTTGTATTGATTTGTGAAAATCCGGCACGAGCACTCTTCGATACGGGAGCTTCACACTCCTTCTTGTCCGAAGGATTTATATCACGCATCGGAGTCCCTTCTTCGATGGCGAAGGATAAGTTGGATGTGTTGTTGCCCAATGGGTGTTAGATGCGAGTGGTTAGGATCTGCGATGTTAAGATTCGTATTGGGGAGCAGGAGTTCGACCTGCGGGCGTCTTTACTTCCGTTAGTGGAGTTCGACGTCATATTTTGCATGGACTGGCTCGCGGAGCAGCAGGCCCATATAGATTGCGGTAGCAAGGAAGTCAAGCTGGGAGCAAGTCGTGAGACGACTTTTACGGGCTTAAAGGGGTCGAGCAAGACGTTGATGTCTGCTCTTCAAGTGGTGAAGGCGGTTCGTGCCGGAGCAGAACTGTTCTTTACACTGGTGGAGGTTGCAAAGCCGAAGCCCGCTTTGGATTGTATTTCAGTGGTATCGGAATACCCTGATGTGTTCCCTGCGGATCTTCCGGGAGCCCCGCCTCAACGGGAGATAGATTTTACGATCGAGCTAGTGCCAGGTGCAAAGCCTGTGTCACGATCTCCGTATCGGCTAGCGCCTAAGGAAATGGCGGAGCTGAAAGTACAACTGCAAGAGTTGTTGGAGCAAGGGTATGTGCGCCCGAGTTCTTCGCCTTGGAGCGCACCGGTCCTCTTTGTTAAGAAGAAGGACGGAAGCTTGAGATTATGTATTGATTATCGGGAGCTAAACAAGCTAACTGAGAAGAACAAGTACCCGATCCCCCGGATTGATGATCTCTTCGATCAGTTAGTCGGGTCGACGGTGTACTCGAAGTTAGATCTCAAGTCTGGGTACTATCAGCTGCGGATAAGGGAGAGTGATATCCCGAAGACAACGTTTAGTACGAGATACGGGCATTATGAGTTTACGGTCATGCCGTTTGGGCTGACCAATGCGCCGTCAGTATTCATGGATTTGATGAACAGGACGTTTAGGGAGTACTTGGACCATTTCGTGATCGTCTTCATCGACGATATTTTGGTGTACTCGCAAAGTGAGGAGGATCACTTCAAGCATCTCCATTTGGTGTTGGAGACACTCAGGAGAAACCAGTTGTATGCCAAGTTCTCGAAGTGCGAGTTTTGGCTGACCTCAGTAGCATTCCTCGGGCATATAGTGAGTGGAGAGGGTATTGCTGTGGATCCGACGAAGATTGTTGCGATACGGGAGTGGCCTGAGCTTGCTACGGTAGTAGAAGTCCGGAGCTTTTTGGGGCTTGCCGGCTATTATAGGCGCTTCGTAGAGAACTTCTCGCGGATAGCGTTACCTCTCACTACTTTGATGAGGAAGGAGCATAAGTTCGTTTGGACGCCGGAGTGCGCGCGTGCTTTTGAGGAGTTGAAGTGTCGGTTGACCACGGCGCCTGTGCTGAGTTCGCCGGTTGGAACCGAAGGCTATGAGATATATAGCGATGCTTCGGGCAGCGGTTTGGGTTGCGTGCTATTGCAGCACGGCAGCGTGATAGCTTATGGCTCGAGACAGCTAAAAGTGCACGAGAGGAATTATCCGGTCCATGACTTGGAGTTAGCGGCCATGATTTTTTCCTTGAAGCTGTGGAGACACTATTTGTACGGTGTGAAGATTGACATCTACACCGATCACAAGAGGCTAAAGTATTTGATTGATCAGAAGGATCTGAATATGCGGCAGCGTAGGTGGATGGAGTTCCTGGGGGACTATACTTTCAAGATCCACTACGTGCCTGGCAAAGGGAATGCGGTTGCGGACGCGTTGAGTCGCCGAGCCCCAGCTCAAGCGAATTGGCTATCAGTGCATGATGAGCGGTTGGTGCAGGAGCTGGAGGCGTTGGAGATTGTTTGTGTGGACAGACAATCTAGTGCTGAAGCAGTGCTGTATTGGACTGAAGTCCAATATGACCTGGCTGATCGGATTCGGCAGGCTTTGGATATGGATGCTCATATGAAGCAGTTCATGATAGAGGCTCTGGATGGGTCAAATTCCCAATACGTCGTGGAGGACGGATTGCTTTGGAAAGACGGTCGTCTGTACGTCCCTTGTGTGGGCAATTTATGGGTGGAGTTGTTGTACGAGGCACACCATACCAAGTACTCGATTCACCCGGGGAGCACGAAGATGTACCGCGACGTCAAGAAGCTATTTTGGTGGCCGGGTTTGAAAAAGGATGTGGCGCTATACGTAGCGAAGTGCCAAACCTGCGCCTTGGTAAAGGCGGAGTGCCAAAAGCCGGGAGGATTTCTTAAGTCCTTGCCTATTCCGGAGTGGAAATTTGACGACATCTCTATGGACTTTGTGCACGGTTTGCCAAGGTCGCAAAAGGGGAACGACGCCATTTGGGTAGTCGTGGATCGATTAACGAAGGTGTCGCATTTTATTCCGCATAGGAAGGATGATCCGGTGGAGAAGCTGGCAAAGCTTTATGTGGATAACATAGTACGGCTTCATGGTGTGCCCCGCAGCATCGTGAGTGACCGCGATGGGCGGTGCATGTCCAATGATTGGAGGCTGGTGCAGCAAATGTTGGGAACAAAGCTGAAGTTTAGCACAGCCTTCCATCCGCAAACGGATGGGCAGACTGAAAGGGTCAATAGAACCATGGAAGACATGCTTCGCATGTGTGTCTTGGACTTTGGAAAGCAATGGGAGGACCACCTTTATTTGGTGGAGTTCGCATACAACAACAGCTACCAAGCAAGTATTCAGATGGCGCCTTTCGAGGCCCTATATGGTAGAAGATGTCGCACGCCGTTGTCTTGGTTAGAAACGGGCGAGTCAAAGTTGTATAAGCGATCGGAAGTGGAGGATGCTACTTCTTTGGTGAGAACCATTCGGGAGAGGTTGCTCATCGCTCAGGACCGGCAAGCAAAGTACTATAATGTCAAGCACAGGAACGTGGAGTTCGCTGTGGGCGATTATGTATACTTAAAGATCAAGCCGTTCAAGGGTGTCTCGCGGGTGCGACGATTGAAAAAGCTAAGCCCTAGGTACCTTGGACCGTTCGAGGTTCTGGAGCGAGTTGGTGAAGCGGCCTATAGGTTGAAGCTTTCAGTGGAGCTAAATGGTTTACATGATGTATTCCATATTTCGGTGCTTCGGAAGGCGGTGCAAGAGCCTACGCAAGTGATCGCGGTCGATCAAGTGCCGGTGGAAAGTGGGCTAACGACAAAGGTCAAGCCCGTGCGGATTGAGGACTCGGAGGTCAAGCGGCTACGCAATAAAGAGATCAGGATGGTCAAAGTCTGGTGGGACAATTGCGGTCGTGAGGAGCTCTCTTGGGAGCGAGAGCAGACTATGCTTGACGAGTATCCGGAGTTGTTCCGCTCAGGTACAAATGTTGTTTTTGTATATCTTTCCTTTATGTAATTTCGTCGGCGAAATTCTTTTAAGAGGGGGAGAGTTGTAACGCCCCGAAACTCAAAGGAGCAAAGGGGGACGTTTTGGGCCAGTTTGGGTTCTGGCAGAAGGCACACGGCCTGGGACACGGGCGTGTCCCAGGGCGTGTCAAACGTGTGTCGACACTTAGCCGCGAAGTCGTCGAGTTATACTCGACGATTCGTCGAGAATGGGCACACGGCCTACGACACGGGCGTGTCGCAGGGTGTGTCGACCCGTGTCGACACTTAGCCGTGAAGTCGTCGAGTTATACTCGACGATTCGTCGAGAATGGGCACACGTCCTGCGACACGGGTGTGTCGCAGGGCATGTCGACCCGTGTCGACTGTCGTCCCGGGGAGTCGTCGAGATTCACTCGACGATCATCGAGACAAGGCACACGGCCTAGGACACGGGCGTGTCCAAGGCCGTGTCATCAAGTCGTCGATCTTCCCTCGACGAAATGTCCCGTGTACACGGCCTGGGGTCCAGGCGTGTCAATAGGACACGGGCAAGGATACGGGCGTGTCCTAGAACCCGTGCAGTGCTCGGGTTGAAAACGGGGAAAAATCATGGGGTACACGGCCGGCTACACGGCCGTGTCATCTGGAACACGGGCGTGTCAGCTCGAACACGGGCGTGTTCGATACACGTGTGAGGGTCCAGGAGATTCGATTTTGACGGCGAATGCGGCACATGGCCCTGGACACGGGCGTGTGCCAGGCCGTGTTCGGTCCAGATTGGGCATTTCAGCCCCGAATCAAAGCCGTTCGTTTTCTTAGGTTGAGATTCAACGGCTGGGGATGGTTCCTGAGAGGATATACCCGGGTTTGACTTAGAAAAATCCATTCTTTCTTACCTTTTTCATCTCTCCAAACCCTTGGAGAAAGAAGAGAGCCTTTTGAAGAAGAAGAGCTAGATCCGCCATTGGAGGAGCTTCGGAGCTCCGAATCGCAAGCCGACTCCGGATCCACGGAGGCAACGCAAGTGTGGTGATTTCTATCCGATTACTTTTCGATGGCGCCAAAGGGGAACTCAAGGGTAACGATCCTCATCTTGAGCATGAATCGCTCCTTTTCTTAGCATAGGAAGCCCGCTCTCGCGAGTTTGCGGAGAGTTGGAGGCGTTCCTTCGGGTAGATATGTAAAGTCCCCGTTGTTTAGAGTCCGTATGCGAGAACGGACGTAGGCATTTTGTGTGAAGCCTACCCGGACATGTTAGTCTGGATCGGTGATGTTGCATTGCATAAGGCCGGAGAAGACTCCGTGCTATTGTGTGTTTTTCGGGTTTTCTACACGGTAGATTGCAGCAGGGAGCCTTGGGGACTAACCCAAAGGTGCACCCGGAAAACTGGGTGGATACGAGATCTTGCCAACTTGGTGGCCTGAGAGCCAACTCGAACATAACTGGGTTATGTGTCTTGCGGTAGAATGGGACTCGGTGGAAGTTTGACGCGCGCAGATGGCTTAAATTGCCGTTGCGATGTGAGCACGGGTTAGATGGAACCGTACCCGCTCTATGTCGTTCGGGTTAGAGAGACCTAAAGTTACGTGGCACTCGCCGTTGGCATAGATGTGAGTCTTCGGCGGTCAATGGCTTAAATTGACGTGACCAATGCCAGGAAGACGAATTGCTCATAGGAATGGCCGTCTAAGTGGCGGTGGTGAGTCCGGAATGTTAATGGCTTTAATTGACGTGACATCGATCGGTTCACCGAGAATGTGCCCTGAGTGCACGGGGCGTGTGGCCGTGCGAGCCAACGTCTGTGATGAAATGGCTATGGTTTTATGCATTGCTCGCTTATGCTAATGAAATGCAGGGAAGGAGCATCGCCGCCCCGAGTTGGGGGCGGGGTCGTTATAATTTGGTCAGCATTGCTGACCGTTGCCTTGTTTGCCACCGTGCGGTGGTGTGTTGCTTGCAGGTGCAGCTGGACCAAGCGGTCAATAGCGGGCTAAAGCCCTTTTTGCGAAGCTGGCCCTCGAAGGCCCAAGTGGAAATGTTTTCTGTTTTATTCATGTATGACCGGCCTGCGTGCCGAGGTTTGTAAATCATGTATTATTCAGGTGAAACATTCTGTAAGGCCTTAAGGCCGATTTTGGGTATTTTGTATACATTCCTAATTTTGTAATAGTGGACATTCGTGCTCTAATGCTGGGTTCTTGTTTACAACTTATATAAACTGCTTCCGCTAGAATGCTCTGTGTAGGACGTTGAGATTGGTTGGATGGTTTCCATAAGTAACCACCCGGTCTGTCTGTGGTATATGGCGTCGGGCCCCGGCCGGACCTACTAATATATGCTATGCGACGGATATGGGGTGTTACAGCCTAAGCCACTCCCTGAGGCATCACTATAAATCACAAATCCATCGGTTCCACATGGCGAAGACAACACTGGTGCCGTGGTCAACCGAATCTTTAGCTCGTCAAAAGCTCGTGCGCACTCTGGCGTCCAAACGAACTTCTGATCTTTGCGCGTCAGTGTGGTTAGCGGCAAAGCAATCCGCGAGAAGTTTTCCACAAATCTTCTATAGTAGCCCGCAAGTCCAAGGAAACTCCTGACGTCGGCCACGGAAGATAACATTGGCCAATCTTGTATGGCTCTTATCTTCGCTGGATCCACTGCAATGCCCGCTCCACTCACCACATGGCCCAAAAATGCCACTGACGATAGCCAAAACTCGCACTTCGAGAACTTGGCATATAGCGGATTTTGCCTCAACGTGTTCAACACCAACCGCAAGTGAATCTCATGCTCAGCTTTAGACTTCGAGTACACCAGGATGTCATCAATGAACACTATCACAAACAGATCCAGGTACTCACGAAAAATACGGTGCATCAGATCCATAAACACCGAAGGCGCATTATACAATCCAAAGGGCATGACTGTGAACTCATAGTGCCCATAACGCGTTCCAAATGCGGTTTTGGGAATGTCACCTTCCCGAATTCTTAACTGGTAATAACCAGACTTCAGGTCCAACTTCGAATAGACGGTAGATCCCACCAGCTGATCGAATAACTCATCAATCCGAGGTATAGGATACTTATTCTTCTCGGTCAGCTTATTCAATTCACGGCAATCGATACACAACCGTAACCCACCATCTTTCTTCTTTACAAAAAGCACAGGCGCGCTCCAAGGTGACATACTTGGGCGGATATAACCTTGCTCTAGCATTTCTTGTAGTTGAACCTTCAACTCAGCCATCTCTTTAGGCGCAACGCGATATGGCGAGCGGGCCACGGGTTTCGCACCTGGCACCAACTCAATTGTGAAGTCAATCTCCCGCTGGGGTGGTAGCCCAGGGAGATCCGTGGGAAACACATCTGTAAATTCTGCCACAATCGGAACCTCGCACAAAGTGGCTTTAGGCTCCACAGCCTGAATTAGTGCAAAGTAACACTCCGCACCCTTCCGAACAGCTTTGACTACCTGGAGTGCAGACATCAACGTCCCGCCTACTCCTCGCATACCCGCGAACTTGGTCTCCTGTTCGGTATTCTGGCCCAACGTGATTTCTTTGGGCTGGCAATCAATCATAGCATGCTGCTTTGCAAGACAATCCATCCCAAAAATCACATCGAATTCCGATATTGGCAAAACAAATGTGGTTAAACAAAAATCCCGACTTCCTAACTGAACCGCCACATCGCAAGCTTGATCCGCAAGCATCCAACAACCATTCGGCAACACCACTCTGACGCTATCTGTCTTTGCACGACTGGGTATCCCAAGTCGCGTAAGAAATTCACTAGACAGAAAAGAATGCGATGCCCCTGTATCAAACAGTGCTCGCGCCAGCGTGTCCCGAATCATCACAAATCCTATAGCAAACATGTCACACACACAAACCACAAACATAGACGTACGAAGCAAAGCATACAAACAATTGCATAAGCAAAACTAAACTCATACCTGTGACAACGTCACTCTGCTTGATGGCCTCTTGCAGGCCAAGATTGTAGACCCGGGGTTGCGCCTGCGAAGCAGAGGAATCCACCACTGCCTTTCCTTTTTCCGCATAAGATGCTCCCGCCTTCTTTTCACTCTTTGGCGGCATCCGACAATCTCGCGCAATATGCCCCATCCTACCACAATTGAAGCAGGTACGAGTGTCTGGCCTGGAGGTTGCCCCTGATGTTGCTCCCGTTGCAACTGATGAAGGAGCTTGTCCACTAGGCTTGGACTTCTTACCCCATTTCTTCTTATAAAATGATTTTTCCGATCGGGGCGCCTTCCACTCCGGTTGCGTCATCACCAACGCTCTCTTCCCTTGCACCCTCTTCATGTCCTTTTCCAACGCGGTCGCGGTGTCAACCAACGCTTGGAAACCTTGGTTCACAGAACTGGACACAAGGAACCTCAGCTCGTCCCTCAGTCCTTCATAGAACCGATTAGTCTTCCTTTGCTCATCAGCAAAAATCGAACCCGCATACCGACCCAAGCGAGTAAACTCATGCAGGTACGCGTCAACACTGCCATCACCTTGAGTCAACCGTTGGAATTCATTTTCCATGGCTATCCGTTGAGCCACAGGAAGGTGCTTCGCAAGGAAGAGCCGGGAGAATTCTTCCATCGATACTTGGGTTAACGGACGACCCGCCAAATGATGCAACTCCATCTCATCCCACCATAAACGGGCTTCTCCTTCAAGCAAGAAGGTGGCTAAGGTAACTTTCTGATGCTCCGCCGTTCCTATCGCCGTCATTACTCGCTTGACTCGCGATAACCAATCCTCAGCCTGCGTCGGGGTTCCCGCTCCCGAGAACGTAGGCGGATGGAAGCTCATAAACCGCGTTAGCTGCTTCTCAGCTGCTCGAGGAACCACATCCATGACAGGTTCAGGCCTTGCCACCACCTCTGGCCTCACAGCCGCTTGTTCTTGCCTAAGTGGCTGACCTTAGATCATGGTAAATAAAGCCTCTGCAACTAAACGCACATGTTCCGCAGACGGTGGAGGTGTAGGCACCGCGGCTGGTGCCGTACTTTCATCAGAACGCTGGGGCTCAGACGGCCCAGCTCCACTCCGTGTCACCTAAAGGTGGACAAGACACACACATTAGCAGTCGTACCCAAGCAAACAACACAAAATAGGAAAACGCAGGTTCCTCAAACATAGCAAGTTGCATTCCTATCATGGACATTCAGGAGTTCATTCGTAGACTTTGGTGTGCACAAACACGTGCTCGCCACCCCACAAAAGAAGTCAGCCACGACTGCGAGAGGGAAAGACCAAGACAACCGATACCAAAAATGTAACAACCCCATCCGTTCATATGATATATTCTAGAAGGTCCGGCCGGGGCCCCACAGGATATATCACAAAACAGTCGGTGAAGGTACAGGATGATACCAGAGCAGCGCATCGCACCTATCACAAGCATTCTAGCGGAAGCCTAGACTACAACTGGAACTCCTCATGAATGTACAAACATAAAACTCCACATTGTATATAGTATAGGAATGTCTTACAATAAGTATAAAGCGTTGGCCTTATGGCCTTACATAGCTTTCACACAGTGGCCTAAACAAATTGGTGCGCAGGCCGGCCACAAGAAAAGAAAACACACAAAAGAACACAACTAGCCTTCGAGGGCTAGCAGCAGCAGCAGCAACACCAGCAGGAACATAAACCTCTATGCGTCCCGCTCGGCTCTCCAGCACCTGTGCAAGGACAATCCACCCACCGGTGGCAAATAAAAGCAACGGTCAGCGTTCAGCTGACCAAATTATAACGACCCTACCCCTCCTCTCGGGGCAGCGGTATTCTTCCCTGCAGGCATATCATATCACAAGTATGGCAAGCTATATCATCAAAAGGTGCTTTCACGCACACAAGCCATCACAACCGTTCGCCGCCCGGCCCAACGGTCCGTGCACTCAGGGCACATTCTTGGTGTTCTGGCAACCTCTTGCCCACCACCGTATCAGGGTCACAACCCAACGGTAAATCTATTGAGCATTTCCTCCATGGCGTGCAGCCGGAGTTAGTCTTCCTACACCGGGATGGCCCGTAGCCCCCCATTGTGTCATGGCGCGCAGGCCGAAGACTCTTGCTATGCGCTCCAACAGACCGCACTTTTTGGTCTCACGTTGGACGGACATAGCGCAGGTCGGATCCTCCACCCCCCGTTGCTCAAATCGCCTTGCCTTCTCCGAGTACAGCGTACTCATGGCTATATCAAAGGCGCGGGTCGGTCTCACCAATCCTGTTCTTGGCATTCAAGCATGGGTATTTCACTATACCCATTTTCTCACAACAACAGCGGGTCTTTCCTGGGCACACCAGTACTTCCTGTGACTCTCTCCACAGGTGGACACCGCACAAGCACAAATGTCAGGGGTCTTTCCTGGGCACACCAGTACTTCCTGTGACTCGCTTCACAGTTGGACACCCTATGACATCAAGCATCACAAAAAGGGCCTTTCCTGGTCCCACCAGTATTTCCTGTGCCTCATTCACAGGTTGGACCCAAAACCATCACATGGCTATTTTCCTGGGCTACCACCCCAGTACTTCCTGCTACTCCTTTTCGCAGGCAAAACCCGTAGACTCCTTACACTACACGTTTATCACGGAGTCTTCTCCGGTTCGTATGCAACATCACCAATCCAGACCAACCTGTCCAGATGGGCTTCACACAGCATGCCTATTCCGTACTCCATTTCCGGATCTATATGCTAACAAAAGGGGATTTAAAGCATCCACCCAAAGATTCCCAAAATCAGCCACCTCTTGGTGGGGGAAATCACAAGATATGCCAACAAGGAAGCCTTCACAGGGCTAGGAAGAAACGTCGTTACCCTTGACGACCGCTTCGGTGCCATGGCCTCAAAGCTAGCTTGCAAGACTCGCAAGAGCGTCTCCTCCGCAACGCTGGCTTCGGATCTCTTGTCGGTAAACCGCAACACCACCAGCAGCAGCCCCCTTTCCTTCTTCTTCCTCCTTTCTCTCTCTCTTTCTCTCTCTTGAAGAAAGATGAAGGCCAAAGTAAAATGACTAATCCTTCTCTGATTTCGGCCTTGAAGGAAAAAGAGGAAGAGGCTTCAGCCCTTGGATCCAGACTGAAGGAATGGACGGCCACGATTCTGCCAAAAACACAAATTTTGACCCGACACGGCCTCGAACACGGCCGTGTGCCAGGCCGTGTGCCTCAAGCGGTGGTCAACCGACTTATCCAAACCAGTGACACGCCCATGGGACACGCCCGTGTCATGGGCCGTGTCACCAACACGCCTTCAGACACGACCGTGTCTGTGGCCGTGTACCTGGGTGAAAAAAATCCCAAATCATCCCGAGACTTCACACGGCCTGTGACACGCCCGTGTCCCAGGCCGTGTGCCCAGACACGGCACAAAGACACGCCCTGTCGAAACCTCGGCGGGCTGAGTTCGTCGCCTGATTTGACACGCCCTGTGACACGCCCGTGTCACAGGCCGTGTTCAATATCTCGACACTCACTCCTCGACACTCGACGATCGTCGAGAAAATCGTCGAGAATGCGACACGGCCTTGGACACGCCCGTGTACTGGGCCGTGTGTCTCCTCTCGACGGATCGTCGAGAGCAAACATCGTCGAGACAAAGCCCAATCGTCGACACAACCTCGACACGCCCTGCGACACGCCCGTGTCGCAGGCCGTGTCACCTGACACCCCCTGGGACACGCCCGTGTCCCATGCCGTGTCACCCAAAAATTTCCTGTTTCAGAACTTTGGGCTGTTACACGCAGTCAGTTCAACATGAAGGATATGGGGCCCCTCCGGTATTTCCTTGGGCTGGAAATTTCCAGATCCCAACGTGGCATCCTTGTTTCCCAACAAAAGTACATTTCCGACATCCTCTTTGTTGCTGCTCTCACCGACACCCGAACTACTGACACTCCGATCGAGCTCAATCTGAAACTCCTCCCTACTGACGGCGAACCTCTTCCAGATGTCTCCCGCTATCGGCGCCTCGTAGGGATGTTGGTTTATCTCACTATAACTAGGCCTGACATTGCTTATGCTGTCAGTTTTGTCAGTCAGTTCGTCCAAGCCCCCCACTCGGTTCACTATGCTGCAGTCCTCCGGATTCTTCGCTATCTACGCACCTCCGTCACCAGGTCCCTGTTTCTCTCTGCCACTTCAACTCTCACCCTTCGAGCCTTTTCTGATGCTGATTGGGCGGGGGATGTTACTACTCGTCGCTCCACTACTGGCTTTTGTATCTTTCTGGGTGACTCTCTTATATCCTGGCGTAGCAAGAAACAGGACTGCATTGCGCGCTCCAGCACTGAAGCCGAGTATCGTGCCATGGCCTCCACTACTGCTGAGATTGTTTGGATTCGCCGTCTTCTATGTGATCTTGGTGTTACCATATCCGGACCCACTCCTTTACTCTGTGATAATCGAAGTGCTATACAAATTGCCTCCAACCCGGTGTTTCATGAACGGACGAAACACATCAAAATTGATTGTCACTTCACTCGCCAAGAGTTTCTCGCCAAGACCATCTCTCTACCGTTCATTGCCTCCGAAGAACAAATTGCAGACTTTCTCACCAAATCTCTCACATCTGCTCGTTTCAGATATCTTATTAGCAAACTCTCGGTTCATGATCCACCGTGAGTTTGAGGGGAGATGTTAATATTATATATTGTAAAAATCATTCTTTATTGTTTTAGGTTTAGTCCCACACCGCCTGTGGTGTTTTCTCCTTCTCCTCTTCTCCTATATGTAGACCCCAAGGGTCCTTGTTTTATGATTGAATAAGAAAGCTATTGCTATTGCTATTTCTAACAATTCTAACTGTAACATCAAAACAACCCGAGTGAGCTTATATATATATGCTATCAGGGGAGGGGTTCCAAAAGAGAGTTTAGGAAATATAAAAATACAGATACATGGGAGGGTCAAGATTAGATAAAATTAGCTATTCATTCTAACAATCCCTCTGTTAATTAAGAGTCTCCATCGTGCTTCTGAGCTTATATATAAAGTTCTTTCATTTCTCTTCATCAATTCAGTTGCAACTCAATTGGTGATGTGAACTAACTTTTTAGTTAAGAGTGCTCGGATTGGAAAACTCATGAGATGGGTGACCTCCTGGAAATTCCTTGTAGAGCGCTTAACTAGAACACTTCTTATCGAAAGGAGGTCACGAAGTCACAGGATCAAGGCCGGATGACAACGTCTTGGTGACCTCAACAACCTGTCACAGCCGTATTATGTCGTGTCCTAGGCTAGGCCGCGGGCGGTTGTGGAGAGCGGGTTGGGGGCGGTGGAATGCAGTCTGGATGGGGGCGGCCCGTGATACTCAAATGAGTGGGTCGGCCCCTTTTCAACAAAAACTGATTTTTGTTAGAAATGTATAGTTAAAGTCTTTAATTTCGAGGATAATTAAATACGCTAAAGGTGGTGAATATGTTTTTTAGTCTCTTGTGACAATCTTTAATTTTCCTTCTTTTAGTGATTTGTGAGTTAGTTGTTTTTTGGTTTTAAGACACACATAACCTGCAACAACTAAACAACACAAAGAGCCCACACATAATATATAGTGGTTCCCTAGATTATGAATACATTCACTTTCCCTCTTATCTTTTTAACAGTTTGTTAGACAAGACACTTCTCCAATATCATTTCCTAAGAGCTAACAATATGATCTCGCATGACCTCTTAGTATCCTCCAAGACTTACAGCTCAGGCACAAAGCCCTACAACTCAGTGATCGAATGATCACCTATCTCAGGACCAAAGGCCCTACAACTCAGACTGGGAGTACAGCCCTACCTCAAAGAGAATGATTCTCCTACATCTCAGGCACAAAGGCCCTACCTCAGATCCAAAAGATCCTACAACTCAAGCACAAGCGCCCTACAACTCAGAGAGAATGACACTACTACCTCATGCTCAAAAGCCCTAACTCAGATCCAAACTGGATCCTACTCTCAGGTCAATGTCCTACCTCATATTCTCAACAAAATCCTACCTTAGGCTAAATAGCCCTACCTCAAATCCATAATATAATCCTACTCTCAGGCAAATCTGCCCTACAACTCAGATCCAAAAGGATCCAACATAATGAAAGTGCTTTATTGTATTGATTTGACATACGAGAAATTTCTCTATATCAACCTTCCTAGACTAAGATAAATTAAGGCCAACTTTGACTTCAGGAATATATTCTCTGAGTCTACTGCTTTCTAATGTAACACCCCAAAGCCCAAATTTAGACTCAAGTTGGACGACACGTCCTAGGACACGGGCGTGTCCCAGGGCGTGTCCTGCTCGGGTTGGGCAGCTTGTCGAGTGTTCGATGAAATGCGCTCGAAGAGTTCTTGAGAGGGAACATGCCCTGCGACACGAGCGTGTCAGAGGGTGTGTCCTCCTCTGGTCGACGAACTGTGCTCGACTAACTACGCAAGTTAAGTATACGACCTGTGACACGGGCGTGTCATAGGGTCGTGTCCTTCTCTAGATTAGCCAGGGATGTGTGCTAGTGGAGACAGATGTGTCTTGGGGTACATGGCCTGGGACACGGGCATGTCCCAGGGCCGTGTCCCGCTCGGGTTAAGTAGTGGTGTACTGCCTGAGGTACACAGCCACTAAGCACGGGCGTGTACTGCGTGACACGGGCGTGTCAGCCATGTGACACGGGCATGTCACATGGCCATGTCCTGTTCCGGATAAGGCGGTTCGTGCACCTCCTAAGGGATACGGCCTGTGACACGGGTGTGTTACAGGGCATTTCAGCCCAATAAAGTACTTTTCTGGGCAGATCATGGCCGTTCTTTTCCTTCCTCTTCGATCCTAGGATCCAGGTCCTTCCTTGCTATTAAAAGGCTGAGACTGGATGGATCACTCTCATTCCATCTTAGTCATTCTCTTTCTAAAGAGCTAGGGGGAAAGGAGGGAAAGGAAGGAGGGAGCCGGCTGCCGGAGAAGCTTCAGCGTGCTGAATCGTAAGCCGAGTGCGGATTCGTGGAGGCAAGGCCGTGGTGGTGATTTCCATCCGTCTAGATCTCATGGCTCCAAAGTGATCGTCAAGGGTAACGATCTCCTTCCTGGACAAGGGAAGTCCTACTTTATGCATAAGCATGGAATCCTCCACTAAGAGGTGGACAGCGTAAGTGATTCCAAGTTAAGTCTGCATTTAGAGCCGGAACTGTGTAGTACGACATAGGCATGATGTGTGAAGCTCATCCAAACCGTTAGTCTTTATTGGTGATGTTGATGTTGTGAACTGGAGAAGATTCTGTATATTGTGTGGATGCCTATACGTGTGATTATCTAAAAAGCTCTGGATGAGCGCTGGGATTGTATGTGCTGAATTGGAAAGTGGCTATGCTAGAGCTTTGTGCGGAGCAGGAAAGGGAAGGCCGAACTGCGTCAAGATCTGCGCTATTGACGAATTGAGCAACGGGAAAGGGCTGACCTGGAACTTTGTTGTGAGAGATGGATTGGTGGCAAGACAAATGGGAGGCTGCGGGCCAGACCCGGCTTGTCACACCACGGGGGTGGGTCGATCTGAAACTCCAGTTTGGCGTGAGGTTAGAACCTCTGAGTGGAATGGGTGGGATGTCTCCAGCATGTGTGTTGTGGTGACTAGGGCCGGCGAGCCAACAAGTTAAAAGCCTCTGATCGGTGGTGATGCCAAGGAGTCCGGTACACCGTAAATGTGCCCTGAGTGCACGGAGCATCTGGCGGAGGCCGGCATTTGTGATGATGTGGTGCGTGAGAGCACGTATTATATATGTTTTGATTGTGATGCATATGATGAGTCCATTTTATATACCAATTTTCAGACTCATCTGGGCTTATTTTCTCATTGATGCACTTCACTTTAGAGCTTTATTTGTTCACATTTGTTATTATGTCTTTTTTATGAGTAAGTGCACATTTATGCCCGTGGTTGTGTATTTTATTACTTTTATTGTTTGTACTCCTTTTTGTGATTGCCTGGAATGTCTGCACAAATTAGTGATTTGTTTTTCCTATCGGTATAGGGGTCGTGTGCGTGTTCCGGGTTGGTTGTGAAATAGGAATACTGCGCACAATCATGGGATCTAATGCGCACGACCACTGGTCGTGCGCCCCTGATCGTGCGCACTACTCTTCGTTTTCCAAAATCCGCCTGGGGTAATCGCACGACCACTGTACCTAGTGCGCATGACCACCGGTCGTACGCCACTGATCGTGTGCATTGAATCCACTTTTCTGGAATCCTGTCTGGGGTAATCGCACGACCATTGAACTTAGTGTGCAGGACCACTGGTCGTGCGCATCTGCTCGTGCGCGTTATCCCAGTTATTCTTCCAAATCTGCCGTGCCAGTCCGCACGACCACTGGACATAGTGTGCACGACCACTGGTCGTGCTCCCGTGATCGTGCGCATTGTTCATTTCTGTTTTCTATAAATATGCAGGTCTCGCCCTAATTCGGAAGAATCCGTAGCTCGGCATTTCTCCGCCGTTTTCCGCCTTCTCCTCCATTTTTCATCATCTTCCACCCTAGGGAGGTGCTCCGGGCAAGCTTTCACTGGCAAATCCAAGCCGGAGCTTCCTCTCGGCCTCCTCCATCATCTCTTAGGTTCATTTCAAGCTTCGACGCCATAGCCATCAAGCAAAGGGAAGCTTGCAACTTTCGTCCGCTATCGTGACACGAAGAAGACGGGCCATTGGAAGGTGGTGACAACCCTTCTCTACCCCAGATGCAGTTGAGGACCGAGCTTGTACGCGGATTGACAACCCGACGATTCCAACCGTGAATCCTCGCAAGACTTCGGATTCGGTCGATCTCTTGCCTTGTTCTTCCTTTATTGTTGTTTATGTGTTGTTGTAAACTTTATTTATAGATGATGTGCGCTTATTTGAAAAATGTTTTTAAACAATCATGTCTTTGTGATTTGTAATTTCGTATATTTGCTTGAGGTGCGCCATATTTCAGCCACCACCATCCACCCTTGCCGCACTAGCAATTGCTACTGCGTGCGTAGCAAAGAGGTGCTAACGACCCTCATTCCGCCATTCTCATCACCTCATCTGCAAGCCTACTCGCCCATCCTCCTAGTGATTCGGTGCATAGCGGCCCGACTAGTCTTCCATCCCGCCTGGTGAAGCATCGCATAGCGGCGTTGCATAGGAGTAGTTGTTAGATTTTGACTTTCTTTTTCTGCAAATATCAAAACCCCCATCGTTACCGCCGACCTTGAGGACTTCAATCTCAAGTCCTCCTCGAAATTAACTCCACCTTATTGTGTTCTTTGAGAGATCGATACTTGGGAAAACTCGCCCATTTTATATTACTTGTGCGACCGGTTCACTGCCGTGATCTTTAGCATCAAGTTTTTGGCGCCGTTGCCGAGGAATACAGTCGTGTGAGGTTCTGGAAAGGGAGAAGTGAGATTGCTTTCCTTTTCCATTGTAAATCGCTTTTGTTTTGTTCTATTTCTGTTTTTCCTGCCTTTTTCTTGTTTGTTTAGGCAATTGTAGTAATATATTGTTGGATTTAGTAATTTGCACAATTTATTTTGAATCTGCTGTTTTGACACCATGTGGGGATATTCGTATTCTGAATGTCGTTGGTGTGGAAAGCCTTCACACGCTAGTCATGAATGCCCTACGAGAGATATTGAGCATAAGCCTCAGCGAACAATGTATGAGATGTTGTATTCGTACAGCCCTTCAAACACTGTGCCCCGAGCTTATGGTCAATCGTCCTCGCCACATACACCGTTCTCTTATTCCTCTATGTCCCCATAAGGACCGCAAAGTAATGGGAGAAAGTGTTTGTATTGTCGTAGAACAGATCATGTCCTGAAGGATTGTGCCGAGTACCTCCGTGTTATGGAAGAGGATGATGAGCCGGACATCCGGATCATCCTGAATCCTACCCTCAGTGGCACACCTTCATCATCTAGTTATGTGTCCCTTTCACCTTCATTTGTTGAAGGGAATGATATGGACACAACCACCAGATGTGTGACTGATCTAGGCTTTGACATGGCAGAGACCATCTCTGTTGTGCATACATTTCCAAGCGTGGAGCTAATTCTTTTTGAGGAACCTGCGCTTGACTTTTATCCATGCAAAGTTCTTCCGCCTTTTGTGCATTTTACTTCAGTCATCTCTGGCGACATTTTCGACGATGCAGCACAAGTTGAGGCTTGTGATACATGGATTGTTTCCACTCCCATGGTGGAGGACAACCTTCGTGGTGTCGAGGAATCTCCCTTGATATCAAAGGAGGAAGTCCAAGTCTTGGTGGAGGCTTCTATGGATCCGGCCGTGCCTTGTAGTATTGTCGACATTGCTGATGATATTTTTCTACCTCAGCCTTTGGGGAGTGAAACCGGGATCACTCCCCCGATTATTTCTTTATGTTCTTTGTCTCTTTTATATCTTGACCCCCCTTCACTATCTGAGTCTGTGCAGGATGAATCTCCACGGGTAAGTTGGGTAGACGTTGAGCCTTGCGCTCAGGCTGTCGACGAGTACATCCTCTTATGTAAGGAGGTTCCTACCTCCTTCACAGTGGAAGCCCGTGCCGTCACCTTCGCCCCTAGCGAAATTGTGGTGGACGATACCTTGCTGGGCAAGGATTCATTTTGTGGTGAGAAGAGTGAGGATCAGCGCTCCTTCTCTTCTTACTTCCTATTTCCTCTACCTGTGTTGGGCAGGTATTACTATTTAGGTAGAGGTGTAACTGCTCTATCTCCGTATCGGTACTTGCTACCGCAACGGATATTGGGTCAGTTACCTGTGCATTTTCTTTTTCATGGGCCTATTAGCTAGAACCTTTTCGTAGCCAAATAAGTCATGCTGGGATGACAATAACCCCAGTACTTATCTTTTATTTCCTGCATTTTTATTTTTCATGTCTATTTTAGTTTTAGCATTTCTTTTTGTATATTTTTCTTTTGTTTTTGCGGAGATCACCCCTGCAGGTATTCTTGAAAACTTCGTGTTGGCGGGGTTGTGATTCTTCGTATGGCGGGCCTGCTTCAGGTTTCCACGCGTCTTCTGCTATGCTCACTGGCTGAGCATTGGGTAACCTCTTCCCTTAGCTCTTTATGATTTTAATTTTTCTATCATATGCTGTGTAGTTTAGTTTAAGTCTGGGGGAGAGATGTGTTACCTATTGCACGCACACATTTCATCTGCATATTAGAAGCTTTTATAGTTTTATTTTGATTAGTTCATTGCATTGTACATCACTGCACGCACTTGAGCGCGCACTTAGCTTTTAGTGTGCCGCGAGTTAAACTCATTTCTTCGTTAGATTTGGGAAAATTATGGTGTTGGCTTAGGATTGTGAGACAGAGTAAATTGTTGACCTTGTTGTGTTTCTAGTCAACTGCTCTCGTCTCGTGTAGAAATTCGAGCAGATTTAATTTTTCCGTATGCTTATGGTTTTAACTTTTCTATTTGCGTAAGGATCTTTTTAATTTACTCAAAAGTTGGTGAATCTAGTGGGAATCAAACGGTAGTATAGGAATGTGTGTAGCCGTCACTTGACTCATTTTCGAGTCGGGAGGAATGATCATCTTTCTCGGTGGCTAAGAACTTGCCCCCAAGCTACTCTCGAAGCATGGGTACTTGGTTAGTCTAGCATAAGCGTGATGTAGGCCATCATTTTGGCCCAGTTGAGCTTTGTACCGTTCCTAACGTCATATCATTGCTATCCCCGTTGTGCCTACCCTTCTTTTGATTCAGCTCCACCTTCATTCACCAAAGCCCCATAGCCTATCCTAGTCCCACACCCACGTCGAGTTTAGTGTTTTATATTTTCATGTTGGGATGTGTTGTGGTGTTATTATTTGTGAAAATGTGGAAGTGCTCACAAGTTTATTTCTGCTGAATTGTGCAATAAAATGAAGAAAAAGAAAAAAAAAGAAAATTTTTTGTAAAGAAAAAAAAGTGAAAAGAAAAAGTTTAAATTGAATTTTTTTTTGGAAATGTGATTATATTTGGAGTAGGCGGTGCACACACCCATATGTTAAAAGTTAAGTCTGGAGGTGTGGTGTACCTGCATATATTATGGTTCGTAGTTGGATTCTTTTTAGGATATTTCATTTGGGTCTAGTGCATAACCTTTCTTTTTATCATTGTTGTTGGGTATTTCATCCACATGAACCCAGATTTGATGAAGTCACCCTGGAACTAAGATGAATTAAGCTGTATTTGATGCTTGGTTTGAGCTATATTTTTGCAGGAATATCACTGGGAAGTGTAGACCAATGTCAGCTCACAGTGGGTCACCAAACACAGTAACTGTGCAATGTAATCCCTCATTGCATATTCCAAGGTGTTGACTCATGTTTGGTCTCTCTATTGAGATACACTTCATATTCAAGCTATCTGACTATAGGAATGGTATTGGAAGTTTGCTACTATAGAAGAATCAGTTTTTCCAACATCAGAAAATTTCTAAGTGTTTTACTCGAGTAGAGCCTTCACCTACTCGAGTAGTCTGGGTATAAGTTACTCGAGTAAAGGAACCTTATACTCGAGTAGCTAAGTCACCTACTCGAGTAGACCAAGTCATATACTCGAGTAGCATGCTTATATACTCGAGTAGATTACTCGTTATACCCGAGTACCATAGGGTTTTCTCATCTAAATTTCTCTAAGTCTTATACTCGAGTAGGTATACTCATATACTCGAGTAGTTCATTTTACCTACTCGAGTAGTTCATGTGTCACCCGTGTACCTTGCTATTTCACTACTTCAGAATTTTTCTAAGTCTTTTACTCGAGTAGAAGTTTCACCTACTCGAGTAGATTACTTCCTCTCGAGTAGTTAGTTCAACTACTCGAGTAGTGGTCAGCAGACCTATTCAGAATTTTTCTAAGTATTCCACTCGAGTATTACTTCTTGTACTCGAGTAGGTTATGTAATACACTTGAGTAGCTCTTCCAGTACTCGAGTAGATCCTCTATATACTCGAGTAGGTCTCTTCACATACTCGAGTGGCTCTGTCTACTTACTCGAGTAGTTGATCTTTATATACTCGAGTAGTCTTTATATTCATACCCGAGTATTTTTCCCATCATATACTCGAGTAGTTATTCAACTACTCGAGTAGTTATTGACTTACTCGTGTAGTTGGCTGAATCTTTCAGAAATTCTGCTAAGTCATTTTTCTGACGGGATTTTTCAAATCACGCGACATGATTGGTCCACGTGTACATCATTATGACCGATTATGACCGTTAGTCTCTCCTATATAAGGTCTTATCAGAAAATGACAAACCCTAAGTATTCTCAAAGCCTTCCTGTAATTTCTTTTTCGAGAAATATTCTTCAGCCGCCTCCTCTCTGACTTTCACGAAACGGAAGCCGCCGCCGCCGCCTTCTTCTCCGGGCAAAGCTTCTACTTTCAGAGGATTATTCTGAAGAAATGTTACAGATCGAGATCGACTTCACTGATCATATTTTCTCTCGATTTCTATAAAATCGAGTAGATCCAGATCGAGGCCGAGAACTTCTTTACCGATTTCTGAAAGTGCTACAAAGTTGAAAAGAAGAAGATCCTGGCCATTTCATCTAGATCTGAGTGATTTACTGTTTGTATTCTTATAAACACTTTATTAATCTTGTAGGAGAAATCTTCTCCGAGTGTAGGAGTCTTTCACTCCGAGTTTGTAGGAAGTGCTATCTTCCGAGGTGTAGATCCGTTTTGTTTGGATCGAGTTTGTAGGAACTTTGTTCCGAGGGTAGGATCAATTTGTGATCCGAGATAGTGGAGTAGTCGAGTCTAGTTGATTGCTAGATCGGTGAGGGAAAGTGGATGTACCCAAGATTGGGGAACCACTATACATCTTGTGTCGTCTGTGATATTGGTAGATATTTCTGTGTTGTGCTCTAATTATTTTTTATTCCGCAAAAGACGCACAAACCACATATTCACCCCCCCTCTAGGTGATTTAGGTCGACAATAGTTTTCTTTCAATTGGTATCAGAGGGAGGTTGAATGGGAAGCTCATGTGAAGACCATTCATGATGAGTAACTCCAGTCGACCTACTCGATTAGCTCCTTTACCTACTCGAGTAGCCTCTATCTCTCTCTCGTGTCTTGATTCCCAGATTTTCAAAACTGTTCTATTTGCCACCCAAGGCTACATGTCGCCTCATTCTATAAATTAATTAGCGGAAATTTAAGAGTTATATATATATATATATATACGAAATTCCAAAACATCAAACCTACTCGACATCATTTCTATCTCTCAAGTACCCTCTGTCTCTTCGCCTACCCTGCCGACTCGCCTCCGCCGCTGTTGCAGAGCCCTCAATCTCAACTCCTCCAGTCATTCGCATCCATGGCGACTTCTCACAAGATCGGCGTCGGCTCCGAACTAGTCACCGACGGTATTACAGAACTTTCCGACGATGTGTTACCTATTGCACACACACATTTCATGTGCATATTAGAAGCTTTTATAGTTTTATTTTGATTAGTTCATTGCATTGTACACCACTGCACGCACTTGAGCACGCGCTTAGCTGTTAGTGTGCCGCGAGTTAAACTCATTTCTTCGTTAGATTTGGGAAAATTATGGTGTTTGCTTAGGATTGTGAGACAGAGTAAATTGTTGACCTTGTTGTGTTTCTAGTCAACTGCTCTCGTCTCGTGTAGAAATTCGAGCAGATTTAATTTTTCCGTATGCTTATGGTTTTATACTTTTCTATTTGCGTAAGGATCTTTTTAATCTACTCAAAAGTTGGTGAATCCAGTGGTAATCAAACGGTAGTATAGGAATGTGTGTAGCCGTCACTTGACTCGTTTTCGAGTCGGGAGGAATGATCATCTTTCTCGGTGGCTAAGAACTTGCCCCCAAGCTACTCTCGAAGCATGGGTACTTGGTTAGTCTAGCATAAGCGTGATGTAGGCCATCATTTTGGCCCAGTTGAGCTTTGTACCGTTCCTAACGTCATATCATTGCTATCCCCGTTGTGCCTACCCTTCTTTTGATTCAGCTCCACCTTCATTCACCAAAGCACCATAGCCTACCCTAGTCCCTCACCCAAGTCGAGTTTAGTGTTTTATATTTTCATGTTGGGATGTGTTGTGGTGTTATTATTTATGAAAATGTGGAAGTGCTCACAAGTTTATTTCTGCTGAATTGTGCATATAAAATGAAGAAAAAGAAAAAAAGAAAAGTTTTTGTAAAGAAAAAAAAGTGAAAAGAAAAAATTTAAATTGAATTTTTTTTGGAAATGTGATTATATTTGGAGTAGGCGGTGCACACACCCATATGTTAAAAGTTAAGTCTGGAGGTGTGGTGTACCTGCATATATTGTGGTTCGCAGTTGGATTCTTTTTAGGATATTTCATTTGGGTCTGGTGCATAACCTTTCTTTTTATCATTGTTGTTGGGTATTTCATCCACATGAACCCAGATTTGATGAAGTCACCCTGGAACTAAGATGAATTAAGCTGTATTTGATGCTTGGTTTCAGCTATATGTTTGCAGGAATTTCACTGGGAAGTGTAGACCAATGTCAGCTCACAGTGGGTCACCAAACACAGGAACTGTGCAATGTAATCCCTCATTGCATATTCCAACGTGTTGACTCATGTGTGGTCTCTCTATTGGGATACACTTCATATTCAAGCTATTGGACTATCAGAAAGGTATTGGAAGTTGGCTACTCTAGAAGAATCAGTTTTTCCAACATCAGAAAATTTCTAAGTGTTTTACTCGAGTAGAGCCTTCACCTACTCGAGTAGTCTGGGTATAAGTTACTCGAGTTAAGGAACCTTGTACTCGAGTAGCTAAGTCACCTACTCGAGTAGACCAAGTCATATACTCGAGTAGCATGCTTATATACTCGAGTAGATTACTCGTTATACCCGAGTACCATAGAGTTTTCTCATCTAAATTTCTCTAAGTCTTATACTCGAGTAGGTCTACTCATATACTCGAGTAGTTCATTTTACCTACTCGAGTAGTTCATGTGTCACCCGTGTACCTTGCTATTTCACTACTTAAGAATTTTTCTAAGTCTTTTACTCGAGTAGAAGTTTCACCTACTCGAGTAGATTACTTTCTCTCGAGTAGTTAGTTCAACTACTCGAGTAGTTGTCAGCAGACCTATTCAGAATTTTTCTAAGTATTCCACTCGAGTAGTACTTCTTGTACTCGAGTAGGTTATGTAATATACTTGAGTAGCTCTTCCAGTACTCGAGTAGATCCTCTATATACTCGAGTAGGTCTCTTCACATACTCGAGTGGCTCTGTCTACTCACTCGAGTAGTTGATCTCTATATACTCGAGTAGTCTTTATATTCATACCCGAGTATGTTTCCCATCATATACTCGAGTAGTTATTCAACTACTCGAGTAGTTATTGACTTACTCGTGTAGTTGGCTGAATCTTTCCAAAATTCTGCTAAGTCATTTTTCTGACGGGATTTTTCAAATCACGCGACATGATTGGTCCACGTGTACATCATTATGACTGATTATGACCGTTAGTCTCTCCTATATAAGGTCTTATCAGAAAATGACAAACCCTAAATATTCTCAAAGCCTTCCTGTAATTTCTTTTTCGAGAAATATTCTTCAGCCGCATCCTCTCTGACGTTCGCGAAACGGAAGCCGCCACCGCCGCCTTCTTCTCCGGGCAAAGCTTCTACTTTCAGAGGATTATTCTGAAGAAACGTTACAGATCGAGATCGACTTCACTGATCATAATTTCTCTCGATTTTTATAAAAGCGAGTAGATCCAGATCGAGGTCGAGAACTTCTTTACCGATTTCTGAAAGTGCTACAAAGTTGAAAAGAAGAAGATCCTGACCATTTCATCCAGATCTGAGTGATTTACTGTTTGTATTCTTGTAAACACTTTATTAATCTTGTAGGAGAAATCTTCTCCGAGTGTAGGAGTCTTTCACTCCGAGTTTGTAGGAAGTGCTATCTTCCGAGGTGTAGATCCGGTTTGTTTGGATCGAGTTTGTAGGAACTTTGTTCCGAGGGTAGGATCGATTTGTAATCCGAGATAGTGGAGTAGCCGAGTCTAGTTGATTGCTAGATCGGTGAGGGAAAGTGGATGTACCCAAGATTGGGGAACCACTATACATCTTGTGTCGTCTGTGATATTGGTGGATATTTCTGTGCTGTGCTCTAATTATTTTTTATTCCGCAAAAGACGCACAAACGACCTATTCACCCCCCTCTAGGTGATTTAGGTCGACAACAGTTTTATTTCAATTGTTATCAGAGGGAGGTTGAATGGGAAGCTCATGTGAAGACCATTCATGATGAGTAACTCCAGTCGACCTACTTGATTAGCTCCTTTACCTACTCAAGTAGCCTCTATCTCTCTCTCGTGTCCTGATTCCCAAATTTTCAAAACTATTCTATTTGCCACCCAAGGCTACATGCCGCCTCTTTCTATAAATTAATTAGCGGAAATTTAAGAGTTATATATATATATATATATATATATATATATATATATATATATATATATATATATATATATATATATATATATATATATATATATATATATATATACGAAATTCCGAAAAATCAAACCTACTCGACATCATTTCTATCTCTCGAGTACCCTCTGTCTCTTCGCCTACCCTGCCGACTCGCCTCCGCCGCTGTTGTAGAGCCCTCACTCTCAACTCCTCCAGTCATTCGCATCCATGGCGACTTCTCACAAGATCGGTGTCGGCTCCGAACTAGTCACCGACGGTATTGCAGAACTTTCTGACGATTTCCACAACCTCCTCATCCTTCTCGACACCGCCGACCTCTCCTTCATCCTCCAGAAACCCTGTCGCATTCTCTTCCCCGAAGTTGCAGAATTCTTCACAAATCTCCGGGTTCGACGGAATGGCAAAGTCCTCAAATCTACAGTAAAGGGATTGAAACTAAAGTTCACCAAGACCTATGTCTCTCAACTTCTCCGTTTACCTATTGTTGATGAAGAAGATGATCTGGATGATGAAGATTCTGACCGGACAGCACTCTTCTGTGGCATTTCTCCTAAAGCTCAGTACATTAAGAGGTCAGACATGAATGCGGAAGGAAAATTTCTGGTTGATATCGTTGGCAAAATTCTACTGTGCAAGACTCACTCCATCCGAGACATTCCCTCATACTTCTTCGATATAATGCAAGCCATTGTCTGCCGCAAGAGATACCAATTTGGTATGATGATTTTGTACAAGATAAAGCACAGTATGAAATCCCCCAACTACGCAAGAATTATATCTCTGCTCCTTCATGAAACAAATCCTGAAGTCTTCAATATCTCCAAAGGGACTCCACTTCACCATATGAAGAAGGTCTCCATCTCTTCAATTCATAGATGGGATCTCAAGCTCAAGAACTCTGCCCAAGCTGCACAGGTTTCAGCAATCCCAGTAGTTCCAGCTGTAGAGGATAGGACTCCATCTCCCTCTCCTCATCATGTGGCCAGCTCCTCTGGTGCACCAAGTGAGGGGGAGCCTGCTCCTTCTAGCCCAGTCAGGCAACCCTCTCCTCAGCCAGAGATTCCATCCCTACCTCATACTCCAAAGAGTCCAGCCACTTCCTCAGATCAAGTACCTCAAGACACTCTTCTGTCCACAGCTGCTTCCATAGATGCCATGAATGTAGAGCTTACTAAAGATGTGCTTTCCCCTCCTCCTCTATCTCCTCCAGCTCCAACCACTGAACATCACAAGGATTTGTCTCCAGCATAGTCTCCTGCCCATTCTCCAGCCAGAACTCCAACACCTTCTAAAACTCCTCCAACAGATAAGCCAGACACCATTTTTATTTCTGATGAGCCTTCTCCTGAGCCAGCTGAGGCCCCTCTCAGAAACCTTGATTTCTCCATCCCCCATGATACAGAAGAATTGGATACTGTTATTCCTACCACCAGAGCTCTCATCTCAGTGCTTATTGAAGAAATAGCTCCTTGGGTAATTCCTCCTATCCCTACTGCTGCTCCCTCAGCTGCTGCTACAGTTTCCTCCTCCTCAGATCTGCTGCAAAGCATTGCACTTCTTCTTCAAGAACAGAGAACCTATTTTGACATCCCTCTAAAGGTGGTCACTGACAAAGTTACTACTCTTGAGACTGAGATGAGCAGAGGTTTTGCTGAAATTCAGCACAACACTGACAAGCTCAAGTACCTATTCTAACTTGGTGGCAAAGCCCTTGACCATACTATCACTAGTGTGGGCAATGTTATGGAACAAGGTATCACCTTGGCAAACAACCAGATGGAACTAGATAAGAGGACTGTAGCCAACAAGATGAAGATCTGTGAAGAAGTTGGCATTTTTAAAGATAACACCATAGAGAAAGTATCTGTTGAAATCAGAAAGGGGGAGGGTTTGATAAAAGAACTCAAAGACCAGGTAGAAAAATCTATTGCTCAGAAGATAGTTGAATGGGAAGCTCATGTGAAGACCATTCATGATGATGTGCTTGCCCAGATACAGAGTGTCAAATTTCACACCTATGACACTGCTGTCTGGATGTAGAATCAGATCTTTCCAGATCTTGCATTTGACCCAAACATCATTCCCCATCACCTCAATCCTCTAGCCACAGATGTCACTGCCCTAGCTGTTCCTCAACAACCTACCTTCTCCCCCAGGCCTGGAGACTCAGTTGCTCCTCCAGACACTTATGTTCTAGGCTGGGAAGAAGACAATCCTGCTGATATATTCCTTCAAGCCCCTCTAGAGATCAGAATCTACAAGAAGAAAAGGAAATATGGTGAAGGCCCCTCTTCTAGCAGGACTGCTCCTTCCAAGGCCCCTGAACATGTTGAAGTCTGGTCTCCAACTTCAAAGTCTCTCATCTTGGACACACTCAGGCTAGTCATGGATCACAATGAGAACAAAAACATGCACTACAGTTCTCATGAATGGGAGTTATATGAGAAGTCAATGCTGAAAAGAAAGATCCATGACAGAGAATTTGGGAGAAATAACCCTGCTGCTCCTCCAAGGCCTCCTAAGTATTTTCCTAAGCCTTTCAGCTACCTAAGGCGACAGCAAGAAAAGATGGATAAGCTGCAATCCCAAGCCCAAACCTAAAAGATGATGAGAAATTGAAATGTCAAATTGGAGACTTGATGTTTTTGGAAACTTACATATATACACAATTCTTCATTACTGCCTAATTGTCTTTTTCATTATCCTTTGCTTACCTCCCCATATTTTCTTTCTTAGTTTCTTTTATGTACATAATTCACCTTAGTGTAAAGGGTTCTGACTTCAACAAATAGGGGGAGATTATTGGGTATTTCATCCACATGAACCGAGGTTTGATGAAGTCACCCTGGAACTAAGATGAATTAAGCTGTATTTGATGCTTGGTTGGAGCTATATGTTTGCAGGAATTTCACTGGGAAGTGTAGACCAATGTCAGCTCACAGTGGGTCACAAAATACAGGAACTGTGCAATGTAATCCCTCATTGCATATTCCAAGGTGTTGACTCATGTGTGGTCTCTCTATTGGGATACACTTCATATTCAAGTTATTGGACTATGGGAAATGTATTGGAAGTTGGCTACTCTAGAAGAATCAGTTTTTCCAACATCAGAAAATTTCTAATTGTTTTACTCGAGTAGAGCCTTCACCTACTCGAGTATTCTGGGTATAAGTTACTCGAGTAAAGGAACCTTGTACTCGAGTAGCTAAGTCACCTACTCGAGTAGACCAAGTCATATACTTGAGTAGCATGCTTATATACTCGAGTAGATTACTCGTTATACACGAGTACCATAGGGTTTTCTCATCTAAATTTCTCTAAGTCTTATACTCGAGCATGTATACTCATATACTCGAGTAGTTCATTTTACCTACTCGAGTAGTTCATGTGTCACCCGTGTACCTTGTTATTTCACTACTTCAGAATTTTTCTAAGTCTTTTACTCGAGTAGAAGTTTCACCTACTCGAGTAGATTACTTCATCTCGAGTAGTTAGTTCAACTACTCGAGTAGTTGCCAGCAGACCTCTTCACAATTTTTCTAAGTATTCCACTCGAGTAGTACTTCTTGTACTCGAGTAGGTTATGTAATATACTCGAGTAGCTCTTCCAGTACTCGAGTAGATCCTCTATATACTCGAGTAGGTCTCTTCACATACTCGAGTGGCTCTGTCTACTTACTCGAGTAGTTGATCTAAATACTCTAGAGGAAGTAATCTACTCTAGTAGGTGAAACTTCTACTCGAGTAAAAGACTAAGAAAAATTCTGAAGTAGTGAAATAGCAAGGTACCCGGGTGACACATGAACTACTCGAGTAGGTAAAATGAACTACTCGAGTATATGAGTATACCTACTCGAGTATAAGACTTAGAGAAATTTAGATGAGAAAACCCTATGGTACTCGGGTATAACGAGTAATCTACTCGAGTATATAAGCATGCTACTCGAGTATATGACTTGGTCTACTCGAGTAGGTGACTTAGCTACTCGAGTACAAGGTTCCTTTACTCGAGTAACTTATACCCAGACTACTCGAGTAGGTGAAGGCTCTACTCGACTAAAACACTTAGAAATTTTCTGATGTTTGAAAAACTGATTCTTCTAGAGTAGCCAACTTCCAATACCTTTCCCATAGTCCAATAGTTTGAATATGAGGTGTATCCCAATTGAGAGACCACACATGAGTCAACACCTTGGAATATGCAATGAGGGATTGCATTGTACAGTTCCTGTGTTTGGTGACCCACTGTGAGCTGACATTGGTCTACACTTCCCAGTGAAATTCCTGCAAACATATAGCTCAAACCAAGCATCAAATACAGCTTAATTCATCTTAGTTCCAGGGTGACTTCATCAAATCTGGGTTCATGTGGATGAAATACCCAACAATCTCCCCCTATTTGTTGAAGTCAGAACCCTTTACACTAAGGTGAATTATGTACATAAAAGAAACTAAGAAAGAAAATATGGGCAAGTAAGCAAAAGATAATGAAAAAGACAATTAGGCAGTAATGAAGAATTATATATATATGTAAGTTTCCAAAAACATCAAGTCTTCAATTTGTCATTTCAATTTCTCATCATCTTTTAGGTTTGGGCGTGGGATTGCTACTTATCCATCTTTTCTTGCTATCTCCTTAGGTAGCTGAAAGGCTTAGGAAAATACTTAGGAGGCCTTGGAGGAGCAGCAGGGTTATTTCTCCCAAATTCTCTGTCATGGATCTTTCTTTTCAGCATTGACTTCTCATATAACTCCCATTCCTGGGAACTATAGTGCATGTTTCTGTTCTCATTGTGATCCATGACCAGCCTGAGTGTGTCCAAGATGAAAGACTTTGAAGTTGGAGACCAGGCTTCAGCATGTTCAGGGGCCTTGGAAGGAGCAGTCCTGCTAGCAGAGGGGCCTTCACCATATTTCCTTTTCTTCTTGTAGATTCTGATCTCTGTAGGGGATTGAAGGAATATATCAGCAGGATCGTCTTCTTCCCAGCCTGGAACATAAGTGTCTGGAGGAGCAACTGAGTCTCCAGGCCTGGGGGAGAAGGTAGGTTGTTGAGGAAGAGCTGGGGCAGTGACATCTGTGGCTAGAGGATTGAGATGATGAGGAATGATGTTTGGGTCAACTGTAAGATCTGGCAAGATCTGATTGTGCATCCAGACAGCAGTGTCATAGGTCTGACATTTGACACTCTGTATCTGGGCAAGCACATCATCATGAATGTTCTTCACATGAGCTTCCCATTCAACTGTCTTCTGAGCAATAGATTTTTCTACCTGGTCTTTGAGTTCTTGTAGGAAACTATCTTCTTGTGGATTCTGATCTCTTGAGGGGCTTGAAGGAATATATCAGCAGGATCGTCTTCTTCCCAGCCTGGAACATAAGTGTCTGGAGGAGCAACTGGGTCTCCAGGCATGGGGGAGAAGGTAGGTTGTTGAGGAACAGCTGGGGCAGTGACATCTGTGGCTAGAGGATTGAGATGATGGGGAATGATGTTTGGGTCAACTGCAAGATCTGGCAAGATCTGATTGTGCATCCAGACAGCAGTGTCATATGTGTGAAATTTGACACTCTGTATCTGGGCAAGCACATCATCATGAATGGTCTTCACATGTGCTTCCCATTCAACTGTCTTCTGAGCAATAGATTTGTTACCTGGTCTTTGAGTTCTTGAGGTCTTTGAGCAATAGATTGTTGGGTATTTCATCCATATGAACCCAGATTTGATGAAGTCACCCTGGAACTAAGATGAATTAAGATGTATTTGATGCTTGGTTTGAGCTATATGTTTGCAGGAATTTCATTGGGAAGTGTAGACCAATGTCATCTTACAGTGGGTCACCAAACACAGGAACTGTGCAATGTAATCCCTCATTGCATATTCCAAGGTGTTGACTCATGTGTGGTCTCTCTATTGGGATACACTTCATATTCAAGCTATTGGACTATGGGAAAGGTATTGGAAGTTGGCTACTCTAGAAGAATCAGTTTTTCCAACATCAGAAAATTTCTAAGTGTTTTACTCGAGTAGAGCCTTCACCTACTCGAGTAGTCTGGGTATAAGTTACTCGAGTAAAGGAACCTTGTACTCGAGTAGCTAAGTCACCTACTCGAGTAGACCAAGTCATATACTCGAGTAGCATGCTTATATACTCGAGTATATTACTCGTTATACCCGAGTACCATAGGGTTTTCTCATCTAAATTTCTCTAAGTCTTATACTCGAGTAGGTATACTCATATACTCGAGTAGTTCATTTTACCTACTTGAGTAGTTCATGTGTCACCCGTGTACCTTGTTATTTTACTACTTCAGAATTTTTTAAGTCTTTTACTCGAGTAGAAGTTTCACCTACTCGAGTAGATTACTTCCTCTCGAGTAGTTAGTTCAACTACTCGAGTAGTTGCCAGCAGACCTCTTCGTAATTTTTCTAAGTATTCCACTCGAGTAGTACTTCTTGTACTCGAGTAGGTTATGTAATATACTCGAGTAGCTCTTCCAGTACTCGAGTAAATCCTCTATATACTCGAGTAGGTCTCTTCACATACTCGAGTGGCTCTGTCTACTTACTCGAGTAGTTGATCTCTATATACTCGAGTAGTCTTTATATTCATACCCGAGTATGTTTACCATCATATACTCGAGTAGTTATTCAACTACCCGAGTAGTTATTGACTTACTCGTGTAGTTGGCTGAATCTTTCCGAAATTCTGCTAAGTCATTTTTCTGACGGTATTTTTCAAATCACACGATATGATTGGTCCACGTGTACATCATTATGACCGATTATGACCGTTAGTCTCTCCTATATAAGGTCTTATCAGAAAATGACAAACCCTAAGTATTCTCAAAGCCTTCCTGTAATTTAGTTTTCGAGAAATATTCTTCAGCCGCCTCCTCTCTGACTTTCGCGAAACGGAAGCCGCCGCCGCCGCCTTGTTCTCCGGGAAAAGCTTCTACTTTCAGAGGATTATTCTGAAGAAAAGTTACAGATCGAGATCGACTTCACTGATCATATTTTCTCTCGATTTTTGTAAACACGAGTAGATCCAGATCGAGGCCGAGAACGTCTTTACCGATTTCTGAAAGTGCTGCAAAGTTGAAAAGAAGAAGATCCTGGCCATTTCATCCAGATCTGAGTGATTTACTGTTTGTATTCTTGTAAACACTTTATTAATCTTGTAGGAGAAATCTTCTCCGAGTGTAGGTGTCTTTCACTCCGAGTTTGTAGGAAGTGCTATCTTCCGAGGTGTAGATCCATTTTGTTTGGATCGAGTTTGTAGGAACTTTGTTCCGAGGGTAGGATCGATTTGTGATCCGAGATAGTGAAGTAGCCAAGTCTAGTTGATTTCTAGATCGGTGAGGGAAAGTGGATGTACCCAAGGTTGGGGAACCACTATACATCTTGTGTCATCTGTGATATTGGTAGATATTTCTGTGCTGTGCTCTAATTATTTTTTATTCCGCAAAAGACGCACAAACCACCTATTCACCCCCCCTCTAGGTGATTTAGGTCGACAATAGTTTTCTTTCAATTGTTTACCTCACCGTAACCCAAGCCCCATGATTATCCTAAAGTCCTACGGATTTGCGCTTGAGTCTAACTAGTGCCGTGGAGAGAGTGTGAACGGGCAAGCGTATAGTCCCCGACATTGGTGGATTCCTTTGGAGGTGATCCTGAGCCCCGATCTTTGGCAAAGCTCACCTTAGTGGCCTGCCTACTTTCTTCCAATGCGTGACCAGTTGATTCACCATGATTCTATTTTTGAGTAGTAATAAAAGTTTGATATGCATTGTGAAAAATATAAACTATTCGTCATACTTAGAAATTTTCTCTATTGTATTTTTACGCACGCGAGCATGCGACATCGCATGCAACTTTGTTTTTCAATTTCTTTGTTAGCTAGTAATTTTCCCTATCTGCTTAGATTTTGTTTGCTCAGGATGCGCAAATAGTTAAGTCTGGGGGTGTGATGAGTCCATTTTATATACCTATTTTCGGACTCATCTGCGCTTATTTTCTCGTTGATGCACTTCACTTTAGAGTTTTATTTGTTCATATTTGTTATTATGTCTTTTTTATGAGTAAGTGCACAATTATGCCCGTGGTTGTGTATTTTGTTACTTTTATTATTTGTACTCCTTTTTGTGATTGCCTGGAATATCTGCACAAATTAGTGATTTGTTTTTCCTATCGATACAGGGGTTGTGTGCGTGTTTCGGGATGGTTGTGAAACAGGAATACTACGCACGATCATGGGATCTAATGCGCACGACCAATGGTCGTGCGCCCCTGATCGTGCGCACTACTCTTCGTTTTCCAAAATCTGCCTGGGGTAATTGCACGACCACTGGACCTAGTGCGCACGACCACCAGTCGTGCGCCACTGATCGTGTGCATTGATTCCTCTTTTCTGGTGTCCTGCCTGGGGTAATCGCATGACCATTGAACTTAGTGCGCACGACCACTGGTCGTGCGCCACTGCTCGTGCGTGTTATCCCAGTTCTTCTTCCTAATCTGCCATGTCAGTGCGCACGACCACTGGACATAGTGCGCACGACCACTGGTCGTGCGCCCGTGATCGTGCGCATTGTTCATTTTTGTTTTCTATAAATATGCAGGTCTCGCCCTAATTCGGAATAATCTGTAGCTCGACATTTCTCCGCCGTTTTCCGTCTTCTCCATCGTTTTTCATCATCTTCCACCCTAGGGAGGTGCTCCGGGCAAGTTTTCACCGCCAAATCCAAGCCGGAGCTTCCTCTCGGCCTCCTCCATCATCTCTTGGCTTCATTTCAAGCTTGAACGCCATAGCCATCAGGCAAAGGGAAGCTTGCAACTTTCGTCTGCTATCGTGACACGAAGAAGACGGGCCATTGGAAGGTGGTGACAACACTTCTCTACCCCGGATGCAGTTGAGGACCGAGCTTGGACGTGGATTGACAACCCGACGATTCCAACCGTCAATCCTGAGCAAGACTTCGGATTCGGTCGATCTCTTGCCTTGTTCTTCCTTTATTGTTGTTTATGTGTTGTTGTAAACTTTATTTATAGATGATGCGTGCTTATTTGTAAAATGTTTTTATCAATCATGTCTTTGTGATTTGTAATTTCGTATATTTGCTTGAGGTGCGCCATATTTCATCCACCACCATCCACCCTTGCCGCACTAGCAATTGCTAGTGGCGTGCGTGGCGAAGAGGTGCTCACAACCCTCATTCCGCCATTCTCATCACCTCATCCACAAGCCTACTCGCCCATCCGCCTAGTGATTCGGTGCATAGCGACCCAACTAGTCTTCCATCCCGCATGGCGAAGCATCGCATAGCGGCGTTGCATAGGAGTAGTTTTTAGATTTTGACTTTATTTTTCCGCAAATATCAAAACCCCCATCATTACCGCCGACCTTGAGAACTTCAATCTCAAATCCTCCTCGAAATTAACTCCACCTTACTGTGTTCCTTGAGAGATCGATACTTGGGAAAACTAGCCCATTTTATATTACTTGTGCGGCCGGTTCACTGCCGTGATCTTTAGCATCAGCATACAGGGAAGGAACCACTGCCCTGGGTAAGGGGTAGGGTCATTAAAATTAGTCAGCTAATGCTGTCCGTTGCTTTGTTTACCGCTCTTGGGGTGGATGTCTAACTGCAGGTGATGGCGGATTGACTTGGATTGAGTGGATTGAAGCCCTTGCTGCTTAAAGGCCCTTGAAGGACGTACGAAGTCTTGGATTTCATATGTGGCCGGCCTGCGTGCTGATGTATGAAGATGTATATTTGTAAAGAGTAACTTGTAAGGCCTTAAGGCCATGAGAGGTGTGCATTTGTATACATTCCTGGACCTATATAAATGTCTGGTTTATATATATTTAGTGGACATTCACTGTGATGAGTTCTTACAATTGAAAAATGCTTTTGCTAGAATGCTCTGAGCTAGGACGCGAGTAGAACGTGATTTTGGTATTCACACGTAATTCCGCCGTTTGTTTGTGAAATATGGCATGGGGCCCCGGCCGGACCCAACGTTATATTCCATATGACGAATGAAGGCATTTCAAAGGGGTATCAGAGCCAGGATTGAGATTTTTGGGAGGGAGAATATTATTGAACTCAAGAATGTCCACTAGGAATGTAATACATGCATGTGAGGAGCGTTTGTGTGTAGTCAATGTACAACTACTATTATGGACTAGTTGTTAATGATGTTTTGTACATTGATATGTGATGAGGAGTGGTGCTAGGTTGTCTGAGCCCCAGCGGTCTAATGAGAGTGCGGCACTAGCTGAGGCGCCTACACCTCCCTTGGTGGAGACCATAAGTGTGGTGACTGAGACGGTGCTCGCAGTGTTACATGCACAGCCTACTGGGTAGGCAAGGCCTACAGTGATGCCAGCGCGGCTTGGTGCAATGCAAGAGCGTGTGGAGACTGTGGTTGATGAGCAAACAGCTGACAAGCTACTGAAACGATTTATGGAGTTTCATCCAGCATACCAGAAGATGCGTGAAAACCTGAAGCAGGCCCGCCATACGAAGAATCACAACCTTGCCAATACGATTTGCCATGTGTTGGGTATTGTATCCACAATTACCTGGATTTGAGGAAGCCACCTGTCAAGCTAAGATGAATTCACAATGTATTTGATGAAACCTCTTAAGTTGTGCTTGCAGTTATTCCACGCTAAGTGCACACCAATGTCAGGGTGCAGTAGGTCAATATACACGGGTCTGCACGACGTAATCCCTCATTGAGCAGATTAGTGTGTTGGCCTACGTGTACTCTCTCTATTGGAGTGCACTTACTTCAGGTACAGGGCCGTGTTAATGCAAGAGCAGACAAGGAGCAAGGATGGGTCAAGGAGCAGCTCTTGGGTGGAAAGACGAAAATTCATCTAAGTATAATTCGACGAGAATCACCAAGTGATTCTCGCCGAATCATCGAGAATCATTAGTGATTCTCGCCGACTCTATCCGGCTACCTCAAAACGGTGCCAAGTAAGATTCGGCGAGAATCACTAGTGATTCTCGCCGAACCCATCGTTGAGCAGATCATGGCCAAGTAATATTCGTTGAGAATCATCAAGTGATTCGGCGAGAATCACTAACTGATTCTCGCCGATTCGTCGAGAATCACCTTCGATTCTCGCCGATTTTGACTTGGCAATTTTTCTGGAACCCCCTGAACCGGATTCTGCCGCTGGGACTGTGTTGAACCGGAACTAGGGTTTCCTTCAGGTGGGACCCACAACATTCATTTAGGAGTATACGTGTGTATAAATACACGGGTATTTTTGAACAGTAAAAGTAGCGAAGAAGAAAAGAAATACACGAGCCGCGACGTGACCTAGATCGCTGTTTCCGCTCCGCCGCCGCCGTTGCCGCTCGCGCCGAGTTGCTCGCCGTTTGATCGTGGTTTCGCCCAGATCCTCCTGCGACAGAAGCCTAGCCAAGCTTAGAGTCTCACGTGTCTAACCGGAGATCTCTTGTCTCTCGATTTATAGATCGGGAAAATCTTCCACATCCGAATCGATCGAGACGATTGATCCTAGTGTGACCGTTGGTAGACCTAGCTAGCTTCGCTACGAAGTTTGGATCTCTAAAGTACAGCAGCCGCAAATTGTTGTCGCCGCCGATCCCGTGAACCTAGCCGCCGCCCATCTTGCCGCCGCCGGTTCCGGGGAGATTCTCTCCAAGAGAGATCTAGGGTTGTGGACTCTTCGTGGACTTCAAGAACACGTCGTCAACGAAGAGGGACACCGTTGTCTCCACACGTAGTTTGTATTTCTTGTACATTCTATTTTATTTTTGTTGTAAAGGAACATTGGTTCCTAGTTGTAAGGGTTGTGTGCAACCCGGGTTGTGGGAGTGTTGACTCCTACGTGTGGAAGGGTTCCTTCCGATAGTGCAAGGATTGGATTTCAATCCTGTTGGAGAAGTGACCGAGTTGTCCCTGGTTGGGAGATAGGTCGAAGGGGGAAAGTGGATGTACCCAAGTCGGGGAACCACTATAAATAGCTTGTGTACTCTATTGTGCTGTGTTGTTTTATTTTCATGTGCAGGTACAATTTAAATTCCGCAAAAACGTTGCACGTCACCTATTCCCCCCCCCCCCCATAGGTGAAGATAGTTGACACTAGGTGGACTTTCACCATGAATACCTGCAGGGGTGAGCTCCGCAAAAACAAAAGCAAATATACAAAAAGAAATGCTAAAACTAAAATAGACATGAAAAATAAAAATGCAGAAAATAAAAGATAAGTACTAGGGTTATTGTCATCCCAGTACGACTTATTCGGCTATGAAAAGGGTCTAGCTAATGGGTCTATGAAAAGAAAAAAATGCACATGTAACTGTTCCAAAATCCGTTTCAGTAACGGGTACCGATACGACGATAGAATAGTTACCCCTCTACCTAAATAGTAATACTTGCCCAACATAGGTAGAGGAAATAGGAAGTAAGAAGAGAAGGAGCGCTGGTCCTCAGTCTTCTCACCACAAAACACATCCTTGCCTAGCAAGGTTTTGTCCACCACAAGTTTGCTGGGGGCGAAGGTGACGGCAGGGGCTTCCACTGTGAAGGAGGTAGGAACCTCCTCACACAAGAGGATGCACTCGTCGACATCCTGAGCGCAAGGCTCAACGTCAACCCAACTTACCCGTGGAGATTCAACCTGCACAGGCTCAGATAAGGAAGGGGGGTCAAGAAATAAAAGAGATGAAGAACATAAAGAAATAATCGGGGGAGTGATCCCGGTTTCACTCCCCAAAGGTTGAGGTATAAAAATATCGTCAGCAATGTCGACAATGCTACAAGGCTCGGCCGGATCCATAGAGGCCTCCACCAAGACTTGGACTTCCTCCTTTGGTATCGAGGGAGAAACCTCGACACCAGGAAGGTTGTCCTCCTATATGGGAGTGGAAACAATCCATGTATCATAAGCCTCAACTTGTGTTGCATCATCAAAAATGTCGTCAGAGACGACTGAAGTAGAATGCATAAAAGGCGGAAGAACTTTTCTTGGATAAAAGTCAAGCACAGGTTCCTCACAAAGAATCGGCTCCACGCTTGGAGATGTATGCACAGGAGAGATGAACTCAGCCATGTCGAAGCCTAGATCAGCCACACATCTAGCGGTTGTGTCCACATCATTCCCTTCAACAAATGAAGGTGATAGGGATACATAACCAGATGATGAAGGTGTGCCACCAAGGGTAGGTGTCAGGATGATCCGGATGTCCGGCTCATCATCCTCTTCCATAACACGGAGGTACTCGGCACAATCCTTCAGGACATGATCTATTCTACGATAATACAAACACTTTCTCCCATTACTTTGCAGTCCTTATGGGGCCAGAGAGGAATAAGAGAACGGTGTATGTGGCGAGGATGATTGACCATAAGCTTGGGGCACAGTGTTTGAAGGGTTGTACGAATACAACATCTCATGAATTGTGCGCTGAGGATTATGCTCAATATCTCTCGTAGGGCATTCATAAATAGCATGGGAAGGCTTCCCACACCAATGATATTGGGCATACAAATATCCCCACATGGTGTCAAAACAGCAGATTCAAAATAAATTGTGCAAATTACTAAATCCAACAATATATTACTACAATTGCCTAAACAAACAATAAAAAGGAAGGCAAAACAGAAATAGAACAAAACAAAAGTAATTTACAAAGGAAAAGGAAAGCAATCTCACGTCTCCCTCTAAAAAAACTTACATGACTGTGTTCCCCGACAACGTCACCAGAAACTTGATGCTAAAGATCACGGCAGTGAACCGGTCGCACAAGTAATATAAAATGGGCGAGTTTTTCCAAGTATCGATCTCTCAAGGAACACAGTAAGGTGGAGTTAATTTCGAGTAGGACTTGAGATTGAAGTCCTTAGGTCGGATCTAACTAGGGGGGTTTTGATATTTGCGAAAAAAGAAAGTACAAATCTAACAACTACTCCTATGCAATGCCGCTATGCGATGCTTCGCCAGGCGGGATGGAAGACTAGTCGGGCCGCTATGCACCGAATCGCTAGACGAATGGGCGAGTAGGCTTGCGGATGAGGTGATGAGAATGGCAGAATGAGGGTCGTGATCACCTCTTCACTACGCACGCCACTAGCAATTGCTAGTGCGGCAAGGGTGGATGGTGGTGGATGAAATAAGGCGCACCTCAAGCAACTAAAGTGTAAAGCAATACATAATCATATAGACATGAATCTAATAAAGTTTACATCTAAAGTGCAACAACATCAATATAAATGAAGTTTTAACACACATATACAACAATAAAGGAAGAACAAGTCAAGAGATCGACCGAATCCGAAGTTTTGCTGAGGATTCACGGTTGGAATCGTCGGGTTGTCAATCCGCGTCCAAGCTCGGTCCTCAACTGCGTCCGGAGTAGAGAAGTGCTGTCACCACCTTCCAATGGCCCGTCATCTTCGTGTCACGATAATGGACGAAAGTTGCAAGATTACCTTTACTTGATGGCTATGGCGTTGAAGCTTGAAATGAACCCAAGAGATGATGGAGGAGGCCGAGAGGAAGCTCCGGCTTGGATTTGGCGGTGAAAGCTTGCCCGGAGAAACTGCCTAGGGTGGAAGATGATGAAAAATGGTGGAGAAGGCGGAAAACGGCGGAGAAATGTCGAGCGATCCGAATTATCCCGAATTAGGGCGAGACCTGAGATATTTATATAAAGCAGAATTGAACAATGCGCACGATCACGGGGGCACGACCAGTGGTCGTGCGCACTATGTCCAGTGATCGTGCACACTGGCATGGAAGATTAGGAAGAAGAACATGGATAACGCACACGAGCAGTGGAGCACGACCAGTGGTCATGCGCACTAAGTTCAATGGTCATGCGATTACCCCAGACAGGACTCCAGGAAAAGAGGAATCAATGCACACAATTAGTGGCGCACGACCGGTGGTCGTGCGCACTATGTCCAGTGGTCGTGCGATTACCCCAGGCAGATTTTGGAAATTAGGGAACATTGCGCACGATCATCGGCGCACGAACAGTGGTCCTGCACACTATATCCGATGATCGTGCGCAGTATTCCTGCTTCCAAACATCCCCGGAACACTCATACGACTCCTAAACCCAACACTGATATGTGCAAACATTTTAGACAAACACAAAAAAGGAGTACAAATAATAAAAGTACAAAAATTACACAACCACGGGCCTACGTGTGCATTTCCTATGGAAAACTAGCCCAGATGAGTCCGAAAAACCTTATATAAATCGGACTAATCAACGCTCCACATAGCTACTAGTTAGGATTGCCCTTTCCCGTTGCTGACATCACCGAGGCTAACAACCACGACGCCGGTCGGCATCCCCATTCACATTTCCCCAGAGATTACATAACCAAGTTATGATATACGGAGGTACTCAAACCACCAAGCTGGGCTCTAAAAGCATCAGCTCCACATCACCATCCCCAGTCTCCACGACACAGGAATCAAACACTGGCCCTAGGTCTCCATGACAAAGGCCTTAAACAAAGATCTCAAGGAGCTACTATCGGCAGTAATGAACAAACATCACGGAGTCTTCTCCGACCATTAACAAGCATAATGAAAAACATCACCAATCCAGACCATCCTATCCGGATGGGCTTCACACACCATGCCTATATTTGTACTTCGATTCAAAACTCTAAATGCAAAACTACGGGGATACACCGTATCTACCTGAAGGAATACCTCAAGCTCGCCGTACACTTGCAGGAGAGAGTTTCTTATGCAAAAGGAATATGGATTAACTTGTCCGAGTTGAGAATTGATGCGTTGAACGACAAGTGTACTGGTCGCACAAGTAATATAAAATAGGTGAATTTGCCCAAGTATCGATCTCCTCAAGGAACACAGTAAGGTGGAGTTAATTTTGAGGAGGACTTGAGATTGAAGTCCTTAGGTCGGAGTTAACTAAGGGGGGTTTTTATAGTTGCGAAAAAAGAAAATAAAACACTAACAGCTACTCCTATTCAACACCGCAATGCGATGCTTCGCCTGGCAGGATGGAAGACTGCACGGGCCGCTATGCACCGAATCGCTGGATGAATGGAAGAATAGGCTTGCAGATGAGGTGGTGAGAACAGCGGAATGAGGTGGTGAGAACAGCGGAATGAGGGTCGAGAGCACATCTTCGCTACGCACACTTCTAGCAATTGCTAGAGCGGCAGAACGAATGTGGTGGTGGATGGAAATGGCGCACCTCAAGCAAATAACGTAAATACAAAATAACATAGACATGATTGTATACAAACATGTATTACATTAAACATACTTCATCAAGTACAAGGAGATCAATCTACGCTATCAATGACAAAACAAGAAGAGAGTGTGTGAAATCGACCAAATCCTAAGTCTTGCGAAGGATTCAGGGAAGGAATTGCTGGGTTGTCAATCTTCATCCTAGCTCGGTCCTCAACTGCGTTCGGGGTAGAGGAGGACGTCACTAACTCCGAATGGACCCGTCTTCTTCGTTTCACGATCCAATGGAGGATGGCACAAACTTCTCCTAGCTTGATGGAGAACGCTAGATCTAACTCTTCTTGAAGCTCAAGGATGAAGGAGCAGGCCGAGAGGAATCTCGAGGTTGAATATGGCATTGAAAGCTTGCCCAGAGCACCTGCCAAAGGTGGAAGATGAAGGGAAAGGTGGAACCCTTCCTCGGAGCCGGAAAATGGTGGGGAAAAAATCTGTACTCAATAGAGGAAAATCTGCGCTTTAAATAGAAGCATGTCAAAAAAATAGGCACACGCGGTTTTGCGCACGACCGTGCGCTAACCGTGCGTTATTAACTTCCAGTCCTAGCTTGCAGATGAAGTTGCGTTGACCCGTACATTTTACTCGCGCACTGGCGCTTCCACCCGTACATGAAGGAAATCGCACGGGTAAACATAAAGCGCAGGAAAATAAGATACTATAGGGGAACCGTGCGTTTTACTCACGCACGGGCGCTTACGCACATGCGTGAACAAATCGCATGATTAACCACAGATTGGAACAAAAAAGAAAGCTATAGGAAAATCGTGCATTTCCTTCGGGCACGGTTACGATGAAACTGTGCGTCGACCGTGTGTAATGATCGTCAAGCTCAGCTCGAGGAAATTCGTCGAGATCCACTCGAGGTTTCTTTTGCACAAAGAAAACGCACGATTGTAAAGAACCATGTGCTACGAAAATGCACGATCGTGCATTTTCCTCAAACCTGCATTCCAGCATTGGGGAAAACGCATCACCTGCAAAGCTAAAATCAAAACTGGAGCACAATCTCCCAGCACCCATACACAGCAAAAGAAAGAACAAAAACCCACGAGGAGCACCGTGTGCTTACCCCCAACAAAAGAAAGCGCAATTGCACACCCATGGGCTAAAACAATGCACTTTTGTTGAAATGAAGATCTAAACAAAAATATAACTTTTCCAATTGAAAAGGTAGTGCACATGCAAAAAAATAAGCCCAGATGAGTCCGAAAAACCATATATAAATCGGACTCATCACACCCCCAGACTTACATGTTTGCGCGTCCCGAGCAAACAAAATCTATGCAGATAGGGAAAATGATTTAGCTAACATAGAAATTGTGATATAGAGTACCATGCAAAGTCACATGCTCATACACGTAAAAAATATAAATTGAGGAAATTTCTAAGTATGCAAAATAGTTTACACTTTTCACAATGCGTATCAACATTTTATTATTACTTAAAAATGGAATCACGGTGAATCTTCCGTTCACGCGTAGGAAGAAAGTAGGCAGGCCACTAAGGTGAGCTTTGCCAAAGACCGGGGCTCAGGATCACCTTCAAAGAAATCCATCAATGTTGGGGACCATACGCTTGCCCGTTGACACTCTCTCCACGGTACTAGTTCGACTCAAGCGTTAATCTGTAGGACATTAGGAGAATCATGGGGCTTGGGTTACAGTGAGGTAAACAAAGATAAACAGGAAGGCAATGCACTTAACCCAAATGAGCTATCATAAAAAGAACCCCTCTACTAAGCAAGATACACGCGGTACACCACACCCCCAGACTTAATTTTTCAAATTTGGGTGTGTGCACCACCTACTCCAAATACAATCTCCTCTGAAATTGAATTTTCAATTATACTTTTTCTTTTTTTTACTTTTCATTTTCACACATATTTTTTTTCAAATCATTTTATTTTATTTAAACAGTTTCAGCAAATAGAAGCTTTGGAGCACATCTACATAATCACACGTAAAATCACAACATCAACACCCCAACATGAAAAATGTAAAACACTAAGCTCGACTTGGGTGTGTGACTAGGATCGACTATGAGATTTTGGTGAAATAATTGTGGAGCTGAATCAAAAGAAGGGTAGGCACGACGGGGCTTAGTGACGATAAGATGTTTGGAACGGTACAAAGCTTAATAAGGCCAAAATTATGGCCTACATCGTGCTCATGCTCGACTAACCATGCACAAATGCTTCAAGAGTAGCTTGTGGCAAGTTACTAGCCAACGAGAAAGATGATCCTTCCTCCCGACTCGAGCAAAACGAGTCTACTGACGGCTACACACATCCCTACATTACTATTTGATTCACATCGGATTCACCAATTTTCGAGAAGAATAAAAAGTCTTTACACAAATATAAAAATACAAAACTATAAGCATACAAAAAAATTAAATCTACTCCAATATCTACACGAGACGAGAGCACTTGACTAGGAGCACAACAGGGTCAACATTTTACTCTATCTCACAATCTTGTGCCAGCACAATAAATTTCCCAAATCATATAAAAGAAATGAGTTTAACTCGCAGCATGCTAACAACTAAGCACACACTCATGTGGGTGCAGTGGTGTGCGATGTGATGAACAAATCAAAATAAAACAATAAAAGCTTCTATTATGCACATGAAATGTGCACGTGCAAAAGGTAATAACTACTGGCTTTACCCCGAAATTAAACTAAGCTACACATCATATGATATTGAAATTAAAATCAGATAGAGAAAAGGAAAGAGGTTAACCAATGCTCAACTAGTGAGCATACTAGAAGACGCGTGAAAAAATAGAAACAGTTCTGCCATATGAAGAATCACAACCCCACCAATACGAATTGTCATGAATACCTGTAGGGGTGAGGTCCGCAAAAACAAAAGAAAAAAATAGACAAAATACAAAGAAATACTAAAACTAATATAGACATGAAAAATAAAAATGAAGCAAATGAAAGATAAGTACTGGGATAATTGTCCTCCCAGCACGACATATTCGGCCCACGAAAATGTTCTAGCTAATTGGGCAATGAAAAGAAAAGTGTCAGGTAACTGTTCCATTATCCGTTGCGGTAATGGGTACCCATACGACGATAAAACAGTTACCCCTCTACCTAAATAATAATACCTACCCAACATAGGTAAAGGAAATAGGAAATAAGAAGAGGAGGAGCGCTGGTCTTCGCTCATCATATCACAAAATAAATCTTTGCCCAGCAAGGTATCATCCACCACAGGTTTGCAGGAAGCAATGGCGATGGCATGAGCACAAGGATCATCGTCATTATAATGTACTAGTGGAGACTCAACCTGCACAGGCTCAGATAAAGAAGAGGGGTCAAGTAATAACAGAGAAGAAGAACTAAAATAATCAGAAATAGGTGGAGTGGTCCCAGTCTCACTCCCTGCAGGATCCAAGCACAGATCATCGTCAGTATCATATGAGTCGTATTGTGGAGGATCTGAAAACTCGAGGTCTGCGGTGGTAATGGGGACAGCGTCATCCAATAAGGAGGTGCAAACCTCCGCATCAGAAAGAGGATATTCCTCATCCCATATCGGTGCATCCTCAGTCACCGAATCATCCAAAAATACGGCATCATCAACCGACTCACAAGAAAAAGGTGTAGCAAACTCAGGCAAAAATTATGGAGGGGCAAAAGCAAACGTTGATTGAGCCAGTTCCAATGCAAAATCATTCATAGATGCCACCCCATCGACAGGAATAATCTCTGCGTCCCATACAGGAGCACCCATGGATTCCTGATCCTCTTTTTGTTGGCTATCATAAGAGTGATCGTCATCACTCAATGGAAGCACGTAAAAAGGGAGAGAGGGACCCATGAAGGATCTGTATACGGCAAGAGATTCTTCGGTAATCTCAACGGGTAAAGAACGAGCAAGGTGCACTTTGTCAGTTTATGGGCCAAGCAACACCCTGGTAGGCCTGTCCACAACAGTCTTCTGCGAACGGGAGGTTCTTGCACACACGCTCTCAGAGGGAGAAGGCTCATACAAGTGAGGGCAATCCTTCACCATATGGCCTACACCTTGACATAGCAAACACCGAATACAATGCTCAACATTCAAAATAGCCATGGCGTCGATGTATCGGCGCAAAGTGTCATAAAGATGGCACTCGGCTACGGAATACACCGCGAACAAAAATGTTTACCAAAAGAGTTCTACATATAAGAAAAAAAGTAGCACGGATCTGCTATCTAAATTAAAAATCAGAAAAGGGAAAAAAGTAATAAGCAAAATAAAAATTCTAACAACTAAAACAGAGAAGGAATATGAAATATACAAATGGAAAATGGCTTCGATCTACTATCTCCCTCTCAAAAAACTCACACGACTGTGTTCCCCTGCAACGACGCCAAAACTTGATGCGTTGAATGGCAAGTGTACCGGTCGCACAGGTAATATAAAATGGGTGAATTTCCCCAAGTATCGATCTCTTGAAGGAACACAGTAAGGTGGAGTTAATTTCGAGGAGAACTTGAGATTGAATTCCTTAGGCCGGAGTTAACTAAGGGGCATTTTGATAGTTGCTGAAAAAGAAAATAAAACACTAACAGCTACTCCTATGCAATGTCGTTATATGATGCTTCGCCAGACGGGATAGAAGATTACACGGGCCGCTATGCACCGAATCGCTAGGCGGACGGACGAGTAGGCTTGCGGATGAGGAGGTGAGAATGACGGAATGAGGGTTAAGAGCACCTCTTCGCTAAGCAAGCCTCTAGCAACCGCTAGAGCGGAAGAACGGATGTGGTGGTGGATTGAAATTTTGCACCTCAAGCAAATAACGTAAATACAAAATCACATAGACATGATTGTATACAAACGTGTATTACATTAAACGTACTTCATCAAGTACAAAGAGATCAAACTACGCTATCAACGACAAAATAAGAAGAGAGTGTGCGAAATCAACCAAATCTGAAGTCTTGCGGAGGATTCACGGAAGGAATCGCCGGGTTGTCAATCCGCATCCTAGGTCGGTCCTCAACTGCGTCTGGGGTAGAGGAGGCTGTCATTAACTCCCAATGGACCCGTCTTCTTCGTGTCATAATCTGGTGGAGGATGGAACAAACTTCTCCTAGCTTTTTGGAGAAAGCTAGATCTAACTCTTCTTAAAGCTCAAGGATGAAGGAGGAGGCCGAGAGGAAGCTCAGGCTTGAATATGGCGTTGAATGCTTCCCGGAGCACCTCCCTAAGGTGAAAGATGAAGGGAAATGGTGGAACCCTAACTCGTAGGTGGAAAACGGGGAGGAAAAAAATCTGTCCTCAATGGAGGAAAATCTGCGCTTAAAATAAAAGCAGGTCAGAAAAATAGGCACGCACGGTTTGGCGCACGACCTTGTGCTAACAGTGCAAAATTAACTTCCAAGCCAAGCTTGCGGATGAAGTTACGTTGACCCATCCGTTTTACTCGTGCACGGGCGCTTCCGCCCGTGCATGAAGGAAATCGCACGGGTAAACATAGAGCGTAGGAAAAAAAGATATTATAGGGGAACCGTGCATTTTACTCGCGCACGGGTTCTTCCGCCCGTGCGTGAACAAATCGCACGATTAACGACAAATTGGAACAAACAAGAAAGCTACCGGAAAATCGTGTGATTCCTTCGCGCACAGTTACGATGAAACTGTGTGTCGACCGTGCATAAAGATCATCGAACTCATGTCGACAAAGTTCGTCGAGCTCCACTCGATGTTTCTTTTGCACAAAGAAAACGCAAGATTGTAAAGAACCGTGTGCTACGACAACGCATGACCGTGCATTTTCCTCAAACCTGCATTCCAACCTTGGGGAAAACGCATCACCTGCACAGCTAAAACCAAAACTAGAGCACAAGCTCCCAACACCCATACACACAAAAAAGAACAAAAAGAACCACGAGGAGCACAATGTGCTTACCCCCAACAAAAGAAAGCGTAATTGCACACCCAAGGGCTAAAACAATGTACTTTTGGTGAAATGAAGATCTAAACAAAAATATAACTTTTCCAATTGAAAAGGTAGTGTACATGAAAGAAAATAACCCCAAATGAGTCCGAAAAACCCTATATAAATCAGACTCATCAAGAATCATTACACTTTGCGCTCACTTCGGTGCCATGCCAAAGATCAAGATGGATGAACGCGACCGCAACAATCTTGCCTCCACAGATCCGAACTCGTCTTGCAAATCATAACTTCAAAACTTCAATGGCGGTGAGATTTCCCCTCCTAAACTGCTGCACCTCCTCCAGGAAATCCAAGCCAACCTCAAATCCAAAAGAAATGAAATGAAAACAGCCAAACCAGGCTTATATATCATGCTACCGTCGCGCGGTAAATAGCTACCGACGCGCGGTACCATAATTCAACACTTCGTTTCGAGTGCAACTGCCCAAACTCTCCATTCATAGGACGAAACAAGGCCACGTCATTTTAGATTCGTTGTTTCCATGCGATAGGATACTAATGCCACGCAATAGAGGACATCGGTTATGACACGACACCAGCCGCTTTTGCCGTGTGTTAACTTCTACCATCGCGCGGTCAATTAAATTGACCTCTCTATCGCCAGGGGTAACACTATCACCGGGCGATAGCTTCTCGAGAACTTTTCCAGGATAATTCATAGTTACCGTCGCGCGGTAAAAAGTTTCCGCCGCATGGTAACATCTTTCTAGAGAACTCAATGCTCTCGACGAATTCAACACTAACCCTGGTGCTACCGTCGCACGGTAATTAGCTACTGCCAAGCGAGAAACCCTAGAGAAGCATTTCCTGCCTTAAGAAATTTAGGGCGTTACCCAAAAGGAGGTACAACATGTTTGATTTTTGTTGCTGCGACAAAATTGTTCATTTTGGCGCAGATTGTTATAACAACCTGCCAATTTTGTAACTCCACGAGTTAGCTATGAGAGACCGACCACTTGCATGTTTAATGTTCCTAGTGGTGTTCTACTGACCAGGAGCCAAGGACCCAAATATGTTTGGGTTCCAAAAGTAAAATGATATGTTTTTGCAGGTATGTGCAAAGGCTAATAGAACACCAATCTGGTATTTGGACAGTGGATGCTCTCGGCATATGAACGGGACAAGAAACCTTTTGCTTGACTATAATCCAGTCAAAGACGAGCCAAAAGTCATCTTTGGAGGGTCAAACGGGGGAACACAAAAGGTTATGGTAGGATTTCCAAAGGCAAAGTCTCTTTCACAGATGTTGCTTATGTTGAAGGATTACACCATAATCTCATAAGCATAAGTCAACTATGTGACAAAGGCTACATCGTTGAGTTCCTCAAGGATAAGTGTTTGATAAAATCATCTGCAAATTTGGAGACGGTCTTAACAGACACTTGATGTGTCGGAAGACAAGTGTACCGGTCGCACAAGTAATATAAAATGGGTGAATTTCCCCAAGTATCAATATCTTCAAGGAACAGAAAAAGGTGGAGTTTATCTCGAGGAGGACTTGAGATTAAAGTCCTTAGGTCGGAGTTAACTAAAGGGGGGATTTGATGGTTGCAGAAACATAAAGTAAAACACTAAAAACTACTCCTATGCAACGCTGCTATGCGATGCTTCGCCAGGCGGGATGGAGGACTACACGGGCCACTATGCACTGAATCGCTAGGCAGATGGACGAGTAGGCTTGTGGATGAGGGGGTTAGAACGGTAGAATGAGGGTCGAGATCACCTCTTCGCTACGCATGCTACTAGCAATTGCTATTGCGGCACGGTGTGGTGGAGGAAGGAAAATAAAGGTGCACCTCAAGAAAATAACATAAATATGAAATCACATAGACATGATTGTATACATATATTTATCAAAATAAGAATAACTTCATCATATATAAGAGATCAACTAAATTATCAACAACAAGTGAACAAAAGTGTGCGAAATCGACCGGATCCGAAGTCTTACGGAGGATTTACGGTAGGAATCACCGGGTTGTCAACACGCATCCTAGATCGGTCCTCAATTGCGTCCGGGGTAGAGGAGGCTGTCACTCACTGCCAATGGACCCGTCTTCTTCGTGTGGCGAGCCGGTGGAGGATGGCACAAACTTCCCCTAGCTTGATGGAGAAAGCTAGATCTGACTCTTCTTGAAGCTCAAAGATGAAAGAGGCAGCCGAGAGGAAGCTCCAGCTTTGATTTGGCATTGAAAGCTTACCCGGAGGCCTCTCCAAGGTGGAAAACGGCGGAACATTACCCTAAAACGGCGGGACGAACAACATGACAAAAGTCTTCAACCGGAAGAAGAAATCTGCCCTTTAAATAGAAGCAGGTTAGAAAAATAGGAACGCACGGTTTGGCGCACGACCGTGTGCTAACCGTGTGTTATTAACTTCCAGCCCAAGCTTGCGGGTGAAGATGCGTTGATCTGTGTGTTTTACTCGCTCACGGGCGCTTCCGCCAGTGCGTGAAGGAAATCACACGGGTAAACACAGAGCGCAGGAAATCAAGAAAATACAGTGGAACCGTGCATTTTACTCACGCACGGGCTGCCCGTGCGTGAACAAATCACATGATTAACCACAGAATGCAACGAATAAGAAAGCTACAGGGAAACTGTGTGTTTCCTTAGCGCATGACCGTGTGTTTTCCTCAAACATGCATTTCAGCCTTGAGGAAAATGCACCACCTGTATACAAACAAATAGAAGCAAAAAGGACCCTCCAGTAAAGCAGAAATGCAACAAAAGAAACTGGAAAGAGCTCCTGGGGAGCACCATGTGCTTACCCCCCAAAAACAGAATGCACAATTGCACACCCTTGGGCCAGAAAAGTGCACTTAGCATGAAAAATTGTATAATTGAAATATCAACGATAACATACTAGACGTAAAGTGCAACTGCGTGAAAACTAGCTCAGATGAGTCCGAAAATCACTATATAAATAGGACTCATCACATCCCCAGACTTACCTGTTTGAGCGTCCCGAGCAAACAAAATCTATGCAGATAGGGAAAATAAACTAGCTAACAAAGAAATTGAGATACGGAGTACCATGCGAAGTCGCATGCTCGCGGGCTTAAAAATATAAATAGAGGAAATTTCTAAGTATGCAAAATAGTTTACACTTTTCACAATGCGTATCAACATTTTATTATTACTCAAAAATGGAATCACGGTGAATCTTCCGGTCACCCGTTGGAATAAAGTAGGCAGGCCACTAGGTGAGCTTTGCCAAAGACCGGGGCTCAGAATCACCACCAAAGGAATCCACCAATGTTAGGGACCATACGCTTGCACGTTCACACTCTCTCCATGGTACTAGTTTGACTCAAGCGTGAATCTGTAAGACTTTAGGATAATCATGGGGCATGAGTTTCGGTGAGATAAACAAAGATAAATAAGAAGGCTACGCCCTTAAGCCAAATGAGCTAGCATAATATGAATCCATCTGCTAACCAAAATACACACATGTACACCACACCCCCAGACTTAACTTTTAAAATATGGGTGTGTGCACCGCCTACTCCAAATACAATCTCATCATAAATAGGATATTCAATTATACTTTTTCTTTTCACTTTTTTTCACAATTCATAATTTTTTTTAATCATCTTTATTTTAATAATTTCAGCTAATAGAAGCTTTGGAGCACATCCACATAATCGCATGTAAAATCACCACATCAACACCCCAAACTAAAAATGTAAAACACTAAAGCTCGACTTGGGTGTGCGACTAGGATCGGCTATGAGGCTTTGGTGAAATAATGGTGGAGCTGAATCAAAAGAAGGGGTAGGCTCAATGGGGCTTAGCGAGGATAAGACGTTAGGAATGGTACAAAACTCAACCGGGCCAAAATAATGGCCTACATCACGCTCACGTTAGACTAACCATGTACCAATACTTCGAGAGTAGCTTAGGGCAAGTTCTTAGACATCGAGAAATATGATCCTTCCTCCTGACTTGAGCAAAACGAATCTAGTGATGGATACACACATCCTTACACTACAGTTCGATTCACACCGGATTCACCAATTTTTGAGTAGAATAAAAAATCTTTACGCAAATAGAAAAATATAAAACTGTAAGCATACAAAAAAATTAAATCTACTCAAATTTCTACACGAGACGAGAGCACTCGACTAGGAGCACAGCAGGATCAACATTTTACTCCATCTCACAATCCTATGCTAGTACAATAATTTTCCCAAATCATACAAAAGAAAAGAGTTTAACTGGCAGCACGCTAACAACTAAGCACACGCTCATGTGGGTATAGTGTTGTACGATGCAATGAACTAATCAAAATAAAATAATAAAAGCTTATAATATGCCAATGAAAAGTGCGTGTGCAAAAGGTAACAAATAATGGATCTCCCATAGACTTAAACTAAGCTACACAACATATGATATAGAAATTTAAATCAAATAGAGACAAGGGAAGAGGTTACCCAATGCTCAACCAGCGAGCATACCAGAAGATGCGTGAAAAATAGAAGCAACTCCACCATATGAAGAATCATAACCCCGCCAATACGATTCGCCCTGAATACCTGCAGGGGAGAGCCTCACAAAAAACAAAAGAAAAATATAAAAAATATAAAAAATACTAAACTAAGTTAGACACGAGAAATAAAAATACTGGAAATGAAAGATAAGTACTGGGGTTATTGTCATCCCAGCACGACTTACTCGGCTAAGGAAATGATTCTAGCGAATTGGCCTATGAAATGAAAAATGCACAGGTAACTGTTCCATTATCCGTTGTGATAACGAGTACTGTTACAGTGATAAAACAGTTACCCCTCTACCTAAATAATCATACCTGCTCCTCGCAGGCAGAGGAAAAAGGAAGTAAGAAGAGGAGGAGCACTGGTCTTCACTCATCTCACCACAAAATATATCCTTGCCTAGCAAGATATCGTCTACTACAGGGAGACGGTGGGAGGAAAAAGCAATCAATGGAGCTTCCTCAATAGAGGAGGTATCAACCTCCTGGCAATAGAGGATGCTATCATCGATGGCTTGAGCTGAAAGCTCCAATTCCTCCTGAAGCACCTGCAAAGACTCAACCCGCATGTGCTCAGATATATAAAGGGGGTCTAGAAATAAAGGAGATGAAGAACTAAAATAATCAGAAATGGGGGGAGTGGTCCCGGTCTCACTCCCAGCAGGATCTAAGCACAAATCATCGTTAGTATCATATGAGTCATAGCGAGGGGATTCCGAGAGCTCGAGGTCCTCGCCGGTGGTTTGGACCTCCTCATCCAACAAGAAAGTGAAAACTTCCTCATCAGAAAGGATATCCTCATCATCCCACCTCGGTGCGACATCATGTTCCAAGGTGTTACACTCTCCATTGGAGAGAATAACGTCCTCGTCGCACATTGGCGTAACCTCAGGCTCTGAATCACTATCCGACATAACATCATCAACCGACTCACTAAAAATGGGGATAGATAATTCATGCAAAGAAAGCAGAGGAAAAACAACATCAGAGAAAATATGTGCGGGTTCCTTCGGGGGTGAATCCAAAAGACGGGAAGAATACATAAGGAGAGACGGCACCACAATATCGTCGCGCCGATCAGCAGAAAACCTGATGGGTATATCCACAGCAGTCCCCATAGACAATTGAGAGGTGGACGGAATGAGTCGGATACCCGGTTCATCATCCTCCACCAACTGGCGCTGAAATTTTGCGCAATCTTTCAACACGTGCTCGGTGCTACGACAACACAAACACTGTTTTTCATTACTCCTTGGTCCTGGTAGGACCGGAGAGGAATAAGAAAAAGGTGAAGGTGTAAAAGAGAAGTGAGCATAAGGCTTGGGTATGGTGTATGAAGTACTATAAGAAGACCGTGCTCCATACACTGAACCACGAGAAATATGCTAACTATCTTCAGTGGGGCACTCATCACTACCATGCCTATAATGTTAGACCCCCTCCCCCTAACCATGGAGGGCTCCCGGGTCTTATGCCCAGAACCGCCGTCTTACGGTGGCATTAACGCACGGGTTAGTCGATACTGCAACACGCCGATTCTGCAGGCTAATACGATCATATAACCTGTAGGCCAATATGAGAAATAGTAGTATAGCAGTATATCAAATCCATTAGTCCACAAGTCACAGAGTACGTATCATATATATAAATGAAGAGTACAGAAACATAGTCCACAATGAGTACAAATGAAAGAGTAATAAGGGCTTATGCCCAGTACATCATATCAACTCTCTCTCTCAAAACAAAGCGGAAGCTAATCTAATACATCAAAACTCGTCTCACCTGAGGACGCGCAGTAGTAGTAGTAGTCTGTGGTAGCGGTATCTGCTCCTCAAGTCCTGCATCCTCGTTGTGCTAGTGCTCCATCTCCACGAGCTCCTAAAATAGTATGGTCACCGACCATTAGTCAAAAAGACTAAGTCGTTTCCTCCGTACCTCGCCCCGCAGCTCCTAGGCACCGAGCGGAAGGACGAAGCGGAGGACAATAATGGGTAGCAAAAGTGGAAGTAGGTGACAAGAACTAACTAGCAGTTGTATTAGATATTATTATTCTACTCTAGCACTTCTAGGTATATAGTACAAGTAAGTAAAGTGCACTACTAGTAAAGGAAGTAAAGAACTGAAAGTAAGAGTTGAAAAGTAAAGTAAAGCTGAAAGGTAAAGCTATCTACCATCATAAAAGTACCTTAACTTACCAAAATGCACATACAAATTTAAGGTTTCCAGGAAATTTAACTTATCATATAAAAGAGCTCATACTAATTTATATGATAAGGATCTATGAAGCGTGTGACCTAATATGAATGAATGTTATGATGCAATTTATGCACAGGCAAGTATTTCATCCCGAGCCTTCAGCTCGCAGGAACAACCCATCCTGAATCCCTCAAACCGTACACGGGTGAGCATTTATCACAATCCCTCCAACCCTACACGGGTGAGAATGCACAATAGTGCCTTTATTCCAAATCCCTCAAACCCTACATGGGTGAGCATGTCACACAAGTCTCCCTCCAACCCAACACGGGTGAGAATGAACCACAATGTCTTAACCTATTAGACTACTCTTATCTACGGGTATTATACTTAGTGATTTAAGGTTAATCACAGGACTGCCCAGGGTATACCCGGTGAAGGTCTCTCAGCGACACTTGGAACTACGATGGGATTACGCCTAAAGTTCCCTTTCTCAAGGATAATTACTTTTATTGGTGTCTACCTAGGATTTATACCCCAACTCTCGTATTACTTTAGAACAACCCTAAAGACTTAAGGTGTTATTAGGAGCGCGACGGTCTTCTGCCAGTCCCCGTTATTGTTGCTGTCACGGGACTTGCACTCTTCCACACATGGTTAATTAATTCTCTAGGAGACCAACCAGGGTTAATTCCTCTACTAAGATCCTCACTTTACTATTTATTCAAATTCCTCCCCTGGTGGCCCTACTAGTATGAACATCGGTGCTAGACCCTTACCATGTCCCGATACCACCCACAAATGTGACCTTCTAATTCCTCTGGCCATATGCCTCAAATTATTTATCCTAGGATGGTATGGACCTATATGATGAACATGATGAATTCCATAATTTCCAATTTACTTACACCATTAAATTAATTTCTTTAAATGTAATCCCTTGTCATTTTGCACATCAAGTATTGTAAATATTAAACCTACTGTCCTAGGGATTCTTCCAGGTATATATTATGACAATTAACGGGGCCTACCAAAATTTCATGCCTTTTCAATTCAGATTTATGATTAATTCCTATTTGATACTATATCCACCAATCTAGCATTTTCCAAATGAAGTACATAAAATATTATCTCAAAAATTCTAATTAAATTACAGAGCCTTGATAATAATGAAATAATACTATATCCATATTTCTATTTACATCTAGGTTGAAATGGCCTATACATGATCAATTTGAGTTATTTACCAAAATACCATTATGGGGCCTAAGTACATTATTTGTCACTCCAACAATTCTGAAATAATTACACAAGGTATAAAACATACAATTACAGCAATATGAATCTTCTCAGATTTTTCAAAGGAATATATCCATGATTTCTACACAAAATTCGATAAGGGTAAAATGGACATTTTGCTCCTTAAACTACTTAAACTTCATCCAACAGATATATAATTTATTTCTAGTGCTTATTATGTCACTCCTTAGTCTTCAACAGAAATTGAACTTTTTATGACAACGGTAAACCTATTTTAAATTTATTTCCTAAAAGGGACCAAATTTTCAGAAATTCAAATAAATGGGATTTTTGTTCCAAAAAATCCCACCATTGCTATTAGAGGTGTATTACACCCTCATGTGTTTCCATAATGAAAATCATGATTTTTGAATGTTCCAAGTTGGCTGAATACACATTATTTCATTTTAGGCTAAATGCACATCAAGCCTATAACAAGCCAACACATGCAAGTGAGTTTACCCAACATTTATTGGTCCAAATTGGCTGAAATTTACAACCTATACTTATAATGTCCCTAAGGACTTGCCCCAAAAAGTTGTGGCCATTTGGAGTCACACAACTCCAAATAATTCATTTATTTCATTTTGAGTATTTTAGTAAAAACTATAGAAAACGTTTTCCCAAAAATTCTCATTTTTGTACAGGGGTTAACCAAGCCCTAAACATGCATGCACCCAAAAGTTTGGGCCATTTGGATGACTGGTTTGACTTGGGCATCATTTTGGGTTTCTACCATAGCTAAGTACCAACCTTAGCAAAAAAGTCCTACAGGTCAGACCACTGGACCAATTCTCAAGTTAAGGGTGGCAACTTAAAGTAAACACAAAGGGCTACATTTTTTGTCAACATGTCATCCTCTGGAAATGGTTCTAAGAACCCTATATTTGACATGCAAGATCACTAAATTAATGTGATAGAAATGTAAATTTCATTTCATTAAATAATAACAGAATTTAATTGATTTTAATAAAAAGGGCACAACACGAATCTTAAAGCGATTTAGACGACATCCTTTCATCTTCCACAAGTGTTCAACGGCTGTGATTGAGCCGACCTGGGGGATATTGCGGGGCCATTTCTGGCCACATGAGGCGGCGCCACCCACGGTCAACGGTGCCATCACCTTCACGGTGGTGGTGGCTATCCTTTATCGGTGGTGAGGCGGCGAGAGACGGCGGCGATGGCGATCCCGAGCGGTAAGAAAAGCTTGAAAACTCTCCCATTTCTCCCATGGCATCGAGCTCAATTGAGCCCGATATCTCCCCTAGTTGATCTATGATTCTAGTACGAGTAGAGGTACGGTGAAACAAACCTGTGTTGGTGGCTGGCGGCGAGGATGGAGGAGGGTGGCCATTTCCCGACCTTGCTCCGGCGACACCTCTCAGATTCATGGTTCCTGCACCATTTCCTTCACTCCAGCTATCGATTTCACCTCTCCTTTGCACTCTAAATCTAATGGAATCACTATTTCTGGCTGGGAGGGGGTGTATGGAATGATAATCCCAAGGGGCTCGGGTTGAGCTTTGGTTGCTCCACCGATGGTGCCAAGTGGCCACCATGCTGCCAAAGTCTGCTGGATTTTACTAAGGAGGCCAGCCAACACCTTTTTGGGCAGAAGAAACCAAGGCCAAGTGGCCTCTGCCTCTTTAATTCACCTGCCTGCATCAAGCCAAAATCTGCCCGAGAAGGACACGGCTGCGACACGCCTTTGACACTCGACGATCGTCGAACGCAGGGTTTCACAATCATCGAACGAGCAATTTTCGTCGATCGTCGAACGCAGGGGAACACGCTACAATCGTAGAACGCAGCTTTCGCCGATCGTCAAATGCAGGGGACACGCTACAATCGTCGAATACAGCTTTCGTCGATCATCTAATGTAGGCGACATGCTACAATCGTCGAACGCAGTGAACACGCCCTCAGACACGCCCGTGTCGTCTAGCGTGTTCTTCCCGAACACTTTTCGTTGAAAGCATTTCGTTGAACGCGCGACGACTCTATACCTGAGCAGGACACGCCCTGGGACACGCTAGTGTCCCAGGCCGTGTCACCCAAAATTTTGCCTAATGAAATTGGGTTGATTGAGCCTATAGGTATAGGTTTGACCAACTTAGGGCCATGATTGAATTTGGTCAACTAGGGTCAAAGGGTTGACCTAGTGACATTCCCTAGGGTCCATTTATATTATTTTACGGTTAGGGCAATGTGGTGGGGTCATGGTGTGGCTAGGGTTCCTATTTAGGCTAGTTTGACCTAGTTTGACTTAGGCCCTTATAGTGGGCCCCACCTAGCTATAACCCACTACTTAGGGTCAAACCTAGCTAATTTCCCTAACACCCACCCCATGTCCAACCCTTCTGAGTTAAGTGGTCTAGAAGTAACATGAGATGTTACAAATCCCAATAAACAAAAGAATAATTTCGTCCCCGAACTTCAAGTTTGGGTCTACGGGGTTTTCAAGTATACTTCAAACATTAATTAAAGCGTCACCTGAAGTGAATAGCTCTGGCTGTTGCTCTAACACCAGGTCCCTTGGCTCCCAGGTGTGTTCCTCCCGTCCATGGTTGGACCACAACACCTTCACAAGAGGGACTTTCTTCTTCCGCAACACACGAACATCTGTATCATCAATCCGGATCGGCTCTAAACGAGCTGATCTATCAGGAGCTATCGGGCCTGCTGTAGCGATGATATGTTGCTCTGGCTGATGGAGAGCTCTTCGTAGAGAAGAGATGTGGAAGACATCGTGTAGGATACTCAACTTCGGTGGCAGCTGCAGTCGGTAAGCTAAGGGGCTGATCCGCTCCAGGATCAAGTATGACCACATGTATCGAGGACAGAGCTTCTTGTGCCTCTGTATCCTTCACATAATCAGAACCAAGAGTCCTCGTATCTACATCCTGAACCCAAGATAGCGGCGTCCGACACTTCTTCTCATATAAATCTCTATAAGGACTCATTTCAATACTTGTCTCGCGTATGTTCTTTATAAGAAAACTCTATCAGCGGTAACCATCCCTTCTAAGTGTATTTTTGTTATACTTCGTGATATTCATAATCAAGGTTACGTGAGCACATTATCATTAAATAAACCTTAATCATAGGTTTGTTCAAGGTCCCTTACGAACAAGGATCACCAAGTACGTGAGAATTAGTAATCTTATATGTAGAATTGAGCACATAAATTTCATATTTCTCTTCCAAAATCGCATCATGCCTTATGTATTATACCATATAGATTCTTCTAATACAAGTTACCGTGATATTATTTATGACGAATATCCAACTTATGCATAGTAATTAACCAACTTCCAAGATTATGATGTGATGAAGAGATCATCATCTTGTTTCTTCCAGATTCATAACTTATTACACCTCTATATAAATAGTAATACATGATTTATAGAGTGGTCACCTTTCAAGCGTACATCAAGCGATCAGTATTGATATTGATGTTGATACAGATGACTCCCAATCGCTTTTCACATATAATCTAAATCATAAACTTATAAGCGTATCTTTTCAGAAATGGTGAGGTCTGACACAAATCATTTCCATCATAATGAGAATCTTATAAACACTCATTACTTCCCGTGTAATTTCACCGTATTCACCTTAGCAAACAAAAATTGGTCTCTTCATAGTCATGAATTTCCTAAAATGGTCATGATGTTATCAATGTATGTGTCCCAGTTCTCGATGTTGTCATAATCAAGGGATCATACCTATGTGTATGTTTCAACTAATAATCCACCTCATTTGAATTTTTTTTTGTCGAGTTGTTACATTTTTAATGTCATGCCATAGGAGATTAATCTTATCTATCAAAACGTTACCTCATTTCAATTCTTAAGTTCCAATATAATGGCTTTTGCTTAATTGAGTCATTCAAGGTTATAGTTCACCATTATGATCAAGTGACTGGCTATATCATGTACGCGTGAATAGTAGTTATATTTCATCATTGTGTTTAATTCTCCAAATCCCCGCCCCTTTTAGGATCAAACAAGGTTGTACTAAATCATACATAACCATAACACACTTAATCATTATATTCTTAAACGCAAGACGTTATCGTATCAAGATTTCTAATTATAACTTAACTATCTCCCAAGGTATAAGGGTGAGTAAAACATTTAAATTTGGAAAGGAATGATTCTTTGAGAGAATACAACACCTATAAATCATCATCAAACACTTTTGTTTTGATTCTTATGATCATCAGAGTCACATCCAAAGGATCATACCTATAATATATATCTTCCAATTTTGATTTTTCACTTGACTTTAAGTTTCTCTGGGATTGTTATACCCCTAGTGTTATAGACATAATTACTCAAATATTTCTATCCTTACTTGATGGGCTCCAATCAAGTCATAGTTAAGACCCGTAATCACTCCTTCATGTTACCTTGATGTTATTCTATTTCGATCCGTATGTTTCTACCATTGTGACCTGAGCATGTCTGGTAGGCGCGGATTGCAGTGATCCATCATCATTTCCACTTCCCCCAATTCTACACATTTAATATGTGAAAGTCATAGTCACTTTCCTAAGAGCCACAGCTATGCAGAATTTACAACTATCTTTCTGACTTATACTGAATTCTCTATTCACATTGGTTTTCTCTTGCAATATGTCTGAGTTCATTAATAAAATCCTTAACCGATGATATAAATATTAATCACGTGTCACGTCAATTAGGTTAAGGTGTTAGGGCATGTAGGAACGTGATTTGCTGAGGTAACACAGTCCTTTAATTATACATAAGACTTTTTGTGTCGTTGTTACTGCTTGATTTTAGTTTATCGAAAGGCCACTTGTTCGATTTCTTGTGAATTATACGCAACTTGTTTCGATCTTTGGGATACATCATGTCATAATACAATGATGAAATTACAATCTCTCTTAAAGTTGTGCCAAGTAATGATCTAATTCACGAGTTCGCGGAAGTTTCTAACATCTCATGGGGACTTTCCTTGTTCTAGGGTTGTAATATATCTAAACGGGCAACCCTCTATGTATATCCCAAACTTCTAGGGAGGGTTGATTATCTTGCCGATTATGCGAATGCAAAACTTCATCTATACTTGAGCAACATTTGAATTAATCAAGTCTTCTAGATTACTATGTTTGTGACACATGTTTTATAAACCAGATCTAGAGAAATTCAAGTCGTTACCAATTTAGCCCAATAAACAAAAGGATGAGCCCCCATACCTTTCGGGCTAAATTCCCTTAATATTTACAGTGCATTCCTTTTATATGTGCACTCAATCCTTAGGTGTAACAATCTTAGACCTGGATTTCTACCTTAATTGATATGTTATATACCTTAGGCCTTCAAGGTTACTATACGACCAATTTTTCAAGATCAGCACATGACCCAACCAAAATGGGTTTCTTGAATTCTTATTCTACCATTAGTATTTGCCACTGTGGTTGTCTTAACGTAATCAAATCATCAGTATGAGGGTTAAGTTTACGAGTACACTACTTTTTCACTAATATATTATATGCACCAGTTCTCCTTAAGGAGGTCCTATCAACTTGGGTAAGAAGTGATAATATCACTCGATAGGTAGAGCAGGGACATCAGAATTTAAGCCTTAAGCATTGACTCTTGCGTCAAATTCTTCCCTAGGTGAATTTGGGTATCCCCATACCTTAACCAATCTATCTCTGAAGTCGATTTAAAACTCGGATACACTACGAAATCCCCTTGGTAAGTCAAGCTAAGGTGGTGTCCTAATTGGATTGGCAAAACTCATTGTACTTAATGGACTGTTTTATGTGACTTTTTACACATGGGCACACCACTGCTTCCGTTGCATAGTTTGTCCGCAAACTAATGCTCACTCGGGGTGGTCCAGTGTTGTGGACTTCTTTCTCATATGATCGTTCAGTCAAGTGATACTAGTTTGTAAGACCCCCTCCCCCTTACCAAGAAGGGCTCCCGGGTCTTATGCCCAGAACCGCTGTCTTACGGTGACACTAAAGCACGGGTTAGTCGACACCGCAACACGTCGATTCTGCCGGCTAATACGATCATATAACCTGTAGGCCAATATGAGAAATAGAAGTATAGCAGTATATCAAATCCATTAGTCCATAAGTCACAGAGTACATATCATATATATAAATGAAGAGTACAAAAATATAGTGCACAATGAGTACAAATGAAAGAGTAATAACGGCTTATGCCCAGTACATCATATCAACTCTCTCTCTCAAAATAAAGCGGAAGCTAATCTAATACATCAAAACTCGTCCCACCTGAGGACACGCAGTAGTAGTAGTAGTCTGCGGTAGCGGTATCTGCTCCTCAAGTATTACCTCCTCGTCGTGCTAGTGCTCGATCTCCACAAGCTCCTAAAATAGTATGGTCACCAACCATTAGTCAAAAAGACTAAGTCATTTCCTCTGCACCTCGCCCCGCAGCTCCTAGGCTCCGAGCGAAAGGACGAAGTGGAGGACAACAAGGGGTAGCAAAAGTGGAAGCAGGTGATAAGAACTAACTAGCAGTTGTATTAGATATTATTATTCTACTCTAGCAGTTCTAAGTATATAGTACAAGTAAGTAAAGTGCAGTACTAGTAAAGGAAGTAAAGAACTGAAAGTAAGAGCAGAAAAGTAAAGTAAAGCTAAAAGGTAAAGCTATCTACCATCACAAAAGTACCATAACTTATAAAAATGCCCATACAAATTTATAAGTTAGGGTTTCTAGGAAATTTAACTTATCATATAAAAGAGCCCATACTAATTTATATGATAAAGATCTATGAAGCGTATGACCTAATATGAATGAATGTTATGATGCAATTTATGCACAGACAAGTATTTCATCCCGAGCCTTCAGCTCGCAGGAACAACCCGTCCTGAATCCCTTAAACCCTACACGGGTGAGCATTTATCACAATCCCTCCAACCCTACACGGGTGAGAACGCACAATAGTGCTTTTATTCCAAATCCCTCAAACCCTACACGGGTGAGCATGTTACACAAGTCTCCCTCCAACCCAACACGGGTGAGAATGAACCACAATGTCTTAACCTGTTAGACTACTCTTGTCTACGGGTTATTATATTTAGTGATTTAAGGTTAATCCCAGGACTGCCCAGGGTATACCAGGTGAAGGGCTCTCAGGGGCACTAGGAACTACGATGGGATTACGCCCAAAGTTCCCTTACTCAAGGATAATTACTTTTATTGGTGTCTACTCAGGATTTATACCCCAAATCTCGTATTACTTTATAATGACCCTAAAGACTTAAGGTGTTATTAGGAGGGCGACGTTCTTCCGCCGGTCCCCGTTATTGTTGTTGTCAGGGGACTTGCACTCTTTCACACATGGTTAAGGAATTCTCTAGGAGACCAACCAGGGTTAATTCCTCCACTAAGATCCTCACTTTACTAGTTATTCAAATTCCTCCCCTGGTGGCCCTACTAGTACGAACATCGGTGCTAGACCCTTACCCATGTCCCGATACCACCCACAAATGTGACCTTCTAATTCCTCTGGCCATATGCCTCAAATTATTAATCCTAGGATGGTATGGGCCTATATGATGAACATGATGAATTCCATAATTTTCCAATTTACTTGCACCATTAAATTAATTTCTTTAAATGTAATCCCTAGTCATTTTGCACACGAAGTATTGTAAATATTAAACCAACTATCCTAGGGTTTCTTCCAGGTAAATAATATGACAATTAACGGGGCCTACCAAAATTTCATGCCTTTTCAATTCAGATTTATGATTAATTCCTATTTAATACTATATCCACTAATACAGCATTTTCCAAATGAAGTACTTAAAATATTATCTCAAAAATTCTAATTAAATTACAGAGCCTTGATAATAATGAAATAATGTTATGTCCAAATTTCCATTTACATCTAGGTTGAAATGACCTATCCATGATCAATTTGAGTTATTTACCAAAATACCATTATGAGGCCTAAGTACATTATTTATCACTCCAAAAATTCTGAAATAATTACACAATGTATAAAACATACAATTACAGCAATATGAATTTTCTCAGATTTTTCAAAGGAATATATCCATGATTTCTACACAAAATTCCATAAGTGTAAAATGGTCATTTTGCTCCATAAAATACTTAAACTTCATCCAACAAAGATATAATTTATTTCTAGTACATATTATGTCACTCCTTAGTCCTCAACAGAAATTGAACCTTTTATGACAAGGGTAAACCTATTTTAAATTTATTTCCTAAAAGAGACCAAATTTTCAGAAATTCAAATTAATGGGATTTTTGTTCCCAAAACTCCCACCATTGTTATGAGAGGTGTATTACACCCTCATGTGTATCCATAATGAAAAGCATGATTTTTGAATGTTCCAAGGTGGCTGAATAAACATTATTTCATTTTAGGCTAAATGCACACCAAGCCTATAACAAGCCAAAACATGCAAGTGGGTTTACCCAACATGCAGTGGTCCAAATTGGCTGAAATTTAAAACCTATACTTATAATGTCCCTAAGGACATGCCGCCAAAAGTTGGGGCCATTTGTAGTCCCACAACTCAAAATATTTCATTTATTTCATTTTGGGTACTTTAGTAAAAACTATAGAAAAAGTTTTCCCAAAAATTCTCATTTTTGTACAGGGGTTAACCAAGCCCTAAACATGCACCCAAAAGTTTTGGCCATTTGGATGACTGGTTTGACTTGGACATCATTTTGAGCTTCTGTCCTAGCTAAGGACCAACCTTAGCAAAATAGTCCTACAGGTCAGACCACTGGACCAATTCTCAAGTTAAGGGTGACAACTTAAAGTTAACACAAAGGACTATATTTTCATCCACATGTCATCCTCTGGGAATGGCTCTAAGAATCCTATATTTGACATGCAAGATCATTGAATTAATGTGATAGAAATGTAAATTTCATTTCATTAAATAATAACAGAATTTAATTGATTTTAATAAAAAGGGCACAACACGAATCTTAAAGCGATTTAGGCGGCATCCTTTCATCTTCCCCAAGTGTTCAACGGCTGTGATCGAGCCGACCCGGGGGATATTGCGGGGCCATTTTCGGCCACCTGAGGCGGCGCCACCCCCGGCCAACGGTGCCATCACCTTCACGGTGGTGGTGGCTATCCTTTGCTGGTGATGAGGCGTTGGGAGACGGCGGCGACGGCGATCCCGAGCGGTAAGAAAAGCTTAAAAACTCTCCCATTTCTCCCATGGCATCGGGCTCAATTGAGCCTGATATCTCCCCTAGTTGATCTAGGATTCTAGTACGGGTAGAGGTACGGTGAAACGAACCTGTGTTGGTGGCTGGCGGCTAGGATGGAGGCGGGTGGCCATTTCCCGACCTTGCTCCGGCGACACCTCTCGGATTCATGGTTCCTGCACTGTTTCCTTCACTCCAGCTATCGATTTCACCTCTCCTTTGCCCTATGAAGCCAATGGAATGAATATTTCTGGCTGGGAGGGGGTGTATGGAAAGATAAGCCCAAGGGGGCTCGAGTTGAGCTTTGGTTGCTCCACCCATGGTGCCAAGTGGCCACAATACTGCCAAAGTCTGCTGGATTTTACTGAGGATGCCGGCCAGCACCTTTTTGGGCAGAAGAAACCAAGGCCAAGTGGCCTCTGCCTCTTTAATTCACCTGCCTGCATCAAGCCAAAATTTGCCCGAAAAGGACACGGATGTAACACGCCCTTGACACTCGACGATCGTCGAACGCAGGGTTTCACGATCGTCGAACGAGCAATTTTCGTCGATCGTCGAATGTAGGGGAACACGCTACAATCATTGAACGCAGCTTTCACTGATAGTCGAACGCAGGGGACATGCTACAATCATCGAACGCAGCTTTTGCCGATCGTCGAATGCCGGGGACACTCTACAATTGTCGAATGCAGCTTTCGCCGATCGTCGAACGCAGGGGACACGCCCTCCAGACACGCCCGTGTCGTCTGGCATGTTCTTCCCGAACACTTTTCATTGAACGCATTTCGTCGAACGCGTGACGACTCTGTACCTGAGCAGGACACGCCCGTATCCCTGGCCGTGTCACCTAAAATGTTTCCTACTGAGATTAGGCTGATTGGGCCTATAGGTATAGGTTTGACCAAATTAGGGCCATGATTGACTTTGGAAAACTAGGGTCAAAGGGTTAACCTAGTGACATTCCCTAGGGTCCATTTAAATTATTTTAGGGTTAGGGCAATGTGGTTGGGTCATGGTGTGTCTAGGGTTCCTATTTAGGCTAGTTTGACCTAGTTTGACTTAGGCCCTTATAGTGGGCCCCACCTGGCTACAACCCACTACTTAGTGTCAAACCTAGCTAATTTCCCTAACACCCACCCCATGTCCAACCTAATCTGAGTTAAGGGGTCTAGAAGTAACATGGCATGTTACATATAACCCCCACACCATCTGCAACAGATATTCATATTAGAAAATATGGTGTAACAAGAAAAGAATTCACCAACAGAAATATTATAAGCAAAAAATAACTATACACTAGCAGATAAAAGAAAAGGAATAATTAAAACTAGAAAAGAAACAAAAAAAATAGGCAACAAAGTCAAAAAACTAAAGCAAAGAAGAAAATATGAAATGTACAAATGGAAAAGGGCTTAGATCTACTATCTCCCTCTCCAAAAACTCACACGACTGTGTTCCCCAGCAACAACACCAAAAAATTGATGCGTTGGATGACAAGTGTACCGGTCACAGAAGTAATATAAAATGGGTGAATTTCCCCAAGTATCGATCTCTTCAAGGAACACAGTAAGGTGGAGTTAATTTCGAGGAGGATTTGAGATTGAAGTCCTTATGTCGGAGTTAACTAATGGGGGGGGGGGGTTTGATGGTTGCGGAAACAAAAAGTAATACACTATAAACTACTCCTATGCAACACTGTTATGTGATGCATCGCCATGCGGGATGGAAGACTACACGGGCCGCTATGCACCGAATTGCTAGGTGGATGGATGAGTTGGCTTGAGGATGAGGTGGTTTGAACGTTGGGATGAGGGTCGAGAGCACCTCTTCGCTACGCACGCCACTAGCAATTGTTAGTGTGGCACGGTGTGGTTGAGGAAGGAAAATAAAGGCGCAACTCAAGCAAATAACATAAATATGAAATCACATAGACATGATTGTATACATATGTTTTTCAAAATAAGAATTGTTGATGCACGAAAACACAAGGGGGGTCGAGCAACACCAGCTAACGGTTCGAACACCGGGGAATAGGAAGACTGCGAGTAGTGATCTACTAAGCAGATGAGGGCAGGAAGAAGAGCAGGGCCGTAAACCACGACAACAACAGACTTCGCCCGTCGCGGCCTGAATGCCTCTCTTTCAACGGGCTTTCCCTTGATTGAAGAAGGATTTGGTTACAAGTTAAAGGAAAAGCTGGACCATAGCAGATCGAGGGGGAGTCCGCAAGGCATAAGATTCGAGTCCGCAGCCTGTCACAAGTAGGCTCCTGGGTCCGAGTCAGCGTCCCTTGGGTGCACCACCTCCCCCTTATTTATAGGATAGGGGGCCTGCCCAAACGGGCAGGGCTAAAATAACCGACTGCCCGGGGTACAGGAGAACCGGGCAGCGGTGACGGGAAGCAAAAAGAAACAACACCCCAGTCCGCGCAGAAGGGGCGGACTGGGCTCGCGGACTGGAGCTTCCACTACTGCTGGGCGCGATCCTGTTGCAGGGCGGCGGCCTGGGCGGACGAGACACTGCGTCCGCAGCTGTAGAGAATCCGATACCCCAAGTCCTGTCGGAATGCGCGGACATGGCTTTCCATCCGCTGCTGGGGCATCATCCTTGGTGGTCGATTGGTGACATTGCCGGACTGGGCATACTGAAAAATCGCGTTCGCGCTTGTTGAAAGGGGGGTTTTGGCATCTTGCAGGATGTTGCGGATTGAGGGGTTAACATAATCCCCGCACATTTTTAAGTTTTCAGAAAACTTCGAAAATGTTTTCTTAACCGCCGAGTCCGCAAGCCTCGAAAATGCCGCCAATGCTATAAATATCGCTGGAGGGCCTGGAACTGTTGAGAATCTCGATCGACACGGGGCGCTATTCACCACTTGCGGTCTCCACTTTCCAGTCCGGCATGGCAAGGCTTGGAGCTTTCTTCTCTAGTTTCACTGCAAAAGGCGACCTAGCACTGACAACGCCTATGAAGACCAAGAAGATAGTAAAGAGGTCGACAAGAAAGGATCTTGTCCGCCCCACAGGAGAGAGTTCCCACAGCCAGAAGCCTGCGGAGAAAGCAGTACGCCGTGCCGACATATCTTCTCGCGAGGATGCCGTAGTCGACGCCGAACCATTGAGAAGTGAGAAGATGGTGACCCTGTCGGACTCTGCCCCTTCTCAGAAAACCGCAACCTCGGCGGACACCGTTGGCAAACACATTGAGGCTGACATATCTTCTCCCAATGCCCATGTGCCTATTGTTAACTTGGATGAAGAAGATAGGCGGACTGAGGAAGAGTACGATGCGCCCTCAAAGGCATTGACTGCTGTGAATCCTGAGCCTGTCTGTGAAAACCAGCCCGATTTATGGGTGTCCGCTACGGATTCAGCTGAGAAGACTGCTAAAAGAAAGAAGAGGAAGAGAGACGGGGCGACCGTCGCCGAGCGGGTTGAGAAGAAACTGCGCGCAATGAAGGAGAAGAATGTCTCCAAGAGGACTGGGGATGCGGACTTACAACACAGACCGCGCGACAAAGAAGTTCCTGACAGCGATCTGGTTACACCGGAGGCCCAAATCCAGGGAGATAATTCCCTCTCCACAGTCAGTCTAACCACTGATGAGATATTAGATTCGATAGACGTCAACGAAGTAGATCTAATCAACGAATCCCTGCTGATTGTACTGCAGCAATCAGAGGCGGAGGCCACTGGAAATAAGGGTGACGAACTCCCTTCCTTGTCCGCTGCGGAGGAAGAGGAGATAGAGAGGCTGAAGGAGAAGATAGAGGAGTAGAAGAAACAAATTGTTGCTCATGTTGCTGCGGTGGGGTCGGCCTCGAAGCAGGTCGCGGCGGATAAAGCCGCTGAGGATCTGCGGATTGCTGCGGAGCTGCTGCGGTCAAGTAAACTTCAACCAGCGCCTAAATACTTTAAGCATCAGTGGCTTTACAGGTCGCCGCCGCGGACGTCAAGACCAATCAAAATCATCACCGAGATGGACGATTTTGTGGTTTCAACAAGTGCGGCTGCTGAGAAAAGAGCAAAGGTTCATCGCGAATGGAAGAAGCGGTTAAGCGCCTTTGCCCCGAAGCGGGCAAGGCGGCCAATCATCTTTGATAGTCGTCAACTCGCTGTTGCTATGTCTAAAAGTGATCTTTCACCCTTTCTTTGCGTCCGCAGCGAACTGCCTTTAAATGTGAAGTTGACTTTGTTTGTTGCAGGTAGAAAGTCGCCGCTGGGCTCCATCGAGAGTGGCGAGATCGTTGTTACACCGAATATTGGTGCTGACGCGGTCTCGCATGTGGAATCCGCGGGGGATGAGCCGCCCAGCCTGAATATGATTAAAGAGTTAGAGAAGAAATTCCAAGCTGAAATGCAGTGTGTTAAAGCAGAGTTAGAGATGGCAGAGGAGCGCGAGAGGGTGTCCGCGGCGCGTGAGAAAGCGTCTGCAGAGCGCGAGAAGGCCCTAAAAGACCAGATCACCAGCATCTCGAGGGCGCTGGAGAGGTCTGAAAGGGAGAAGAAGAGGATTGTGGATGATGTCCGATTCTATAAAGGCAAGTACTTGGCGTCAGTGCGCGAAGAAAAGGAGAAGCGGGCTGCTGAGGTCGCTGAGCAGAGGCCGCGAGCATCAGATCGCGCTGCTCCAGAGATCGCCACACCGACAGGCGGTGTCCAACAGTCTGCGGATGAGGAGCCAAGGCCGGCGGCGAAGACAATGGTGCCCCTCAGCCGGGTAGATCGGGAAGCTGCTCATATGCAACGGACCATAAATGTTATTCATCATCACCTCTACCGCGTGTACAGCAAGATTCTTCAAATAAGCGATCAAGCAGCTCATTTATGCAGAGATAGGGCGGAAAGGCCGGCGCAGACCGATAATAGGGACCGCTGAGTCCGCAATGCCACGAGCTTCTATTTGTTTAATTGTATACTTGTTTGTATAATTGTGCTTCAAACAACGCTGTGTTGTAAACTGAACTCTGTCGCGATCTGTGCGGACTCAGATTATATATCCGCAAATTATGTAGCTTAATCCTTGTGATGTGGCAAATTGTGCGGACTAATGCTTTGTCTGCTTCTCGTTATTTAACCTGTAGGTGGGAAATACCGCGAACTAAGCGAATTGAAAATGTATTCGCTCCTTGTGACCTGCCGGGAGAAAAAGCGCGATCTGGGCGGACAACAAATTGTGTCGGCCACATTTTATTTGCTTTGAATTTTCCTTGGCATGTGAATCTGTGTTTTTTATTCGCATTATTGCTTGTCTGTGCTTTTTATTTTTTGCGGACTGTGCGGATTGGAATTGCGAGCTCTGCGACCTAGTCAAAAAGCTGTCAGACTCTTTAGCTATAAATAGGGCCTTCCGCTTTCTCTTTTGCAGGAAACAGCTGAAGTAAATGGAACCCTGCGGCCTGCAAAATGGTGTCCGCGCGGACTGATGCTGCTGTCGCCTTCCACTCCGCTGATCACCGGAAATGCACATTGACAGAGGCCGACCTGGACGCCTTTGTCGAAAAGAAGATGGCGAACTCGAATATCCTTATCCTCCTTCCCGCCCATCAAGAAAGATTAAACTTCTCAACCGCAACCCAGATCGCCATCCCAGTGGACCATTTTGATAGCGGATTCAAGTTTCCGCTTCTATGGGAACTCGCCGCCATCTTTGAGCACTATGGAATGGTGCTTGGCCAGCTTGCGCCGAATACACTCGCTGCGATCTGCAGCTTTGTCTCGTATTTGCGATCTAAAAAGATCGCTTTTTCAATGAATGTATTCCGCAAGATATTCTCTGTCCGCTCCATTACCGCTTCCGGAGGCCTCCCCTACAAGGGGGTGATATACTTCTACTGCAGGGGGATGAAGGTTGTGGGACTTCCCAACAAAATCCACAACTGGACCTCTAGGTTCCTGATCTTTGAGGGCGACCTAGGGTTCGCGCACACCTATCCGCAGGTGCGCGCAGACTCCGCCTTCAAAATTGTGCAACTGGATGACTTAGAGTCCGCCATTGTTGAGTTCTTGGCCAACGCCAGGCTTGACATCGAGCATTATATTCCGCTGCTGGCGAGCTTAGCAGACGTCATGCCCGAAGAGATTAAGTAGCTTCCGAACTCAGCTTTTGTATCCGCTGCGACCTTGGTGTTTAACCCATTTGTTTTTGCAGCGACCTTGGCGGTACCCGCGAACTTGCCGCAGACGCCTAGCGGCTTCGTAACTACACAAAAAGAGAAGAAAGAAGCAGTCGCAAGAAAGAGGAAGGAGGAAGGGGATCCCGCGACGGATTACTCTTCCTCTGAAAGCTTCACCATGAGTGGTTTTGGCATCAGCCAGAAGGATCTTAGGGGGAACCCTATGGTCCAATGGCATAGCAAGAATAAACACGTCCGCCTATCCACCGCGCTCCCTTCGTGGAAGAGTCCGCGAATAACACACCACGCCCATATTGCGATCTTCGCGCTCTACGGAAAGCGCAATTTGAGCTACCTTAAGAAGGTGCCCGTCGCCGACCTCCCTCTGCTAGCCTCTCAAGCCGCTGCGAACAGCGTGGTGACGAATCACTATGTTGCCACCCTGGCCAGAGGCCTGTTGAGGCAGAATGAACAACTTCAAAAGGATAATAAAGCGCTAAAGGAAAGTAATGTGCAGTTGGGAAAGAGGGTTGCTCAGCAAAGAGAAGAGCTTGGGGTTAGTTGAATTCGCAGCGGCCTTAATTTGCTATCCGCCGCGATCAGTCTGACATTTGCTTTTGTTTTGCGCAGGTCGCCTATGACTTGGAAAACAATAACTTCCAGGCTGCCATGCTCCCTTTCGTGAAGGAGACCGTCGAGGTCGCCATTGAGCGACTTGTCCGCGACGGCTTCATAAAGGAGGGAGTGGATGGCGTCCCTTTCTTGGAGATATTCCCTGAGCTGGCTCCGCAGGTCGCGGCGATGGAGAGGGCAAAAAAAGGCAAGGATATCATTCAGGAAGAAGGCGAAGAAGAAGAGGAAGAAGAAGACGAAGAAGAAGAAGAAGTTGAAGAAGAAGATGAAGAAGAAGAAGAAGAAGTTGAAGAAGAATACGGAGGGCCGGGCGAGGGGCAAGGCGCCAAGGAAATAGTGGACAATGCTGCCTCGAGCCAGCGAGCAAGGGGATCGTCCGCCGAGTCCGACACCTCTGCATCCTCCTCTGCTACCGGGAGCTCGCATAGCGGGTCCGCCTCAAGTACAGGATCAGATAGCAGCGGAAGCGGCTCGGGTGGCTACTCTCCAGAAATTGACATTGTTGGCGAAAGCCCTGCACCTCCAGAAAAGAAACAAAAGAGTACAGATTGATTAATGTATTTTTATCTTTTTTGGTTTTTGTAAAAGGGTCTGACGCAAGATCGCAGTCCGCCAAACATATAGAATGATGTAAACAGTTTTTAATGAAATAGAAAGAAAGGATATTTTTGGCATGTGTGCTTCCTGCAATGTTCTTTTTCCACGCTCACCGTACTGACACTTAGCAGTCCGCACGACACGCTGGTAAATCTCACAGCTTTTTAACTTGCTGATTAGAGACAATTATTGTCCGTCATTGGAATGAGAAGAAATTTCCAAGCGGACTCTGTTGAATTTCAATTGTAGTCCGCACGACACAGATTATTTATAACGAACCTTGCTGATTAGAGAATTCAACTTATCAATCCATTCAATATCCGCCTTAAAAATGACGAAAATAGCCAGCTGATAACAATGTCAGGTGATACTTCATTGAGTTCTAGTAGAGTCCGCAATTCTCTTTATTAACTTATCAAATTATAATACATGAAAACCATTCAACGGACTGAGCGGATACAGAAAACCAATCCGCTCATAATAGAAGAAATGACCTATAGCTTGCAACCAGGTGGGCAGGTGAGCTAGAGCGGCATACTTTCCTCACCGGAATACAAGCTATAAAATCAACCCAAACAGGCGGACTGAGCGAATAGAGAAAACCAGTCCGCCAAAGATAGAAATGACCAGCTTTCGGTCTCAAGGAAACCATCGGACTGAGTGGATACAGAAAACCAGTCCGCCAAAGATAGATAGAATCTATTAAAATCATCCCAAGGAAACTGGGGGACTACGCTGATAGATAACGCCAGTCCGCCAAAGATAGAAATGACCTATAGCTTGCGACCAGGTGGGCAGGTGCGCATTGCATGGCTTTCCTCACCAGGCCTCAGGCTTATATGATCAACCAAAACAAAACTGGCGGACTGTGCGGATACAAAAAACCAATCCGCTCATAATACAAGAAATGATTTATAGCTGGCGACCAGGTGGGAAGGTGAGCCGGAGCGGCATACTTTCCTCACCGGGCTACAAGCTATAAAATAAACCCAAACAGGCGGACTGAGCGGATAGAAAAGGGTGTCAGTATGTATCCTTCGATTAATAAAATGTATTTGCAAAGCAAACATAAGAAAGAAAAAGAGAGTTCAGGCGCAAAACCGTTTTTGGAATCTTTCTCAGTGTTTCATCTGTTATGATTTCATAGACAAAACACTTGAAGAAGTGTTAGCAAGCAGTTTCTATTCATAATAACTCTTGAAGAGGATACACAAAGTAGAAAAAGGGAGGTTCAAGAATAGAACCATTTGAGATCATCCCCGCTCCATGTGTGTGGTATATCCTCCCCTTCATATGTCTGCAAGCGGTAAGCGCCGCTTTTTAATGCTTCTTTGATAACAAAAGGGCCGGCCCAATTTGGATTAAGCTTTCCAATTGAACCAGCTCTTGCAGCAGCATCAATCTTCTTTAGAACGAGATCTCCCACTTGGAAGTGTTTGATCCTCACGTTCTGATCAAAGTAGCGGGCCATCCTTCTTTTGACCTCTTCCTGTCTTATGGCTGCTTGATCTCTGATGGCCTCGACGTGTTCCAAGCTGAACCTCATCTCTTCATTATTCAACTCAAGTCAGTCCTCAATGCCTTCTCTTGCAAGCAGAACTCTGGGTGACGGCACTTCAAACTCAACTGGGATAAGTGCCTCTGAGCCATAAGAAAGTTTGAATGGAGTCTCCCCAGTTGCGGATGATGACGTTGTCCTAAGGGACCAGAGAACTGATGGAAGCTGATCAGCCCAGCTGCCCTTAAGATTCTGCACTTTCTTTTTGAGCAAATTGAGGATCTGCTTGTTGGCTGCTTCTACTTGGTCATTGCTTCTGGCATGATGAACTGATGCAAACCGTAGCTCTGTTCTGATTAGCCTGCAAAAATCTATCATCTTGGAGTTGTTGAATTGCGGCCCATTATCAGAGATTATAGCCATTGGAATCCCATGCCGATAGACAATCTCCCCCCAAATGAAGTTTCTGACGACCTGAGTAGTTGTCTTAGCCAATTCCTTGGCTTCGATCCACTTGCTAAAGTAGTCGATCATTACGATGATGAAACGCCGCTGACTGCTTGCCATGGGAAAAGGACCAAGGAGGTCCATTCCCCAAACTACGAAGGGCCAAGGAGTTGCAATCGATATGAGGGACTGAGCTGCTTGGTGCTGAAGTGGAGCAAACTTTTGGCACTGAACACACTTTCTGGCATAGATCTCAGAGTCTCTCTTCATAGTGGGCCAGAAATATCCTTGCCGCAGGATTCATTTTTCAAGTGTTCTTGCTCCCGAGTGGCTTCCACACTCTCCTGAATGAACCTCTTGCAAAACAGTGAAAGCTTCTTCTTCTGAAACACACTGGGCCATGGTAGAGAGGAAAGTTTTTCTGTAAAGGACTCTCGCCAATAGGAAATAGTGAGCTGCTTTTATTCTGAACTTTTTCTTATCTCTGACTGTATGATGATAATCTCCCGTTGATAGATAAAGGATGAATGGGTCCATCCAAGAGGTACGTTGGTCTACTTGCATCAAATCTCCTTCCACCACTGCCGGGCGGAAGAGCTCGGAAGTTGTTCCTCCTGAAGGCATCCCATACTTGGAAAGAAAATCGGCCTCCTCATTTTCTTTTTTGGGGATGTGCTCGATGGTAAAGCTCTTGAACCTACCGACTTCTATCTTCACAAGAGCTAGGTATTTCTTCAAGATCGGCTCTCTTGTTTCGAAGTTACCGAGGACTTGTGACGCCATCACCAGAGAATGTGTTTTGATATGAACATGATCGATTCCTAGTTCCCTTGCGAGCCTCAAGCTTGCTAGCAAAGATTCATACTCTGCATGATTATTGGTTCCTGGAAAGTAAAATTTGATGGCCTGCTCTAACTTGACTCCGTTTAGATTTATGAGAACCACTCCTGCACCAGAAGAACTTCTGCCTGAGGCACCATCAACGTAGATGGTCCAAGCCAAAGGCGACCTTTCCGCTCGATCAGAACTGGACTCTGGCATGTCAATTAGAAAATCTGCTAGGACCTGAGCTTTAATGGCCATCTTGGGCACATAAGAGATTTCAAATTCACTCAACTCTATTGCCCACTTAGCTAGTATGCAGGAATGTCTTGGTTTTTCCAACACACCCTTCAAAGGCTGATCGATGACGACTTGAACTGAATGTGCTTGGAAGTATGGACGAAGCCTGCGACCTGACATGACTAACGCCAAGGCTAGCTTCTCCAAAATTGGATACCGTGTTTCAGCACTCTTCAGGATATGGCTAACATAGTAAATTGGGAATTGCTTTCTGCTCGCTTCCCGAAGAAGAACGGAGCTGACAGCCTCAGGGCCAACCCCTAGGTATAAGAAAAGAATCTCTCCTGGCCGGGGACTCTGAAGCAGGGGTGCTGAGGTCAGATGCATCTTCAACTGCTCAAAAGCTTGGGAGCATTCGTCCGTCCACTCAAACTTGGAGGCTCCTCGGTGAGTTTTGAAGAACAGAGAACTCCTATCTCCAACTCGAGAGAGAAATCTCGCAAGGCCTGCCAGCCTCCCCCCTAACTGCTGAACTTCTTTTGGCGAATGAGGGGCAGGCATATCAAGGATGGCTTTCACTTTATCAGGATTGGGGGCAAGTCCTTCCGGAGTAAGGAGATGACCAAGAAACTTCCCCTTACTCGCCCCAAACGTACATTTCAAAGGGTTGAGCTTCATTTTGTACCTATGCAGAGTAGCGAATGTCTCTGCTAGGTCTCGCAAGTGCAGCGAAAACGACTTACTCTTAATCAAGAGATCGTCTACATACACTTCTAGGTTCCTCCCCTTCTGATGGTTAACCACACGGTCCATCATCCGTTGGTAGGTTGCACCGGCATTCTTAAGCCCAAAGGGCATCACAAGGTAACAATAACAACCATCATTAGTAATGAACGACGTGTAAGGAACGTCGGGCTTATGCATTCTTATCTGGTGATAACCAGAAAACAAATCTAAAAAACTCATATAAGAGTACCCTACCGCGGAATCAACTAAAGAATCTATCTGAGGCAAGGGGTAGCAATCTTTAGGGCACGCTTTATTAAGTTTGGTAAAATCTACACACATTCGCCATTTTCCTCCTGGTTTCTTAACCATTACAACATTAGAAATCCAAGTAGGATATTTAATTTCTTTGATAAAATTTGCTTTGAGGAGCTTTGAGACCTCCTCCCTTATCGACTCAGCCAGCTTTGTGGCCATGTCCCTCTTCTTTTGTTGTATAGGCTTACAACCGGGATCAACATTCAAGTGGTGGCATGCAACATCAGGATCCACTCCTAGAATATCTTCTGCCGACCAGGCGAAGACATCCAGGTTATTCAGCAAGCAGGAAATCAACTCAGCCTTTTGATCTTCAGGTAGCTCCGAGTTGATGGAGAGCTTCCTCTCCTCCCCCTCAGCAATAGGGACTCCTTGCGTCACCTAGGCAGGTTCCAGGTGAGCACCTTCATCGGCAGCAGCTTCTGTTGGAGCAAGGGAAGGGCTGTCTTCAACCATGTTGACAGTGCGGACGTAGCACTCCCTTGCTCTTCTTGGGTCACTCCTGACCCGGCACATCCTTCCATCTGCAAAGAACTTGATGGCAAGGTGGTAAGTGGAAACCACCGCTTGATACTTATTTAACAGGGGCATGCTGAAGTTGGCATGGTAGCTGCTGGGTGCATCAACCACTATGAATTGTATTTGCTTAGTCACCCCTCCAAGCTTCACGGGCAGGATGACGCTGCCCTCCACTTCCTTTCTCTTTCCCGAGAAACCATAGAGTGCCTACTCAGTGGAAAGCAGAGGCTTTCCGGTCCTCAGGGCCTCAAAGGTAGACTTGAACAGGAGGTTGACCGAGCTGCCTGTGTCAACAAGAATTCTATCAACTGTAAAGTCTCCAACCACAGCCTTGAATACAACTGCATCATCAAATGGATTGGCTGTTTGAGGTAGATCTTCTGGACCAAAGGTGACAACCTCACTTGGAGGAGCAACAGAAGAAGGGGCCACCTCTGCCCGGGTGACCATTGAAATTGACGATTTCCGAGAAGACTCGGTCCCTGCTCCTCCATGAATAAAGAAGAGGCGTCCCAGAACCCCTTCATCATCTGCCTCGAAGCACTCCACCGGGATGTTGATCGGCCCCAAACGGCCTTCGTCCTCTACATCCACACTTTCCTGGTATGCCTCAGCTACTTCTTTGCCCTTTGAGGTGGATGGATTCGAAGAAGAAGGAGAATACTTTTTGGCCAAGTCGATCTTGCCCTCGACAAGCAACTTCTCTATCAGCGTGCGAAGGGCCTTGCAGTCCTCGGTCAAGTGCCCCTTTTCTTTGTGGAACTGGCAATATTGTGCATTATTCCTTGGCTTCCACATTTTCTGAGGCTCTTGCCTCTTTTCTTCTGATCTCCTTTGCAAGATCTGGATGACTTCGTCAAGGTCCAGATCCGCAATGTCCTCCATGGGGCTTGCATCAGATTGGATCGGAGCAGGCAAGGCTGCTTGTTGGAGGATGGGTAGAGCTTGCAATGGAACGGAGGGAGTGGCGGCCAACAACAGTCTCTGCTCGTGAAACTGTTGATGGCCTTGGAATGGTTTCTTGTTGCGGAAGTTCCTGCCTCTTTGAGACGGAGGCTGGAAGTCTGGGCGAGGGGGCTTGCCATAAGAGGAAGAAGCGGAGGCATCCCTTCCTTCAGCCTTAGCTTTCAGGAATGAGACATAAGTTGGATTGGCATTTTCTCCTTCAATGAAACGGTTGACCATGGCGATCAACTCTTGATAAGTCTCAAGTGCCTTGGTTGTTGCTTTAAACATCAGAGGGCCTTCCCGGAGGCCATGGATCAAGGTGACCTTATAATAATCGGGGTTTACATTCCTGACCCCTTGGATCTCTCTCTGAAAGCGATCAACGAATCACGCCACCGATTCATTATCCCTTTGCTTGATTTCAAATAGGGCAGCTGGCCCATTCTTCCTCTTCCTCGAGGTAGCAAACTTCAGCAACAACTGGCTACGAAGCTCTGCGAAAGAAGAGATTGTGCCCGAAGGCAGCTCATAGAACCACTCTCTCGCTTGTCCTTCGAGAGTGGTAACCAGCAGTTTACACTTGATAGCATCTGAGAGGCATCTCAAAGCAACTGCCCCCTCAAATGCTTGGAGGTGAGAGACTGGATCAGTCCCTCCTGAATAGAATGGGATGCGAGGCTCTCTGAAGTTGCTCAGAGCTGATTCCCATCGGATTCGGTCAACAAATGGAGACGGGGTCTCGAACTCTGTGGGGTAGAAGGGGCGGACTAGAGTCGGGGAGTCCACGGGCTCGGCGGACTGGTGGTCAGCAAAATGAAGCTGGCGGGCAGGAGTGCCCCTGGCAGCTTGTCTGAAGAAATTTCTGAAAGCAAACTACTCCTCCTGAGGGCGCAGAGGGGCGGAGGACTGAGCAGGGCTCCGAGGAGTTGCTGGCGACTGCCGAAGAGGAGTTCGGCGAGCTGGGGTCTGGCGAACTGGCGAGTCCGCTGGGTCCGCTGCGGCCTGAGGAGCAAGCCGCTGGGCCAGCACGAGCAGAGCTTATCTGATTGCGTCGAGACCCTGGTCAGTCTGCTGGCGGGACTGATCGGCCTCAAGGCGATCTTGCTCAATTGCGTCCCAAAGAGAGTCCTCTGAAGAGCTGGAGCGGTCTGAGGAGCAGGCTCTGCGGTCTGACATTTTCGTCCGCTGATTTCAAAACACTACTCGAATCTGAAGGTCGCGTGTTAACTGTTGATGCACGAAAACACAAGGTGGGTCGAGCACCACCAGCTAACGGTTCGAACACCGGGGAATAGGTAGACTGCGAGTAGTGATCTACTAAGCGGATGAGGGCAGGAAGAAGAGCAGGGCCGTGAACCACGACAACAACAGACTTCACCCGTCGCGGCCTGAATGCCTCTCTAGCGACGGGCTTTCCCTTGATTGAAGAAGGATTTGGTTACAAGTGAAAGGAAAAGCTGGACAAGAGCAGAGGGAGGGGGAGTCCGCAAGGCACAAGATTCGAGTCCGCAGCCTGTAACAAGTAGGTTCCTGGGTCCGAGTCAGTGTCCCTTGGGTGCACCACCTCCACCCTATTTATACGATAGGGGGCCTGCCCAAACGGGCAGGGCTAAAATAACTGACTTCCTGGGGTACAGGAGAACCAGGCAGAGGTGACGGGAAGAAAAAAGAAAGAACACGCCAGTCCGCATAGAAGGGGAAGACTTGGCTCGCGGACTGGAGCTTCCACTGCTGCTGGGCGTGATCCTGCTGGAGGGCGGCGGCCTGGGCGGACGAGACACTGTGTCCGCAGCTGTAGAGAATCCGATACCCAAGTCCTGTCGGAATGTGCGGACAGGGCTTTCCGTCCGCTACTAGGGTACCATCCTTGGTGGTCGATTGATGATATTGCCGGACTGGGCGGACTGACAAATCGTGTCCGCGCCTATTGAAAGGGGGGTTTTGGCATCTTGCAGGATGTTGCAGACTGAGGGGTTAACAAGAATAACTTCATCATATACAAGAGATCAACTAAACTATCACAAAAAGAGAAGAAAAGTGTGTGAAATCGACCGGATCCGAAGTCTTGCAGAGGATTCACGGATGGAATCGCCGGGTTGTCAATCCGCATCCTAGCTCGGTCCTTAACTGCATCCGGGGTAGAGGAGGCTGTCACTCACTCCCAATTGACCCATCTTCTTCGTGTCATGAGCCGGTGGAGGATGGAACAAACTTCCCCTAACTTGATGGAGAAAGCTAGATCTGACTCTTCTTGAAGCTCAAGGATGAAAGAGGAGGCCGAGAGGAAGCTCCAGCTTTGATTTGGCATTGAAGGCTTACACGAAGGCCACTCTAAGGTGGAAAATGATGGGACTCTACCCTAAAACGGCGGGAAGAATAGCAGGCCAAAAACATTCTCCCGGAAGAAGAAATCTGCGCTTTAAATAGAAACAAGTCTGAAAAATAGGCACGCACAGTTTGGCGCACGACCGTGCGCTAACCGTTCGTTATTAACTTCCAGCCCAAGCTTGCGGGTGAAGATGCGTTGACCCGTGCATTTTACTTGCGCACGGGCACTACCGCCCCTGCGTGAAGGAAATCACACGGGTAAACACAGAGCGTAGGAAATCAAGAAAATACAATGGAACCGTGCGTTTTACTCGCGCACAGGCACGGCCTCCCGTGCGTGAACAAATCGCACGAGTAACCACAGAATGCAACGAATAAGAAAGCTACAGGGAAACCGTGTATTTCCTTAGCACACGATCGTTCGTTTTCCTCAAACCTGCATTCCATCCTTGGGGAAAATGCACCACCTGCATACAAACAAATAAAAGCAAAAAAAACCCTCCAGCAAAGCAGGAATGGAACGAAAGCAATTGGAAAGAGCCCCTGGGGCGCACCATGTGCTTAACCCCCCCCCCCCCCCCCCAACAACAGAATGCACAATATTGACAAGTATATAGCAATGTCAGTCTACAATGAGTCACCTAACACAGGACCATACATTGTAATCCCTCATTATGTGATCCATGGTGTGGACTCAGGTGTAGCCTCTCTATTGGGACACACTTCATTCTCAAGTACTAAAGCAATGGAACAAAGAATAGTTATTGTATACCTTGAAGAAAATAATTTTGAGAAAAGTAAAATTTTCCTAGTCCATTACTCGAGTAGTATATATTTTACTCGAGTTCTGCTGGAATGAATTCTCGAGTATATTAAGTATAGTTCTCGAGTAATAGAAATCCTTCCCGAGAAGGCTTAGTTCAATACTCAAGTAAGCCGTGGAGTACTCGAGTACTACTTATCTATGTCCCGAGTACTCAGAAGTTTTCTAAGGGTTGTACTCGAGTAATAGAAGCCAGTACTTGAGAAGGCCATGCCCTATCTCGAGAAGTTTGTGGACCAGTACTAGAGTAAGAAGAAGTCTTATTCTCGAGAAGTCATGGTAGTTCTCGAGAATTCTTACTATAGTTCTCGAGTAGTTTTAAGTATAGTACTCGAGTATGTTTAGCCTATTACTCGAGTAAGCAGATATTCTAAGTCTAGTACTCGAGTAGGCCAAGCCAGTTCTCGAGAAGCAGAATTCGTCACTCGAGAAGGCCAAATCTAGTTCTCAAGTAACATAATCTAGTTCTCGAGTAAAGACTTTAGTTCTCGAGACACTTGAATTAATTTTCCTTTAGTAATTGTTCTCGAGATCTTCATACTTTTGTCTCGAGAATCAGAAGCTATTCTTGAGTAGTCAATCCTTCACTCGAGAACTGAAGATCAAAATTGATGAAATTTTTGCCAAGTCCCTACCAAAGTGATTTCAAACTAACCTCGATTCTTATTGGTCTATGTGTGCAGTCATTTATGATTATGACCGTTATGCTTGTCCTATAAAAGGTCTTATCAATTTCGACTAACCCTAATACGAAAAAGATAAGTTTTATGAATCGTCCTTTCATTCTAAATCCGGAAAGCCACTGCTCCTCATAATCATTCTCGTCGCTGCTCTTCTCTGATTCAAGGAATTCAGAACAAGAATCGATCAACTAATCAAGGGGTTAATTTTCTACAGATCTCTTTCTTGATCGCTTTGATCTTAAGAGTTTCAGATCTAGAGATTTCGGCAGTCTTCCTCGATCTATTCCTGACAGAGTTTCAACTTTCAAGAAGGAAGAAATATGAAGTTCTCAGATCTGAAGTGAAGTTTGTTTTATTGTAATTTTAAATCAATTTCAATTCTTGTAGGAGATTTTGTGTCCGAGTTTTGTTGGAAGTTTTTCTTCCGAGTGTAGATCCCGTTTTAGGATAGAGTTGTAGGAGATTCTTCTCCAATTTGTAGGAGTTTTTACGCCAAGTTGTTGGGTCGTTGCTCCGACTGGTAGGGCTGTTTTCAACCAGAGATTAGTGGAGTAGCCGAGTATAGTACATTACTAAATCGATGAGGTGAAAAGTGGATGTACCTAAGATTGGGGAACCACTGTAACTCTTGGTGTCTTCTGTGAATGCTTGGTTATTTTTTTGTGCATCGCTCGCTAAATTTTTATTCCGTAAAAAGATGCACAACTCACCTATTCACCGCCCTCTAGGAGATTTAGGTAGACAACTTAAAATTTTTTCCATTGGTATCAGAGTGAGGTTGTTCACAAAAAGGTTAACACCTTGAATAGATCTACCCCAAGTTGTCTTTTGAGTTTTTCAAGCATGGATAGATCCAGGGACTCCGCTAAGCTTCTAGTGTGCAATAAGGCAACCTTTCTCATAGGTAATGAAAGAGTAAAGTTCTTCATGGAAGCTGTGGACCCCCGCATCTTCATGATAGTGGAAGAAGGCTCTCATGTACTTATGATCGCTTCCACTATTAATCCTACTAAGAAGGTGCCAAAGAAATTAATGGAAATCAACAAAGACAAGATTGCACTTGTCTCTCTTGGCAAGAAAGCCAAAAACATCATCGAAAGAGCAGTCGATGACTCTATATTGCAGAACCTCATTCACTATAATTCTGTCAAGGAGATGTGGTAGTCTTTAATCATCTTGATGAAAGGCACAGAAGAAGTAAGGGATGACAGAAGATCCCTTCTGAATCAGAAGTTTGAGGCCTTCAAGCAAGGCCCCAAGGAAGCAATTGTCGATACATATGAAAACTTTTTAAAATCGTCAATGGCCTAAGGACTACGGCCGGGTATTCACAGATGGTGAACTAAACGATAAGTTCCTGAGATCCTTGACAAAGGAATGGGACAAAAAAATATGTGTCATCTGGGAGTTCGGTAGATTAACAGAAACTGACCCTCAGAACCTCTTCAGGAAGCTTATGTCATATGAGCTTCAAATCAATACAAGAAAAGCTAAAGAAGAGTACAACGGATCTTCATCAGAAGATAAGTCTGTTGCACTGAAGGCAGACAGCTCAAGAAAGGCCAAAGCTGCAACTTCTGCTTCGACTCAAGAAGACTATGAAGAAGAAGTCTCAGAGCCAAGAACCTCAGACTCAAATCTATTTGATGGAGAGTTATTCCTACTCTCACGACAATTCAAGAAGTTTCTCAGCAAGAAGAAACAAATGAGAGGAAATGATTCCTCATTCAGAAGATCACGTCATGGCGGTGACTACCAAAAGAAAAGTCACTCTTATGACAGGTATAAACGTAAACCGAACTAACATGTTTCATCTAACGTTCTTTGCTACTGTTGTAATAAGTTTGGGAATATAAGTTCAGACTTCCCTCACAAGAAGAAGGCAGTGGAAGAAGAGAGGAGAAGAAAACTTCTTATAGTAAGAAGAAGACTGAAAGAAGCCTGGTAGGCAAGAAGGGCAAGACCCTCAGTGACACAGACTCATTTGAGTCTAGTGATGAGGAGGAATCCTACTTCGAGCTCATGGAACACACAAATGAAGAAGAAGAGCCCCCATTCACTGGGAAGGTAAACTCTCATACTCCTCTCTCTGAATCAGATGCTTCTGACCATGATAAGGAGGACTTCTCTTTTGACGATGAGTCTGAACTCATGGCTCAATATAAATAGTTAATCATGCCTTACGAGAAATGTCGAAAAGTTGTGAAAACTCAGGCCAAGGAGATTAAATCTCTCAAGGCTGAAGAGAGCACTCTAAGATAGAAAGTCGCCAAGATGGACTCACTCAGAGAGAATTTTAATGCTGCAATTGAGGAGTATAATAAAGCTCTCGAGCACCTAGATCTGAAAGAGAAAATCATCAAAGAATTGGAAGAACAACTTGCCGCTGAAAATAAACTTGTTGAAAGTTTCTCCAAACCCAAGACAGTCCTTCCGTTTATTGCTGAATTCTCAACTCAGGCCAAAGGTGCTGGAATAGGCCTTGTGGGTGCTGCTAGTAAATCTTCTAGGAGAAATCAGGCCAAAAGGAGAAATAAGGTTGCCAAAAATGCTCTAGCTAAGGAGAGGGGGAAAGCTCCTCAAGAACAACTCTGTTTAAAAGGTTATCTTTCCAACGAACAAGTTCGATCTTGACTCGTCCTACGGTCACTTTGCTGGGCCTAATTATGTAGAGCCCAAGTCTCAGTACCAAGGATGGATGCATCCCCGGAATATTGGGGAAAGCGTCTTCAAGGCACCTTATGTGGAGATCACTCTTCAGAGCTATTTACCTTATAGTTATGTTCACAACATCAAAAAAGCTCCAAAAGCCAAACCCTTTGTGGAAAAGCCTATTATGGAGAAGAAGTCATGTGAGTGCCATCACGACTAAGCTTCTACCTCTAGGACTACTGCGCCTGCTAGACCACACTCTTAAAAGTTCAAGCAGGAGAACATCAGACAAAGATACAACATATTTGACTGTTGGTGTTGCGGCAAAGTTGGTCACTTTGTTATAAATTATTGGTTTAACTCAAGAAATTATGTAACTCCTCAAGTTGATAATGTGAGAATGACCACTCACAATGTTAACTCACATAGGGGGAGTTTGCTAACCAGAGACCTAAGACCCAAGCCTGTTTTGGTTCCTAAGGGATTCTAAACTTGTGGATGTAGGTATGCCCATAGGCCAACAAAAACTCCTACCTGGCAAATGGACAAGAAGAAGTTCCAGGAAATCTCGCGGAATTAGAAGATTAAATCTGTGCTGTTGCAAGTTTGACAACAAAGCAACTGAAGAAGAGTTTCTCCTGAATTGGTTGAGGGGAGCTTCTAGCTAAATACTCTCTCCAAAAGGACCTTTGCGATGATTGAGCTCTTAGTGAAGAAGAGGCTATGAGTAAGACCTCTGCCCTGTCCCCTATTGAAGATGTCAGAAAGGGGGAGAGATAGAGATGAAAAGAAAAAGGAGGAGAAAAATGTAAGGCTGAATGAAGTAGTCAGAAAGGGGGAGAAATGCATCTTTATCCCCTTAAGAAAAGTAAGGCTATGCATTTTTATTCACTTTTCATTTTTTCACCTATGCAATTCAACTTAGTATATGAGGTATTGACTTCTTCAAATAGGGGGAGATTGTTGGATTTTGTTACAACAATAACCTTGATTTTAAGAAGTCCCCCTAAAACTAATGTGAATTGTAGTTGTATTTGATGGTGTTTGTTTAGATGTGCTTGCAGGTTATAATTTCCAAGTGTAAACTAATGTCAGTCTACAATGAGTCACCAAACACAGGACCATACAATATAATCCCTCATTGTGTGATCCATGGTGTTGACTCATGTGTAGCCTCTCTATTGGGACACACTCCATTCTCAAGTACTAAAGCAATGGAAGAAAGAATAGTTGTTGTATACCTTAACAAAGTAATTTTGAGAAAGTAAAATTTTCCTAGTCCATTACTAGAGTAGTATATATTGTACTCGAGTAGTGCTGTAGTGAATTCTCGAGTATATTAAGTAATGTTCTCGAGTAATAGAAATCCTTCTCAAGAAGGCATAGTCCAATACTCGAGTAAGCCTTGGAGTACTTGAGTACTACTTATCTATTTCTCGAGTACTCAAAAATTTTCTAAGTGTTGTACTAGAGTAACAGAAGCCAGTACTCGAGAAGGCCATGCCCTGTCTCGAGAAGTCAGTGGACCAGTACTCGAGTAAGAAGAATTCTTGTTCTCGAGAAGTCATGGTAGTTCTTCAGAAGTCTTACTATAGTTCTCGAGTAGTTTTAAGTCTAGTACTTGAGTATATTTAGCATATTACTCGAGTAAGGAGATATGCTAAGTCCAGTACTCGAGTTGGCTAAGCAAGTTCTCGAGAAGCAGAATTCGTCACTCGAGAAGGCCAAATCTAGTTCTCGAGTAACATAATCTAGTTCTTGAGTAAAGTATTTTAGTTCTCGAGACACCTGAATTAATTTTCCTTTAGTACTTGTTCTCGAGAACTTCATACTTTTGTCTCGAGAATCAGAAGCTGTTCTCGAGTAGTCACTCCTTCATTCCAGAACTGAAGATCAAAATTGCTAAACTTTTCGCCAAGTCCCAACCGAAGTGTTTTCAAACTAACCTGGATTCTTATTTGTCCACGTGTGCAGTCATTTATGATTATGACCGCTAGGCTTGTCCTATAAAAGGTCTTATAAATTTCGACTAACCATAATACGAAAAAGATAAGTTTTTTGAATCGTCCTTTCATTCTAAATTGGGAATGCTGCCGCTCCTCATCGTCATTCTCTCCGCTGCTCTTCTCCGATTCAAGAAGTTCAGAACAAGAATCGATCAACAGATCAAGTGGTTCAATTTATACAGATCTCCTTCTTGATTATGTTGATCTTAAGAGTTTCAGATACAAAGATTTCGGCAGTCTTCCTCGATCTATTCCTGACAGAGTTTCAACTTTCAGGAAGGAAGAAATCTAAAGTTCTCAGATCTGAAGTGAAGTGTGTTTTGCTATTATTGTAAATATATTTCAATTCTTGTAGGAGATTTTGTCTCCGAGTTTTGTAGGAAGTTTTTCTTCCGAGTGTAGATTCCGTTTCAGGATCGAGTTGTAGGAGAATCTTCTCCGAGTGGTAGGAGTTTTTACTACGAGTTGTAGGGGTGTTGCTCCGAGTGGTAGGATTGTTTTCAATCCGAGATTAGTGGAGTTGTCGAGCCTAGTGCATTGCTACATCGGTGAGGTGGAAAGTGGATGTACCCAAGGTTGGGGAACCACTATAACTCTTGTTGTCGTCTGTGAATTCTTGGTTATTTTTCTGTGCATCGCTCGCTAAATTTTTATTCCGCAAAAATACGCACAACTCATCTATTCACCCCCCTCTAGGTGATTTAGGTAGACAACTTAAACATTTTTTAGGGAGGGAAATTTTGGTGAATCCTTCTACGAACTTATGCTAGTACCCAGCAACTCCCAGGAAACTGCGGATATCTACAGCTGATTTTAGTGCGGGCCACTCTTTTACAGCTTGAATTTTAGCGGGGACCACTGCTATCCCTGCACTATTTATCATGTGGCCTAGGAACCCAACCTCTTTGAGCCAAATTCGCACTTGTTGAACTTGGTGTAAAGGTGTTGTTCTTTTAGCTTTTCATGTATTAACCTTAAGTGCTTAGCATGGTCTTGTTCTGATTTTGAGTACACTAGTATGTCATCTATGAAAACAATGACAAAGGTGTCTATGTAGGGTCCAAAGACATGGTTAATTAGTGTCATAAATGGCGAAGGGGTGTTGGTGAGTCCAAATGGCATAACTGTAAATTCATATAGACCATAGATGGAACTGAACGCTATCTTTGGGATATCTTCATCCTGGATCCACATCTGGTAGTATCTTAACCTTAAATCTAATTTAGAGAAGATGCAGGCACCCTGTAGTTGATTAAATAGCTCGTCTATGCGAGGAAGGGGTACGTGTTTTGTACCGTTAGTTTGTTTAAGTTCTCTATAGTCGATGCATAGACGAAGGGTTCCATCCTTCTTTTTGACAAATAAGACAGGTGCCCCTCATGGTGATGAGCTTGGACGGACGAAACCATCCCTAACGAGTTCGCCTAATTGTTATCGAAACTCAGTCAACTCCTTTTTGGCCATTCGATATGGGGTCCGAGATACAGGTCGTGTCCCTAAAATAAGTTCAATTTTGAACTTGACCTCTCGACGGGAAGGTAGTACGGGTTATTTCTCGGGGAAAACTTTTGGGAATTCTTTTACTATGGTACTTTGAGAATATCGTTAGTCTTACCTACCATCCCAAGGCAAACCACGTACACTTCTCCTCCCTTGATGTATTCTTTTACCATTTGAACGAACGTTAGGTAGATAGGGGGTAATGGTTCCATCCCTTGGAGTGTAGGTTCCATAGTTGATTCAGTATGCAGGGTGACTTAATTAGTTGAACAGTCTATCAATGCTTTGTGTCTCCTTAACCATTCCATCCCTAGAATGAGGTCGAAGTATGGGAGTTCCAGTGTATTTATGGTAGCCTCAAATAGTCTGTTATGTAGGTAAACAAAGAACGTTCATTGGCCGAAAGAAAGCATCTCTGATCCATCAGGAAGTCGTTCTCTTAGACGTAGACTAGTGGAGCGCTCAACGTTAGGTACATTTTGGATGAAACTTCTTGATATGATGGAGTTTGATGCTCCTGTGTCGAATAGGGTGTGTGCGGTTTTCCAATTTATTATGCATACACTTGTTGAGTTATGAAGAGGTGGTGAAGTAAAAGAAAACAACAAGGCTACTTATTTTTATTGTGTGAAGATGTAATACCAAAAGCAGGAAAGTACTTGTCACTTTGTCTTGGGGCTGGTAGCTTTGAGTGAGATCCAGGGCATAGGCCTGTTATGGTTGGAGAAGGGGGTTCCTTGAATTACCCCCAGTCCTACCTTGGTAAACTCCTCCACGACCTCTTCCTCTTCCTTGGAAAAGTGCTGGATTTCCCTGCTATGGTGATATTGCCACCATCCTTGGGGGAAGGTTCCTTTGCGGGCAGTTGTATTTGATGTGGCCGGGTGGGTTACAGTGGAAGCAGTTTCCTAAGAACGGTCCCGAGTTATTGCATGATGGATTTTGCGTCAGGGTTTAGTTTGGTTGCCACGTTTGCTGGTCTGGCTTCGGGGTGGGATAAAAAGGTTATGTATCTCTTCATCCCTCCCTGCTTCTCTCTCCCCGAGGGAGGAGCATTTCTCTTATTGCATTATTCTGAGTTTGTATCTGCTGATCTCTTTCGACGGTTTTGAAACATCTGGTGGTCTGCTTCAAGAGTTTTTGCTGATGCGAGGATTTGAGTGAATGAGGAGTGTGCTGCAAAGATTAGTGGTTGTCGGATGGATTCCATAATGTTGCGGTAGAATCATTTGGAGTAGTCATGATTGCTGAGTGTGAACCCTTTCGCAAAATGGTATAAGTGAGAGTACTCCTCATATTTTATGACTTAATGATTGTCTTGCTTAAGGTGTAGGGACCTTTCTTGGAGCTTGTCTTGGGCTATAGTCGGGATGAATTGATCGTTGAAGGTGTTGGAGAACTCGCACCATTCTATTTCCCCGTAAGCTTTCCCTGAGAAGGTGCTATCCATGGCCGACTGCTAGTTTGTTTTGTATTTAAGCTATTAGAGTTTTGTTTTGGTCTTTATCGTGCAAATCTTGTCTTATTAGCTTATATGTCCCCTCATCTTGTATTTATTTATGGCACTAATATTTTTGTGCATTTTTGCAGGTTTTCTCAATTTTCACCCAAAATGACCTAACACGGCCACCAACACGGCCGTGTCATCGGGCGTGTCACCTGTTCCCAAAGAATCAACCACCAGAGGAAAGTCTAAAGTTCATCCCGACCAGGACACGGCCTCCAAAACGGCTGTGTCGCTAGCCGTGCCAAGCTGGTCGTGTCAACATGAGCCGTGTCACCGGGAACAGATGACTTTCCAGCGAAGGACACAGCCACCAACACGGCTGTGTCGCCAGGCGTGTCGCCACCTCACCAACGCATGCAGCCCGCCATTAATGCAGCCCCCGTCGAAGCCCATCAACCGTAGAGCACACGGACACCAACACAGCCATGTCGTTGGCCGTGTCAGCATGGGCATGCCCACCGATTCGACGTTGCAATGATCATTTCCCGCCAGAACTAGAGCCCGAAGTCAACCAGCACGGGACATGGCCACCAACACGGTCGTGTTGTTGGTCATGTCATCCCCTCTTAAATTTCTATAAATTCAGCCCCTCCCCCTTGTTTTAAAGAGAGTCCTGGAGTGTGTAAGGAAGTGCTGCCCTTTTGTTTTCTGAAGTTTTTCATGCTTTTTCTCTCTCTTTCTCACTTTAGTTTAGTTTAATTCTAGTTTAATTTAAGCTTTTGTATTAGCTTTTGTAATTACTTTAGTTGCTAATTGTAGGGCTAGAATAGGATTTTACTTTCCATGCACTTGTAATCTTTTGTTTTCACGTTGTAAGATCCTTGTTTTCATTAATAAAGAAGTGTTGTTTTCTCTTCCCTTTCTACTTTGTGTTCTTTATGCTTCACTACTCACCCCCCCCCCCTCCTCCACTTCACCATGAGTAACTAATCCTCCTTGTACTAGATCTTGATGATCCGAGGTTCGAGTGATTAAGTTATGATGCTTTGAGTTCACCTTTTCTTTTTAGGTTTTAGGCCTTGAATTACCCTTGATTTATCATGGGTTGGAGACATATTATCGATATTTATTCTCCACCTTTGCTTTCATTCTTGGCTAGCTGAGAGGCCGATAGTTTGAAGGAGTACTCAAGAGTAAAGGGAGTTGTACGCACCCCTCGAGACAGGAAGACGTCCAAATCTATCAGATTGGTGTAAAATCCAATAGTGGGGTTCACCGCGTAAAGCAAGCTTTAGGCCTCCGATTTAGACGAGAGTCGGTCAGACCTTCCTAAACTCAGTTGGGCAGAACTTCGAGAGAAGCATGTTCAAGCTTTAGGAACCTCCACGATCAAGGACCTTTACCCAATTAATTAGCTTAGGTTAATTTATCGTGTTTTTAATCGACTCTTGCAAAGGTGATTCTTGATTGAGTGCATTTCCATCTCATCGTTCTAACCCTTCAGTGTAATCGTTTATTTTATGCTCTCTTTATTTTTATTGCAAGTTGTCCATTTTTTATGCAATATTTCCTTTAGTGCATTTAGCTTTCTTTTAACCCTAGTTTTTCCGTCGATAATTTAATAGCCTTTGTGTAAGTAGGTTTACTCAACAGTTCCCGAATTTAAATACGACACTTGTGTCCCCTTACTACAGTTTGATAGGTATACTTGCCTAGTTGGATTGCTAGTTTGGCTGCTCTCTTTTCTTAAGCGTTGGCCGGGTCATCAAGTTTTTGGCATCGTTTCCGGGGAACAACTTTCGTTGATAAATTGAAAACATGAACCAATTAATTTTGTCATTTCTCTTTCTCATCCTCCTCCTTAAAAAATTTTAAAATCAAAATTTTTTTATTACCGCTCTTAATAGAAACCCGCTTCACAAATTTTCTACACCACCTAAATCTCTCGAAATGGGCAAAGCGGTTTTAAGTGCCGCTATCTTGTCTATTACCTTGCGAACCCTTCACCGGGCATCCCTTGGGAAGTTCGGGAGTCAAAACATTAAAAAAAATCTATTTCAAAAAAAAAAATCTTATTAACCCTCTTTTCTAGTTTATTTATTTCTCTTCCTTCTCTTTTCTTCTTTTAGTGCTTGACCCGTAGGAATCCTTCGAATATTTTGGACCTGGATCACAAAATTGACCGTACTCTTTGGAGAAGATCGTGATTTCAAGGCCCTACTTTCCAAATACCGGTTGAGGATTTCAAGTCATTTTCTACTTTAATAATGGAAGAACCCCATGTGGAGGAAGTCGTGCAAAGGCCTATGTCTTATTATGCACGACCGAATCTATAGGGTACTGAATCTAGCATAGTTCGCCCTGCAATAGCTAATAATAATTTCGAACTGAAGCCTAGCATAATTCAAATGGTGCAGCAGTATGTGCAATTTGACGGACTTGAAGATGAAGATCCGAACGCACATATAGCAAGCTTTCTTGAGATTTGTGACACCTTCAATATAAATGGTGTCACAAATGATGCTATTAGGCTAAGATTATTTTCCATCTCCCTTAGAACTAAGGTTAAGCAGTGGCTGAACACTCTACCTAAAATAGCATCACAACCTGGACTCAATTAACTGAAAATTTTTTGGCGAAGTATATTCTGCCAGCTAAAACTGCAAAACTTTGGAACGACATTTTTGCATTTGGACAAATAGACTCTGAAACCCTTTATGAAACCTGGGAAAGATTTAAAGAATTATTTAAGATGATGCCCACATCATGCTCTGCCTGTGTAAGACCCCCCTCCCCCTTACCAAGGAGGGCTACCGGATCTTATGCCCAGAACCGTCGTCTTATGGTGGCACTAACTCACGGGTTAGTCGACACCGCAACACGCCGATTCTGCCGGCTAGTACGATCATTAACCTGTAGGCCAATATGAGAAGAAAGAAGTAAACTGTATATGTAAAACTATCAGTCCACAAGTCACATAGTACAATCATGTAAAAGAAATGAATAGTACATCACAATAGTCCACAATAGAGTACAAATGAAAGAGTAAAAAGGGCTTATGCCCTGTACATCAAATCTCTCTCTCACAAAATCATAAATGCGGAAGCTATGCTAGAACATCAGATCTCGTCCCACCTGAGGACGCACAGTAGTGGTAGTAGCCTAATGAAGCGATATCTGCTCCTCATATCCTGCCTCCTCGACGTGCTGGTGCTCCATCTCCACGGGCTCCTAAAAATAGTTGGTCACCGACCATTAGTCAAAAAGACTAAGTCGTTTCCTCCGCACCTCGCCCCGCAGCTCCTAGGCACCGAGCGGGAGGATGAAGCGGAGGACAACAAGGGGTAGCAAAGTGGAAGCAGGTAACAATATCTAACTAGAGTTGTAATAAGTAATGCAATCCTACTCTAGCAATTCTAAGTACGGTACAAGTAATAAGTAAGAGCAGTGCAGTAAAGGAAAGTAAAGAAAGAGTAGTATGAACAAGTAAATAAGCTAAGCTACCACTATGCTATCATCACAAACGTACCCTAACTTATATAAATGCCCATACAAATATATAAGTTAGGATTTCCAGGAAATTTAACTTATCATATAAAAGAGCCCATACAAATTTATATGATAAGGATCTATGAAGCATATGACCTAATATGAATGAATGATATGATGCAATTTTATGCGCAGGCAAGTGCAACTCACACACAATGACTCTGTGATCACAGACCTTTAGTTCCCACTTTTTGAGAGCTAGCATCACTCTCGGGTACCACCGCTGTGGCTACGGCAACAGCGGAGCGGGCATCTCCGCTTCTAGACCGGTATGCACACTACCAAGCCTTAGACCCCTCTCATACGCCTCTGTACACGTCCAAGGTGCACTCTAGAGTCTCGCATACGTACTTTGCTAACAAACCCGTCAGTCTTGTTGGGTCGGATGTGCGTTATTGGGGATCGTCCTCCAGACCACAGTGTAAAACAACCCACTGGACCCTCTAACTCTCACAACCGCCTGGTGCACCGTACTGCCATCGGTGTGACGAACGGCCAGTACCGCATGCCCCGCCATGATTTTTATTCACATGCAAGTAATTCATACCGAGCCTCCCGCTCGCAGGACCAAAACCCGTCCTGAATCCCTCAAACCCAAACACGGGTGAGAACGCACATTAGTGCCTTTATGCGAACTCCCTCAAACCCCAAACGGGTGAGCATATATCATGAATCTCTCCAACCCCCACACGGGCGAGAAGGTACAACAATGTCCTAACCTATTAAACTACTCTTGTCTACGGTTTATTATACTTAGAGATTTAAGGTTAATCCCAGGACTGCCCCCGGTATTCCCTGTGAAGGGCTCTCAAGGGGCACTAGGAACTGTGTTGGGATTACGCCCAGCGTTCCCTTTCGCAAGAATATTTATTTTAGTTGATGGCTACCCATGTATCTCCCCAGCTCTCCTTATTGATTTAGTACCACCCTAGTGACTTAAGGTGTTACCGGGAAGCCGACGGTCTTCCGCCGACCCCCATTCCAGTTGCTAACTAAGACTTGCACTTTTGATCCCTCACTAAGACAACTCTACCCACCAGGGTTACTCATGTTGAACTCTCTTACTTCTGCCGATAATCAATCCCCTGGTAACCCCTAAGGCAAGACCTATTTGTGTTATATGCAGACCATGTCCTATGGTTACCCTAAAAATGTGATCTTCCAATCCTTAAGGCATATTGCCTCTAAATATTTATCCTAGGGTGGTATAGACTAGGGGAACTACCTTATAAATTCTCATAATTTTTCTCGGCCAATTAGTCCATTAATTAAATCTTTTAATTTAAACACTAGGTCATTTTACACATGAAGTAGTATGATTAAGTATCCACTGACCTAGGAAAGTTTTCCTGAGATGTATATTGATAAAATATTGCTGCCTACAGAGTTTCATAATTTTCCTTAAATTATTTATTCCCATTTCCTATTTAATATCAATTCCACACAAATTCCATTTTCCAAATGAAGTATAGGCATTATGTACTCAAACATTCCAAGAAAATTACAGAACCTTTAGGACACTACTTTATGACTATTGGCAGAGTATAATCAACATTTATTGTGAAATGGCCTATAAAATTCCATTATAATATATTTACCAAAATGTCATTGTATTAATTTAACAAACAACAATGTATCCATTAATTCTGAGAAATTCATGCAAAACTAATAATACCATTTTATGGCAGTAGAATAAATTCTAAATTTTGCAGAGGTATATATCCATTATTTCAAGAATTAATAAAATAAGGGTAAAATGGGCAATTTAAGACATCTACTCCAAAAGTTCTTCAAAACAGAGGAAACATATTTTTCCTAAGTCAAATGTGACATTATATATGCCTTGGCAAAATTTTAGGATCTGTACTTGAGGAAAACTTATTTTCCAATTTTATTTCCAAAATAGCCATATTTAAAATAAATTCCAATAAATGGAATTTTTTAGTCCAAAAATTTCATGATTAATTTGAGGGATGAACTTTACCCTAATGAACCACTGAAAATAATTCCAAGACCTTTGCATGTCACCATTGGGCTAAATACACCATATTTGCATTTTTACTATTTGCACACCAAGGCATAACATAAGCTAACACATGCAAGTGGATTCTCCAACATGCAGTGAACCCAAGGTACTGAAAATTATATCATGCACCAAGGATGTCCCCACTGACCTACCACCAAAATTTGGGGCCATGGAGAGGAGTAGAACTCCTTATATTTCATTTATTTGTATTTTGCTATTTTAGCAAACACTATAGGAAAATAATCTCTCAAAATTCCTAAATTTTTGCAGGAGCTAAGTATGCCCTAATCATGCATGTGCCCAAAATTTGGGGCCATGGTGACTAATAGTTTGACCTGGGCATCCAATTTAATTTCTGCCCTACTCTAGGACCAGTCCTAGGAGAAATGTCCTACAGGACTGTACACTACACCAAATCACATGTTTAGGGTGGAAAATTAAAGATAAGATCCTTGGCTACATTTTTCATTAAGAGGCTAAGTTCTGGAAATGCATCTAAGAGGCCTAAATTTAACATGCAATGTGGCTGAAAAGTGTGACAGATATTTCACTATTCATAAAAAATTAAATTAAAACATTTAATCTATTTGCACGAATCTTAAAGCTATTTTAACGGCATCCGTTCATCTCCTACCTCCAGCCAATGGCTGGGATTGAATCTGGCTGGAGATCTATGCTGGCTGTTTCCGGCCAGCTGAGGCGGCGCCACCCCCGACCAACGGTGCCATCACCCTCACGGTGGTGGTGGCGATCGTTTCCCGGCGATGGGGCGGCAGGAGACGGCGGCGACGGCGATCCCGAGCGGTTTAGAAAGCTTGGAAAATTCTTTCATTTCTCCCATGGCATCGGGCTCAATGGAGCCCGATATCTCCCCTAGTTGATCTAGGATTCTAGTACGGGTAGAGGTGAAGTGAAACGGACCTGAATTGAGGCTTGGCTGCGGTTTGCCGTGGTGGTGGTGCGCCGGCGAGCTCTACCCCGAAAACTCAAATCTCCACCATTCTCCATGATTAAGCAATCGAATTCCACTCCTTTCTGTCTCCTGAAGCTGTTGGTGAGGTCTGTTTGGACTGAGGTGGACTATATGTGGAGTTAACTCCAAAGTGAGCTCGGTTTGAGCTTTGGAGGCTTCACCCATGGTGCCATGTGGCTCACAGCCCTGGTTTTCTGCTGGAAGTGAAGAGGGGAGGACGGCCACCTGGTTTTGGGCAGCCAAAACCAACTGATGGGGTGGCCATGTGGCCACCATTTTCTTCATTCCCCTTTCTCTCTCCTCTTATCCTAAAAATCCCAATTTTACCCCCTTGCATGTATTCTCTCTCCTGATTTAGAGGGGTAGGACTGGTCTTGTTCACTTGGGCTGACTATGGGCCAATTTTGGTGGGCTTGGTCCAAGGGGAAATGGCTTGGCCTTCATTTCACTCCTTTAGGTCAATTTGTTGACTTGTTGATTTGGGGAGTTGACTTGGTCAACCATGGTGGGTGGACTGACCCTACTTGGTGGAAATGGGTCTAGTGGCACAACCCAACTTGGTTTGGGTCAAGGGGGTGCCCCACTTAGGTTAATTAGGCCTATGAGTGTGGGTTTGACCAAATTAAGCCCAAGGTTGACTTTGGTCAATTGGGGTCAAAATGTTGACCCAGTGACATACCCTAGGGTCCACATAGATTGTCTTTAGGGTTAGGGCAATGTGGTGGGGTCATGGTGTGGCTAGGGTCCCTAATTAGGCTAGTTTGACCTAGTTTGACTTGGTCCTATAGTGGGCTCCACATGGCTACCACCCACTACCTAGGGTCAAACCTAGTTGATCTCCTTAAGTCTCACCCCATGCCTAACCCAATCTAAGTTGAGGGGTCCAGAAGTAACATGGGATGTTACAGCCTGTATGTTTACAAGTGCAGACGTTTTACAATGGGCTAAATCAAAGTACAAAGCAAATGATAGACGCAGCTTCCGGTGGTACTTTAAACCACAAAACCCCGGAAGTAGCTCTTGAGCTTTTTGAGGACATGGCCGTGAACACCTAACAGTGGAATGTGCCTAGGTCCCGCCCAAAAAAACCTCTAGGTATCTTTGAAGTGGACAACGTCTCCCAGCTAGCTCTGCAAGTAGAAATATTATGCAAAAAAATTACGGAGATTACTGCTGCCTCCGCCCCTCAGGTATGGGAATCTTCAACTCCAGCTCCAGAATAATTAGATTATATTAATAATAGTATGCCTAGAAATGCTTTCAATAATTTTTTTGCTACGAATTTTCATCCTCCTGGTTTTAATTTTCCGAATAGTTATAATCCTGCTTTAAGAAATCACCCAAATTTTTCATGGAGTAATCCTTCGAATGCAATGCGCCCACCACCCCAAAATGATTTTTCTACACATCCTCCACCTCTACAGAACTTTCCAAAACCTCCAAGTGGGGAGGAGTTACTTTCTAAATATATCACCACAAATGACGCTATGATAAGAACCTTAACTGGAAGCGTTAAAAATTTAGAGAATCAAGTAGGACAACTCACTAAATTAATTTCTGAGCGACCCGTAGGTACTATTCCTTCCAATACCGAGCCCAACCCGAGAGAGCAAGCGAAAGCTATAACTCTTCGGAGTGGGAAGCAAGTTCCCGGTATGGCTAGTGAAGAGACCGAGGTAAGCTCCGCTCTCGCTTTAAAAAAATCAAAGCTCCGCTCCCGTTTTAAAAATTCCACCCTATGCCGAAGAAGTTATCACCCCTGTTTTAGAAACATTACTCACTCCACCACCCACCTTTAAAAATAATCCAAACTCGTCATACCCTTCTGAACTTAATAAATAACGTCAGCACGATCAATGCACCCATTTCTTAGAAATGTTTAAACAAATCCACATAAATCTGCCCTTTCAGAAGCGATATTCCAGATGCCGAAGTACGCTAAGTATCTTAAGGACCTCCTGACCAACAAGAAGAAGTTAGAGAACCTTTCGCATGTCACGTTAAATGTCGAGTGCTCGGCGGTCTTCACAAATGGTTTACCAAAGAAAATCAGTGATTCGAGTAGTTTTTCTATCCCGTGTGTCTTTGGTGATCTTTTTGTCAAGCATGCATTAGCCGACTTAGGTGCAAGTATTAACCTGATGCCCCTCTCATTGTTTAAGAAGTTAGGAATTGGTAACCTCAACCCCACACGCGTGAGTATCCAGCTTGCCGATAGATCTGTCAAGTACCCGTTAGGAATCGTGGAGGATGTCCTCGTTAAAGTCGACAAGTTCATCTTCCCGGTGGACTTTGTCATATTGGACATCGAAGAAGACGTCGAGGTTCCCCTAATCCTTGGCCCACCCTTCCTTGCCACCTCCCGAGCCATCATTGACGTAAGCAATGGTAAGCTCTTCTTTCGTGTAGGTGACGATGAAGTAACTTTCTCCATCACCCCTCGATGAAGAACACCATAGCAAACGATGACTATTGTTTTTTCATAGATGTCATAAGTGAAGAATCCTCCTGTCGCCTCTCTGATTTTGGAAAAGAATTTTCTGATTTTTGTTCCTCCTCTACTCCTCCAACTGAATTGCTACACCTAAGTGAAGAATCCTCCTATCACCTCTCTGAATTTGAAAAAGAATTTTCTGATATTTGTTCCTCTTCGACTCTTCCAACTACATCGCTGCAAGAAGCCGCCATGGCCGCTAGCCCCACACCTTTTAATTTTACACATAAAAAAGTCTATAAGGACATAGTTTTTGAAACAGAAAGAATTCTTAAAACCTCGTATGAAGAACCCCTACCCTGGAATTGAAAGAACTACCCGAGAATCTTAGAAACGCTTTCTTAGAAAATGACTCCAAGCTGCCCGTCATAGTTTCGGCCTACCTCACAGATGTACACAATGATAAACTCCTTTTAGTTTTACATAAGCATCGCCGAACTATTGCTTTACCGATATCTGATATCAAAGGCATAAGCCCATCTTTCTGCACTCACAAAATCTTAATGGAAGATAATTCACGTAACGCTATACAATCTCAGCGCCGTATAAACCCCAACATGAAAGAAGTAGTTAAGGGCGAGGATATAAAATTATTAGACGCAGGAATTATCTATCCTATATCTGATAGTAAGTGGGTTAGCCCAGTCCAGGTAGTACCAAATAAGGGAGGGATAACGATAGTTAGTAATGATAATAATGAATTAATCCCGACACGGACGGGACCGGGTGGCGAATGTGTTTAGAATATCGTAAGTTAAATGATGCCACCCGCAAGGATCATTTTCCCTTACCATTCATCGATCAGATTTTACAACGATTATCCAACCATAGCTTTTATTGTTTTATCGACGGCCTCTTGTGGTATTTTAAAATCTTCATCTCTCCAGAGAACTAAGAGAAAACTACATTTACTTGTCCCTTTGGCACCTTCACCTACCGAAGAATGTCGTTTGGATTGTGCAATGCGCCAGCTACATTACATCGATGTATGCCCGCTATTTTTGACAAGTATGTAGAAAATATTATGGAGGTATTCATGGATGATTTCTCCGTGTTCGGTGACGCATTTGATAGTAGTTTAGAAAACCTTGAAAAAGTCTTAGAAAGATGCGAAGAAACTAACCTTGCCCTAAATTGGGAGAAATGCCATTCTATGGGGAGGGAAGGGTTAGTTTTGGGTCATAAAATTTCTGCAAGAGGTATTGATGTAGACGTTGCTAAGATAGAAGTTATCGAGAAGCTGCCGCCGCCTACGAACATCAAAGCTATACAAAGTTTCCTAGGGCATGCTGGTTTTTACCGTCGTTTCATAAAGGACTTCTCCAAGATCACCAAACCCCTAACTCATCTCTTAGAAAAAGTTGCCCCATTCACTTTTGATGACCATTGCCTAGCTGCTTATAATTTAATAAAATAAAAATTAATTAATGCCCTGATTATGATAGCTTCGGTGTGAGACCTTCCCTTTGAGATAATGTGCGATGCGAGTAGTTTTGCAGTGGGAGCCGTATTAGGTCAACGCATATCTAAAATCTTCCACCCCATCTATTATGCAAGTAAGACGCTCACATCTGCACAGGAAAATTACACCACAACCGAGAAAGAGCTCCTAGCTGTAGTATTCGCTTTTGATAAATTCCGCCCATATATTACACTTTCAAAAATTATCGTTTTTACGGACCACTCGGCCCTAAAATATCTTCTTACCAAAATGGATGCCAAACTGCACCTCATTCGCTGGGTCTTACTCCAGGAGTTTGACTTAGAAATCCGTGATAAGCGAGGAGTCGAGAATTTGGCCGTCGACCACCTCTCGCGCCTAGATAATCCTTTTATTGAAAATTTAGATGAAAAATCTTTTAATGATTATTTTCGTGATGAGAAGCTGCTTTCAATTAGCACTTCTCCTTCTCCTTGGTTTGCACACATTGCCAACTACTTATTGGCTCGTGTGCTCCCAAAAGTGTTCTCCTCTCAACAAAAGAAGAAATTCTTTTCTGAGTTAACGAACTATTTTTGGGAGGACCCGCATTTTTCAAAGTCTGTGCGGACCAAGTTATAAGGAGATGTGTTTCTTATGAAGAAGGATTAGATATTTTAAAACACATACATGAAGGTCCGATTGGTGGGCACTATCAAGCTGCTTGCACCGCTCACAAGGTTCTTTACGCGAGTTTTTACTGGCCTAGCCTGTTTAAAGACGCGCAAGACTTTGTGAGTAGGTGTGATAGTTGCCAACGGTCGGGCAACATTTCCAATAAAAATGAAATGCCACAAAATTATTTCCTTGAGTGCGAAATTTTCGACCTCTGGGGAATTGATTTTGTTGACCCTCTTCCTTCTAGCTTCGGAAATAAGTTTATTTTAGTTGTCGTTGATTATGTTTCGCGATGTGCTGAAGCCCAAGCTCTTCCTATGAACAATGCCCGGGTTGTGGTTACGTTTTTAAAAAAATTATTTTCTCGATTCGGTACGCCGCGCTCCATCGTTAGTGACAAGGGTTCCCATTTCTGTAAAGCACAGTTTTTTAAAATCCTTACTAAATATGGCGTTACGCATAAGCTTTCAACCGCCTACCACCCCCAAACAAACGGACAAGTTTAAGTAGTGAATAGAGAAATAAAAAGAATTTTAGAAAAGAATGTTTCAACTTCTAGGAAAGACTGGTGAACCAAATTAGACAATGCTCTATAGGCCTACCGAACAGCGTACAAAACCGCCCTCGGATGTATGCCGTATCAGTTGGTTTATGGAAAATCGTGCCATTTACTCATAGTATTAGAACACCGCGCTTTTTGGGCCTTACGATTCATAAACTTCGATCCTCACTCTGTCGGTGACCTTAGAAAATTTCAACTCGACGAACTCGACGAGTGGCGCTCTTACGCATACGAAAATAACAAACTTTATAAAGAGCAGACAAAACGCTTTCACGATAAGCACTTAAGGCACCCAAAAACCTTTAAGCCGGACGACCAGGTTCTTCCTTATAATTCTCATTTACATTTATTTCCTGGAAAATTAAAATCACATTGGTCTGGGCCCTTTACTGTTTTAGAAGTTTCTCCTTATGGTACTGTTTTGATTTCCCACCCTGATAAGGGTAATTTCAAAATGAATGGTCAGCATCTTAAACTGTATTTATGTGATGATATCAGTACTAACTGTGTTAACTATATCCTTCATGATCCAACTTTTGATTAGTTTGGGACTTTGTTTTATTAAAACTTTGAACTATTTCTTTGAACTTTGTTTTAGACAATATTCTTGGACAATATTATTTTGTTGCGTCGAACTCAAACGACGTTTTAAACAAAGGGCGCTCTTGGGAGACAACCCAAGTTATCTTTTCCTGTTTTCTTTATTTTACAATTTTTGCCCCGGACGGCTCCGACAAGCTGAAGCTTCTGCGATCACCTGCTCCAACGCTGCTGAATCCATCACGAAGGCCAAAGAAGACATTTCATGAAGATCCAAATCGCAAGCATGGGGGAGCGACATCACTCAACTTTTGCAGCAAATAAATCTGGGGAAGTACATGTTTTTCAATCCTGTTTTTCAATTCTGTACTTTAATTTTCTCTCTCTCTCTAACCTCCTTCTCCATTGAGGACAATGTCCATTTTAAGCTTGGGGGAGGACTTCCTCCTTCTTTTTGCTTTTTGTGAATATTTTTCATGGTTTTTGTGAATATTTTTTCAAAAATCTAAAAAAATGAATATCTTAAAATTCCAAAAAAAAGAAAATGTTTCCAAAATCCAAAAAAAGAGTATATTTCAAAATTTAAAAAGAGAATATTTCAAAATTTTAAATAATATGCTTTTTGTTTTTTAATAGTTTAGACATTTTGGTATTTCAATAGTACACTTGTTTTTGTTTTGTTTTTCTCAGAATTTCTTATAAACAACTTAGCTAATTATAATTTTTCTAATCCTTCTTTTTAATTATATTTCACAAGTAAAATGTTGGTCATGTTGTGTTTCTATTTCACGGTAGCATGTTAAAGTGAAATATTTTCTTAAAACTCGCATTTCTACTATGGTTTTTCAATCTTTATTTTCTTTACTTTCTCAAAAATTCATCATCCACTATTTTCCTTTTCATTTTTAGATAATTTTTGAAAGGTCAACGTTTGAATAGCGTAGTAGATGTAAATGATCCAAGTCACCTATTATTTCTATTTTCAAGATAATTTTATCAATCTTCTATTATTATCGAGGACTTGTTTTTTGAAAATTTTCAAATATATGTTTTAAATAAATTTAAAAGCGTGAAGATGATTTAGGCCGTTTTTGTTTTCGTTTGAGCTTTCCTGCCAACTTAAAAATTTTCATCACTAGTTAGCCGCTTTTGAGCCTTTTTTCCAATTTCATTTGATAGCTCCTCTTTCATATCAATTTCATCAAAGCCAAAATTTCCAACCTATCTAATCACACTAGCCTTTTTGAGTTTCATAAAAAACTTTCATGATTAGGATTGGTTATTTTGTGATATTTTTGGAAATGTTTTTTAAAAAAAAGTATGCTCAAAAGAAATGTGTGTTTTTGTTTGGCCAATTCAAAATGAAAATGAAAATATTTATGCCCTTTGTTTTGAAAAAGAAAAAAAATGGAAAAGAAAAAAGAAAGAAAAATATTTTTTTCAAAATGAAAATTTTTGAAACTCTTTGTTTTGCTTTAGTGTGATTTTAAGCCTCCCTGTTTATCTTTGAATTCCACTGCTAATCATAATCCTAAACCAAACGCTTTGGTCCTATTAAGTCCTTTTGATTCGCACCTTTTTGAATTTTATTTAATAACTAAGAAAAGAAGAAAAGTAAATCTGTATTAGTTTTGGATGTAAACTTATATTTTTGTTATTTATTTGATATAATTATAATGCGTTGCTTGGATCTAGTAACAACTTAATGTATTGTTTTTTCATTTTTGTTGTTTTGCTTAAATCTATTTAAAGAATTTCGTCAAAATTTTGGATGATTTATTTTCGTTAAGTAAAGTTCATAAAAGTTAAACCATACCTATATAATTGTTTTAAATTCGCGTTTCACCTTTTCCCTACTTAGAATTTCGCAGAGTACTTGTGTAGGCATAATTAGAAATTTTTGATTAGTCTTATTTTATGGTTATCTAGTTTTTATATTTTTGCTTGGGGACAAGCAAAGCGTAAGATTGGGGGAATTTGATAGTTTGTTTTGTATTTAAGATATTAGAGTTTTGTTTAGGTCTTTATTGTGCAAATCTTTGTCTTATTAGCTTATATGTCCCCTCCTCTTGTATTTATTTATTCCACTAATATTTTTGTGCTCTTTTGCGGGTTTTCTCAATTTTCACCCAAAATGACCTGACACGCTCACCAACACGGCCGTGTCATGGGGCGTGTCATCTGTTCCCAAAGAATCAACCACTAGAGGAAAGACCAGAGATCATCCCGACCAGGACACGACCTCCAACACGGCCGTGTCGCTGGCCGTGTCAAGCTGGTCGTGTCCACATGAGCCGTGTCACCAGGAACCGATGACTTTCCAGCGAAGGAGACGACCACTGATGAGTGCGATTATGATAGGCGTTTCACTATCATAATTGTAATCATGTCTACTATTTCTACCTCCTTTTATAGTAATTTTGCGAGAAAATTCAAAGAATTTCCTTATCATGATTAGGAGAGCACAGTTAGGATTTTTGTTATTCCTTATATTGAGCTATCTAATTTATTCCTTCACTTTTATATGCAGGTAGCGCTAACCAGTAGAACTAAAGGTCTTGGAGCAAACAGAGGAGTTCACGGAGTCAACATGGCTGATGACAGGACAAAACGTTGGCGCACACGGGTGGACACACGACCATTTTAATACCTGTTTCCTATGAACCCTAGAGCTGAAGAAATTGGATGCAGGAGACAGAGACTCATACGAGTAAGAACACGCCAGTGTGCCTACCCGTGTCATATTTGAACACGACTGCCTACCAACCCGTGTCTGAAGAACGTGAAGAACAACACGACCGTGTCAGTACCCGTGTCATCTGACACAGCCCACTACCAGACATGCCTGTTTGTGGGGAACTGCCTAGCAACCATCCACACGGCCTGACACACGGTCGTGTTGGAACCCGTGTCTGACCTGTTTGCAAAGGGACTATATAATTCCTGTAGAAAAATTAGAGAAGAACTTTTGGATCATTCTGCATTAGGAGTATTCTGGAGAACGAAGTGGACCATCCAAGAGGAGGAGGATTTGAAGGGTATTTTCGTATGCTTTTATTCTTTTATTAATCCCTTTTAATCTCCCCTTCTCTTGGTGATTCATCTTGATTTATCTTTTATTTTGCATGAACTTTACTTTAGAACAATTTGTTAATCATGTCTCGCATTGTTTACATCAAATTTGTAGTATTTTATTCGTATGTAAGCTTACAAACAAAGAGCTTTATCCTAATTATGAATTGCTTATTTGTCTTGCATGAATTACAAATCTCTAGATTGAGAAATTTGATGTTTATGATGAAATTTACATGTTCATAGTTTGGTGTGAGATCTTTTTATAATTCGAATTTCATGATCGAGAGATATGTTATTTGGATAATTGGAATACGAATAAATGAATTCATGGTATTTTAGAGACAAGATTTCATGGATTTATGTAATAGATAGGGCGTTTTATTTAATGCAAATTTGAGTATTGTAAATTGTTCGAGAGAAAATTTACTAACTTAGATTTAGATTTTGAATTGCACGATAGAGAATTTGATAAATATTCACCCTTTACAATACAACAAATTTGATAGTCTTATGCTTTCATGATTAAATAGAATTGAGTGAACGAATGAATAGTTTCATGTAATTGCTCATAAGCTTTCGAGTTTTTATCATGTTCAATCTTCCAGTGTTGATTTTTCCAAACAGTCATAGTTAGTTTAATTTAGGTTAGAAATCACTTTTAATTATAGGTATGATAATAAAGTGAGGATGAGTACGAATGCTTGAAAAGGCCCCGTGGAATACGATACGAGATGTAGATTTCTCATGTACTATGATTGATAGGTGCACTGGCCAGAAAGATAATTCAATCTAGCTTATGCCTATCTACATAGTTTAGACTAGAGTGTAGAATGAATCCGCATCAAGTTTATCACTTGTTAAGCAAAGCAATCATCAAGTTTTTGGCGCCGTTGCCGGGGACGTTTTCAATATTTTGAAAGTCTAAATTTTATTAATTGTTAACCCCTCAGTCCGCAACATCCTACAAGATGCCAAGACCCCCCATTCAACACTCGCGGACTCAATTAGGCAGTCCGCCCAGTCCGGCGAAGTAACACCAATCGGCCACCAAGGATGATCCCCCAGAAGCGGATTCAAGGATGTGTTCGCTCTGTCCGTCGTGCCTTGGGATCTTTGCATTTTCTACGGCGGCGTACTCAGCATTACGTCCTCCCAGGCCATCATCCTCCAGCAGGATCGCGCCTAGCAGCAGCAGAGGAGGCTCCAGCCCGCGAGCCCAGCCCGCCCCTTCTGCGCGAACTGGCGTGTTCTTTACTTTTTTGCTTCCCGTCACCGCTGCCCGGTTCTCCTGTACCCCAGGCAGCCGGTTATTTTAGCCCAGCCCGTTTGGACAGGCCCCCTATCCTATAAATAGGGGGGAGGTGGTGCATCCAAGGCACGCTGACTCGGACCCAGGAGCCTACTTGTTAAAGGTTACGGACTCTAATCTTGTGCCTTGCGGACTCCTCCTTGCTCTGCTCTTGTCAACCTTTTTCCTTCACTTGTAACCAAATCTTTCATCAATCAAAGAAAAGCCCGTCGCAAGAGATGCATTCAGGCCGCGACAGGTGAAGTCTGTTGTTGCCGTGGCTCACGACCCTGCTGTTCTCCCTGCACTCATCCGCTTAGTAGATTACTACTCGCAGTCTCTCTATTCCCCAGTGCTCGAACCATTAGCTGGTGGTGCTCGACCCCCCCCCCCCCCCTTTGTGTTTTCGTGCATCAACAGTTAACACGCGACCTTCAGATTCGAGTAGTATTTTGAATTCAGCGGACGGAAATGTCAGACCGCAGAGCCCGCTCTTCAGATCGCTCCAGTTCTTCAGAGGACTCTCTTTGGGACGCAATTGAGCAAGCTGACCTTGAGGCCGAGAGGTCCCGCCGACAGACTGACCATCGTCTTGACGCAATCAGCCAAACCTTGCTCGCGCAAGCCCAGCGGCTTGCTCCTCAGGCCGCAGCAGAACCAGAGAACTCGCCAGTCCTCCACACTCCAGCTCGCCGAACTCCGCTTCGGCAGTCCCCGGCCACTCCTCGGAATCCTGCTCAGTCCGCCGCCCCTCTGTGCCCTTAGGCGGAGCAGTATGCTTTCAGGAATTTCTTCAGAGAAGCTGTCAGGGGCACTCCTGCCCGCCAGCTTCGTTTTGCTGACCGCCAGTCCGCCGAGCCCGCGGACTCCCCGGCTTCAGTCCGCCCCTTCTACCCTGCAGAGTTAAAGACCCCGTATCCCTTCGTTGATCGAATTTGATGGGAATCGGCTACGAACAACTTCAGGGAGCCTCGCATCCCATTCTATTTAGGAGGGACTAATCCAGTCTCTCACCTCCAAGCATTTGAGGGGGCAGTTGCTTTGAGATGCCTCTCAGATGCAATGAAGTGTAAACTCCTGGTTACCACTCTCGAAGGACAGGCGAGAGAATGGTTCTATGAGTTACCTTCCGGCATAATCTCTTCTTTCGCAGAGCTTTGCAGCCAGTTGTTACTGAGGCTTGCTACCTCAAGAAAGAGGAAGAATGGGACAACTGCCCTCTTTGAAATCAAACAAAGGGACAATGAATCAGTGGCGCGATTCGTTGATCGCTTTCAGAGAGAGATCCAAGGGGTAAGGAATGTAACCCCGATTATTACAAGGTTGCCTTAATCCATGGCCTCCGGGAAGGCCCCCTGAAGTTTAAAGCAATAACCAAGGCACCTGAGACTTATCAAGAGTTGATCGCCATGGTCAACCGTTTTATTGAAGGAGAAAACGCCAATCCAACCTATGTTTCATCCCTGACAGCTAAGGCTGAAGGAAGGGATGTCTCTGCTTCTTCCTCTAATAGCAAGCCCCTTCGCCCAGACTTCCAGCCTCCGTCTCAAAGAGGCAGGAACTTCCACCACAAGAAACCTTTACTTGGCCATCAATAGTTTCACTAGCAGAGACTTCCGTTGGCCGCCACTCCCGCCGTTCCATTGCAAGCTCTTCCCATCCTCCAGCTAGCATCCTTGCCTGCTCCAAACCAATCTGATGCAAGCCCCATGGAGGACATTGCAGATCTGGACCTTGACGAATTCATCCAGATCTTGCAAAGGAGATCAGAAGAAAAGAGGCAAGAGCCTCAGAAAGTGTGGAGGCCAAGGAATAATGCACAGTATTGCCAGTTCCATAAAGAAAAGGGCCACTTGACCGAGGATTGCAAGGCCCTTCGCATGCTGATAGAGAAGCTGCTTGCCGAGGGTAAGAATGACTTGGCCAAGAAGGATTCTCCTTCTTCTTCGAAGCCATCCACCTCGAAGGGCAAAGAAGTCGCCAAAGCATACCAGGAATGTGTGGAGGTCGAGGACGAAGGCTGTCTGGGGTCGATCAACCTCCCGGTGGAGTGCTTCGACGCATATGATAAAGGGGTTCTGGGAAATCTTCAATTTCAAGGGTCACCCGGGCAGAGGTGGCCTCTTCTTCTTCCGTTGCTCCTCCAAGTGAGGTTGTCACCATTGGTCCAGCAGATTTACCCCAAACAGCCAATCCGTGTGATGATGCTGTAGTGATCAATGTTGTGGTTGGGGACTTTATAGTTGATAGAATTCTTGTTGACACAGGCAGCTCAGTCAACCTCCTGTTCACGTCTACTTTTGAGGCCCCGAGGAATGGAAAGCCTCTGCTTTCCACTGAGGGTACACTTTATGGTTTCTCATGAGAGAGAAAAGAAGTGGAAGGTAGCGTCATCGTGCCCGTCAAGCTTGGAGGGGCAACTAAGCAAGTGCAATTCATAGTGGTTGACGCCCCCAGCAGCTACCATGCCATCTTCGGCAGGCCCCTGTTGAACAAGTATCAAGCGATGGTTTCCACTTACCACCTTGCCATCAAGTTCTTCGCAGATGGAAGGATGTGCCGGGTCAGGATTGACCCAAGGAGAGTAAGGGAGTGCTACGTCCGCACTGTCAACATGGTTAAAGCCAGCCCTTCCCTAGCTGCAGCAGTAGATGTAGAAGCCTCTCCTAGTTCAGAAGCTGCTGCTGGTGAAGCTGCTCACCTGGAACCTGCCCAGGTGACACAAGGAGTCCCCATTGCTGAGGGGGAGGAGAGGAAGCTCTCCATCAACTCGGAGTTGCCTGAAGATCAAAAGACCGAGTTGATTTCCTGCTTGCTGGATAACCTGGACGTCTTTGCCTGGTCAGCAGAGGACATGCTAGGAGTGGATCCAGATATTGCATGCCATCACCTGAATGTTGATCCCAGCTTCAAACCTGTGCAACAAAAGAAGAGGGGTATGGCAACAAAGCTTGTTGAGCCAATAAGAGAGGAGGTCGCGAAGCTCCTCAAGGCAAATTTTATTAAAGAAATTCAATATCCCACCTGGATATCAAATATTGTAATGGTTAAAAAGCCAGAGGGAAAATGACAAATGTGTGTAGATTTTACCAAACTTAATAAAGCATGTCCTAAAGATTGCTACCCCTTGCCTCAGATAGATTCTTTAGTTGATTCCGCGGTAGGGTACTCTTGCATGAGCGTTTTAGATGCGTTTTCTGGTTATCACCAGATAAGAATGCATAAGCCTGACGTTCCTCACACATCGTTCATTACTAATGATGGTTGTTATTACTACCTTGTGATGCCCTTTGGGCTCAAAAATACCGGTGCAACTTACCAACGAATGATGGACCGTGTGTTTAACCATCAGAAGGGAAGAAACCTAGAAGTGTATGTAGACGATCTCTTGATTAAGAGTAAGTCATTTTCGCTGCACTTGCTAGATCTAGCAGAGACATTCACTACTCTGCGTAGATACAAAATGAAGCTTAACCCTTTGAAATGCACTTTTGGGGCGAGTAAGGGGAAGTTTCTTGGTCATCTCCTTACTCCGGAAGGACTTGCCCCCAATCCTGATAAAAGTGAAAGTCATTCTTGATATGCCTACCCCTCGTTCACCTAAGGAAGTTCAGCAGTTAGGGGGGAGGCTGGCAGGTCTTGGAAGATTTCTCTCTCGAGTTGGAGATAGGAGTGCTCCCTTCTTTAAAACTCTCCGAGGAGCATCCAAGTTTGAGTGGACGGAAGAATGCTCCCAAGCCTTTGAGCAGTTGAAGATGCAACTGACCTCAGCACCCCTGCTTCAGAGTCCACGGCTAGGAGAGATTCTTTTCTTATACCTAGGGGTTGGCCTTGAGGCCGTCAGCTCCGTTCTTCTTCGGGAAGAGAGCAGGAAGCAATTCCCAATTTACTATGTTATCCCTATCCTGAAGAGTGCTGAGACATGATATCCGATTTTGGAGAAGTTAGCCTTGGCGCTAGTCATGTCAGCTCGCAGGCTCTGTCCGTACTTCCAAGCACATTCAATTCAAGTCGTCATCAATCAGCCTTTGAAGGGTGTGTTGGAGAAACCAGAGCATTCTGGCAGACTAGCTAAGTGGGCGATAGAGTTGAGTTAATTTGAAATCTCTTATGTGCCCAAGACAGCCATTAAATCTCAAGTCCTAGCAGACTTCATAATCGACATGCCAGAGTCCAGTTCTGATCAAGAAGAAAGGTCACCTTTGGCTTGGACCATCTATGTTGATGGTGCCTCAGGCAGAAGTTCTTCTGGAGTAGGAGTGGTTCTCATTAATCCAAACTGCATCAAACTGGAGTAGACCATCAAGTTTTAGTTCCCAGTAACCAATAACCAGGCCGAATATAAAGCTCTGCTAGCAGGCTTGTGACTTGCAAGAGAACTAGGAATCGATCATGTTCATATCAAAACCGATTCTCTGGTAATGGCGTCACAAGTCCTCGGTAACTTCGAAACAAGAGAGCCGATCTTGAAGAAGTATCTTACTCTTGTGAAGATAGAAGTCGGCAGGTTCAAGAGCTTTAACATCGAGCACATCCCCAGAACAGAAAATGAGGAGGCAGACTTTCTTTCCAAGTATGGGATGCCTTCAGGAGGGACAACTTCTGAGCTCTTCCGCCCGACAGTGGTGGAAGGAGATTTGATGCAAGTGGATCAACGTACCTCCTGGATGGACCCATTCATTCTCTATCTGTCAACGGGAGAGTATCACCATTCAGTCAAAGAGAAGAAAAAGTTCAGAATAAAGGCAGCTCACTACTTCTTAGTGGCAGGAATCCTCTACAGAAGAACCAAGAACCAAGAACCAAGAACCAGGACCTCTCCCCCACAGGCGAGCCTACGGACCTGCCAGCTAGTAGGAGCCAGGCAGCGGGTCTACCTAGGGCCGAGCCGCGCTCGGGGTAGCTCTACCAGGTCAATCTCTACCCACTACGGGGCACATCTACCCGCTACGTCCACCCTCCTGAGAATGAGGATCGATCATATAATATTCTCCCTACAGCACGTTTTGATCTCCAGGATCGAACATCCTAGTGACAAGAGGGGAATGGGAGGGGACTTCTTTCATCACATGACCCTGGTCGTCACTTGGTTCCGCTTCCATAGCCATGACGTTCGCTTGAGTTTTCTGTACTGGTCACTCTCCACGCTCACCGTACCATAACTGTTGAAGCCAAAATTGGCTTCTGTGGAGTTCGGGGTCCCAAAAGAGGGGTGACTGTGCACCTACTACCCTCAAGCGAACGATCTAGGCATAAGATTAGGAACACAAGGGACAGACCCAAGGTCTCAACGTGGAGGACCCACCGCATACCCAGAAGACTAACAAACTCTTCCCCTCCCAAGCCAAATGCTGAGCTAAGACACCTTCAGAGGGCACTCTTGGCCGACCAGAACATCTAAGGAGGATCTCAAGACCAACTCTCTCCTATCCAGATGTGTCTCCTTGGGTCTACACGAAATGCCCCTCACCCGCTCTACTAATGGCGCAAACTCGCCGAGCAATGTCACGACACGCTGCCCAAACTGGGCCACTAACAGCGTAATTCCACTATTCTGACTGGCTATCAACAGGCCATGAGGGGCTTCCCGACAACTATACCTCGGGGCCCCCACGGGGCGAGTGGTTCATGAGAACACCGCCCGCCTAAAACGAGGAAAGAAGCTACACATCCTCAAAGCATCACAAATATTAAAAGAATATTACAGGAATACGAATTCCATACTTCGGTAGGCAGGCCGGCAATATAAAGAAAAAAGGCCTTCGAGGGCCGGCACAAGCTTGGGCTTAAACTCGTTACTCCCCGCCTGGTACTGCAATGCCTGTACGCCAACGTCTCGACAAGCAGCGGTCAGCTAAACGCCAGTTGGTTAACATAAGCTGGCCGAACATATTGCATGTACCCCTTTTTCGGGGCTATGGTGCGCATTCCCTGCAAATGGAAAATATACAACTTCCTCGGAGTCTTCTCCGGGAACCCCAGAACATCACCAATCCGGCTCACACGTCCGGATGGGCTTCACACATCATGCCTAAACTCATACTCATGCTTCCGGGTGCTAACACAGTTAATTGCGGGGACGTACACGTCAACCCGTCGGAGAGCTCCCTTTCTCCACCCGTTGGTGGATAGGGGCTTCCATGCAAATATGGAAACTGAGGGCTTCACCTGCCCAAGTAGAAATATCGTTACCCTTGACGCGTGCTTGGCGGCGGTGCCGGGAGAGGAGCCCCTGGCTAGCTTTGTCCTGAGTGGTTGCGACGGTGGCCGATCTCCACTCCAGGCTAAGCCTTGCTCTAGTTGTAATCTTGATCCCTCTTGGGGGATGAAATCCCCATGCCTTCTTTGGCCAAGCCCTGTTGGGAGAGAAGAAATCTCCGCCTTCCTCTTAATTTTTCCTTGGTGGCTAATTCGAGCTTCAGACGGCGCCGGGAGAGAAGCACCCGGCCGACCTTGCTGTAGGCGGCGCCGGGAGAGGAGCTCCCAGTCGGCCTTGCTGTAGGCGGCGTCGGGAGAGAAGCTCCCGCCCGGCCTCGCTATAGGCGGTGCCGGGAGAGGAGCTCCCGGCCAGCCTCGCTGCAGACGGCGCCGGTAGAGGAGCTCCCGGCCGGCCTCGCTTTGCCCTAGGCGACAGCAACGAAGAGAGGTCGGGGTAGAGGGAGAGAGATAGAGCCAAGCTCGGGCTGCCCCTTGCCGGTGGCGGCCTGGACAGAAAAACTGGAGAGGGGGCGGCTCGAGCTGCCGCTTCAGGAGGCCGAAGAGAGAGAGAGAGAGAGACCGGGCGGGGTTGCCGTCGTGCTCCAGCCGACGAGAGAGAGAGAGAGAGAGAGAGAGAGAGAGAGAGAGAGCGGGCTGCTGTCATGCTCCAGCCAACGAGAGAGAGAGAGAGAGAGAGAGAGAGAGAGAGGGAGGGGGCGGGGTTGCCGTGCTCCAGGCCGAACCCTAGTCGGGGAAGCCGATCTCATCTCCCGCCTCCTTCTATTTTTTTTTATCTGTGATGTCCTGTCCCCCCTTCACCTGTACCCCTCTTCTTCTCCTTTATGCATCCCATTTTCTTCTTTTTTTTATTCCTCCCCTGCCCGTACCCCCCCTGCCTTTTAATTACTTTCTTGCCTTGCTGTACCCAGCCATCCTCCTCAATAAAATAAAAAACATATATATATAATATAATATATACATATAATATATATATATATATATATATATATATTATCATTACTCATATATATATAGATATTTATATACATCTATGAAGGCCTACATACATAAAACCTCCGCACGCACGCACGAGGACCCGCACGAGCTCGACGGGGCTGCAGCAAAACATCGCTCATAACATGTCCCGAGCGCGCCACTTGGGGAGGATCCCGCTCGACCGGATATGGGGTTGTACATCATTGACTAAGGGTTATGACTTCTCCAAATAGGGTGAGATTGTTGGGTACATTGGAAAATATGTACCTGATTTGAAGTTACCTCACCCTACTCAATGATATACATCAAAATGTATTTGATGTGTTTTGAGTTTAGTTGTGCAGGTTAAGTATTTGCAGGGAAAGCTGAAAAGTATCTAAGTCCATGTGTCGACACCCAGAAGGAAAGTGTCGGCACTTAAGAAGGCTTGTGTCGACACCTAGAGAAGCAGTGTCGACAGTTGGAGTAATTGTGTCGACACCAGGAATACAGTGTCGACACACAGAGGAACTTTGTCGACATCAAAAGTGTCGACACTTGGAGGCTGTGTCGACACTCAGCAACACTTCAACAAAGTTCAAGTACAAGTGTCGACATAATGAAGAATGTGTCGACACACAGCAAAAGTCTCAACACATGAAGAAAGTGTCGACACTAGGAGGCTGTGTCGACACTCAACAAATTTCAACAAATTATAAGTACAAGTGTAGACAAAAAGGAGATGTGTCGACACTTAGCCAAAGTCTCAACACAAGAAGAATGTGTCGACACAAGGAGAAGTGTCGACACTCAGCAAAAGTATCAACACAGAAGGCATGTGCCGACACCAAGAAGATGTGTCGACACTGAACAAGTTCAACACAAGAAGATGTGTCGACACAAAGGAGTTGTGTCGACACTTACAAGAAATCAACTAAGTTTCAAAGAAGTAGGACTTGTGTCGACACACAGGATCAGTGTCGACACATGTTGAAGATGCAGTGTCGAGAAGTAGATTCTACAACACAAGGAGTTGTGTCGACACCATGAAGGCTAGTGTCGACACTTAGTCTACTTGTGTCGACACTTAGTCTATCATTGTTGACACTTAAAGACTGACTGTCTCGACACTTTCAAACAGTTACAGAAAATTCAAGAAGTGACTGTATGACATGACAGCTGTCATTCCAGCCGGTCTACTGCAACTATCAGAGTTGTCAGAAAGTTGTTAGAAACCGGATCAGCCGGTCACCATGAAGGAAGCCTATATAAAGGCTTATTCTGTCAACCGAAGAAGAAGATTAACAACAATCAACTGAAGTGATCAGAAGATCTAAGAAGTTGGAGAGAGAGAGAGAGCTCCTTCCAAGAAGACAGCTGTTGAACCAGGCTGTGAAGAAAAGTTTCAGATTGAATTCTGATTCCTAAGTTAGCAGTAATTGAAGATCAGCTGCATAGAGACTCAACCCTATTGTGTTCTAAATTCAAGAAGCTTTGAAGAAAGCCAAGTGAGGTTGGTCTCGGCAAAGTTCTTCCAAGAACTCATCAAGAAACCTATCAACTCCTCTCTCTTATTCTGAGTTGTGGGTATTTACATTGTAATTTTAATTTCTTATAGGATCCTAAGGGATCTGAGTTGTAAGCCTGATATTATAAAGGCTGAGTGGTAGGGCCTGTGAGCCTGAGTGTAGGAGATCCATTTCTCTGAGTGTAGCCCTAGTTAAAGGCTGAGTGTAGGCCTTGTTGAAGGCTGAGTGTAGGACTTGGTGAAGACTGAGTGGTAGGGCTTTGAGCCTGAGCTGTAGGAACCTATTTGAGGTTCTGAGTGTAAGATCTGAGGATCTGAGGTATAGTGGAGAAGTTGGGTCGAATCTAGTACACTACTAGATAGGCGAAGGTGGAAAGTGGATGTACCCAGACCTTATGGAACCACTATAAATCTGTGTGCACTCTGTGTGTGCTGGATTTTGTGATTGCTGTGTTGTATTGCTGTGTAGAATTGTTTATAATTTTGTGTTTCTGCCTAAAAGTTTAAAAATATTAAAGTCACCTATTCACCCCCCCCCTCTAGGTGATTAGGTACAATAACTTTCATCATTGCATAGCATACATACCATCTCATTACATTGCACAACAACACCCTCATCGTATAAGTTTGTACGGGCACTCCTATATGATGAGTTACTTTATGTTATACTGATCCTTAACTTATAAGTTTGTATGGGCATCCTTATAAGTTTGTATGGGCATCCTTATAAGTTAAGTTACTTTCCTGCTGTAGATACTTATACTTTGATGGATGGTTATAGCTCTTGTAGAACTACTAGATTATAATGCTGTTAATCTTATTGTACTATTACCACTTGCTTGTACCTATTACCTTACTTGTTATATATTGTACCATTGTTCCTTTCTCCGCCCGGTGCCGAGGAGTCGCCGGGGGAGCGGATGTGAAGCCACTTAGTCTTTTCGACAAACGGTTGCTACGTCTTCCTTTTTAGGAGGTCACCCCCTAGGTAGAGCAGTCGCAGACTATGCAGCAAGACAGCCATGCCAGGACGACAGGGCCTGAAGTGACGGTGTCGTAGCTACCATCGGTCATTGATGTGAGTGTTGAGCGACTCTAATATAGCCCCGTTGGGCATTTATTTGCTGTACTCTGATATTGTAGAAGCATGTTTTAGCTTCTTAATTTAATGTACTTTGGACTTATATGCTTTGTGTGGATTTGACTTCTTGATATTATATTTTGGTTGGGTTGGCATAATTATTGATATTGGTTGTAGCCGGTAGAATAGGAGTTTTGTGGTACAGGTTAGCCCGTGTACTAATGCTACCGCAAGGCGACTGTTCTAGGAATAAGACCACATTCGTGCCGTGTTTTGGGATTCGGGAGGGGCGTCTTACAGTGGGGCACATGGATCAAGTGTTGCCTACCACCCTAGTTCTACAAAGATGTATAGAGATCTGAAGCAGAACGTTTGGTGGTATGGTATAAAGAAGGATATAGCCAAGTTCGTATCTAAGTGCGTCACTTGTAAGTAAGTTATGGCCGATCATGGAAGGCCTAGTGTTAAGTTGATGTCATTAGAGATTCCATGTTAGAAATGGGAGAGTATTTCTATGGATTTTATGACTAGATTGTCGAGATCTCCCTGAGGACATGATTCAGTGTGAGTTATAGTGGACAGATTGATGAAGTGTGCTCACTTTGTGCCGTTTAAGAAAGATTACTCCATGAAGAAGATAATAGAGTTATACTTAGATGAGGTTATCAGATTACATGAAGTTCTTGTTAGTATTATGTCAGATCGAGACTCCAAGTTTATATCTTATTTTTGGTAAAGTTTACAGGAAGGATTGGGTACCGATCTGAGGTATTGCACTGCTTATCACCCACAAACAAATGGTCAAACAGAATGAGTTAATCAGATTGTCGAAGACATGATAAGATGTTATATTTTGAACCATGTGGGAGCGTCAGATGAGCGACTCACATTGATGGAGTTCACTTATAACAACAGTTATGAAGAGAGCTTGCAGATGGCCCCATTTGAGGCTTTGTATGGGAGACGTTGCAGAACTCCTTTTTTTGGGCTGAGGTTCGTGAAAGACTATTGTGGGGTCCCGAAGCTCTTGAAGAAATGGATATTTTGGTGAGACAAATTAGAGAAAAATATTTGTATAGATCAGCAGCGTTATAAAAAGAACGCTAATCAGCAGAGGACAGATCTAGAATTTGCAATTGGGGACATTATGTTTCTTAAAGTTTACTCGATGTCTGGCATCAAGAGGTTTGGTAAGAAAAATAAATTAGATCCTAGGTATGTGGGAACCATCAAAATTACTGAACATATTGGAATGTCAGCTTATAGGATGGATTTGCCTCCAAGTTTTGCTGGTGTGCACGGTGTGTTTCACGTAAGCCAGATGGGAAAATGTGTGCTTAGCAACCGACAGATTCTTGATTTTGTGCCCCAGATGGAGCCTAATTTTTCCTATGTCAAAATTCCATTCCGCATTCTAGATACTCAAAATCGAGTGTTGCGGAGGAAGAACATACCAATGGTTAAAGTTTTGTGGCAGAACTAGGACGTGGAGAGCGCGACTTGGGAGTTGGAGGAAGCTATGAGAGAGGTTCATCAACATCTGTTCTCCTTGTTTCCTTTGGTAAGTGTTTTTACCCAATAACCCTTGGTTATTTTGTTCCATTTGTAATAAATTCAATTATGTTTCAAGTTTCGGGACGAAACTTCCTTTTAGGGGCAGTGGCTGTTATGCCACTGATTTTTGGATGTTTAATTTAATTCTTTTATCTGCGTAATTTTGACGTCAGGTCGTTACGTTGACACTTAGTCGGTGGGTACCGTTGCTAGAGTGTGATTTTGTTCATTGGTATCCGGGTTTTGGTTTGGGAGTATTAGCTTGGCTAATTTCTCCTGTGTTTTGATACTCCCTTGCGAACCGGAGTTCGTTTTGGAACACGGTGCAGTCTTTTTGGGAATGGTGGTGTTTTTACCTAAGATTGGTTTGTCAGATCTTAGTTCTAACTTCATTGTTAGATCTGTAGCATCGATATTTAGCTACAGTGCAATTTTGTAGAAATCCGTGTTAGTGTGAGTTTGGTCATTTGGATGTTTTGATTATAATATAATATACTATTTTATTATAATTATTTATGCCATATAAATATCGTCCAATTAGACATAAACCCTATTAATTGTCGACTATTTTGCGGAAGAGTGGAAGAGGCGGTCTTTGGAGAGCCTTTGGCAGTCGATTTTAGGAGCTCCAGTGCACAAAATCGTTATTGGATGGTAGATTCTGATTGCTCTCAGTGCTATCTACATTTCTACTACGCGTTTTTCCTGTTTATTGGACTTTTAGAGATTGAGGTATGCGGTTTTGACCTTCTCTCCTCTCAAAAAGTTTCAAGTTTTGTTGCTTACGTGTTCTTGCGGCCAAAACCGTGAGGAGGAGCGTTGTGTCGCCAATATTTGGCCGAATCAAGGCAAGTGGTGAGTTCTTCCCCTTGCCAAGTTTCTTTCTTCCCTTTGTATGATTCAGTACCTTTCTTTTCCCCTGGATATAGGAGTATGGTATCATCAGGTTCGGCCTTTGCCGATCTGCTAGATCAAGTTATTTTTCCGGCAAGGAATTGCTTAGTCGATCTTGTGGTAGAGTTGAGTAAAACTTGTTGATTGATGTATTAACTTCATTAGGTTATACATCGGGTTTTTGCTGTTGGCCTATGGTAATTGGTCAAGATTAGAACAGTAGGCTTAAGCCAATTTATTTTTGTTGTATAATAAGTATTTTAAGTATAAATTCATTGTATATGAGTAGATAGAATTCATCAGATGTAAGTTAGGATTGGTCCAAGTAAAATTCGGCGAGTATCAGTAGGAGCATAGTCAAACTTGTCGAGTATTGGGCAATGGGTTCGTCGGGTATGGTACTTGAAGTTGAGTGTTGCTGCATTCGTCATGTAATAAACCATGGCATTGAGTTATGTCTTAGACTAAGCCCAATTCGTCGAGTGTTAAGAGTTGAGTTCGATGAGTAATAAGATTTGGCATTGAGTGTCTCTGTCTCCGATAAGTATAAAGCATTGATTCTGTCGAGTATGAGTTTGGCGTTTAGTGAGGTTTGAGCATAAGTCCAATTTGTCGAGTTATCTCGACGAATTCGTCGAGTAATTCTAATGGCATTGAGTGTATGCCCTTAGCGTTGAGTGGCGTTGTGTATAGCCCTTGGCGTTGAGTGGCATTTAGTGTTTATGAGAATAAGTAAAAAAGCATTGAGTGTGCTGAATGCACTCAACGCGGCGTTGAGTGAAGTTTGGTGTGAGATCTCTTTATAATTCGAATTTCATGATCGAGAGATATGTTATTTGGATAATTGGAATACGAATAAATGAATTCATGATATTTTAGAGATAGGATTTCATGGATTTATGTAATAGATAGGGTGCTTTTTTAAATGCAAATTTGAGTATTGTAAATTGTTCGAGAGAAAATTTACTAACTTAGATTTAGATTTTGAATTGCTCGAGAGAGAATTTGATAAATATTCACCCTTTACAATACATCAAATTTGATAGTCGTATGCTTTCATGATTAAATAGAATTGAGTGAATGGATGAATAGTTTCATGTAATTGTTCATATGCTTTTGGGTTGTTATCATGTTTAATCTTCCAATGTTGATTTATCCAAATAGTCATAGTTAGGTTAATTTAGTTTAGAAATCACTTTTAATTATAGGTATGATAATAAAGTGAGGATGAGTACGAATGCTTGAAAAGGCCTCGTGGAATATGATACGAGATGTAGATTTCTCCTATACTATGATTGATAGGTGCACTTGCCTGAAAGATAATTCAATCTAGCTTATGCTCATCTACATAGTTCAAAATAGAGTGTAGAATGAATCTGCATCAAGTTTATTACTTGTTAAGCAAAGCAATCATCCGCCACCAACACGGCCATGTCGCCACGCTTGTCGCCACCTCACCAACGCATGCAGCTTGCCATTAATGCACCCCCGTCGAAGCCCATCAACCGCAGAGGACACGGCCACCAACACGGCCGTGTCGTTGGTCGTGCCAGCATGGGCATGCCCGCCGATTCGACGTTGCCATGATCATTTCCTGCCAGAACCAGAGCCCGAAGTCAACCAGCACGGGACACGGCCACCAACACGACAGTGTCATTGGCCGTGTCAATCCCTCTTGAATTTCTATAAATTCAACCCCTCCCCCTTATTTCAATGAGAGTCCTGGAGTGTGTAAGGAAGTGGTGCCCTTTTGTTTTCTGAAGCTTTTCATGTTTTCTCTCTCTCTCTCTCTCTCTCTCTCTCTCTCTCTCTCTCTCACTTTAGTTTAGTTTAATTCTAGTTTAATTTAAGCTTTTGTATTTGCTTTTGTAATTGCTTTAGTTGCTAATTGTAGGGCTAGAATAGGATTTTACTTTCCATGCACATGTAATCTTTTGTTTTCACGTTGTAAGATCCTTGTTTTCATTAATAAAGAAGTGTTGTTTTCTCTTCCCTTTCTACTTTGTGTTCTTTATGCTTCACTACTCACCCCACTCCTCCACATCACCATGAGTAACCAATCCTCCTTGTACTCGATCTTGATGATCCAAGGTTCGAGTGATTAAGTTATGAAGCTTTGAGTTCACCTTCTCTTTTAAGGTTTTAGGCCTTGAATTACTCTTGATTTATCATGGGTTGGAGACATATTATCGATATATATTATCCACCTTTGCTTTCATTCTTGGCTAGCTGAGAGGCCGATAGTTTGAAGTGAGCACTCAAGAGTAAAGGGAGTTGTACGCACCCCTTGAGAGAGGCAGACGTCCAATTCTCCCGGATTGGAGTAAAATACAATAGTGCGGTTCACCGCATAAAGCGAGCTTTAGGCCACCAATTTAGACGAGAGTCGGTCGGACATTCCTAAACTCAGTTGGGCACGACTTCGAGAGAAGCATGTTCAAGCTTTATGAACCTCCACGGTCAAGGACCTTTACCCTATTAAGCTTATGTTTATTTATCATGTTTTTAATCGACTCTTGCCGAGGTGATTCTTGATCGAGTGCATTTCCATCTCATCTTTCTAACCCTTCAGTGTAATCGTTTCTTTTATGCTCTCTTTATTTTTATTGCAAGTAGTCCTCTCTTTTATGCAATATTTCCTTTAGTGCATTTAGCTTTCTTTTAACCCTAGATTTTTCGTCGATAAAATAATAGCCTTTGTGTGAGTAGGTTTACTCAACAGTTCCCAGATTTAAATACGACACTTGTGTCCCCTTACTACAGTTCGATAGGTATACTTTCCTAGTTGGATTGCTTGTTCGGTTGCTCTCTTTTCTTTAGCATTGGCCGGGACATCATCGACTTCCACCATCGTCGGGCATAGTCGATGAAAAAAGAGACGGTGAGGGTGATGGCCATTTTCCTGGGGCACCTGATTCCAACTAATAGCTCTTGGGTGAAGTTGAACCATTCCTCAGTTTGGCCTGCCGATTCAGTGCTATTGAAGTTTGCTGGGGATAAGCCTCGAAAGATGCAAAACTAGTTTATTGGTGGTTCGATGGGATGACTCCTCTCTTGGTGAGACATAGCGTCTCGAAAGGTAGCCAAGATATCTGATATTGTATGGTTCATTTCAGATTTAGAGGAGGTGTTGGTCGGCGGAAGAGTTGACATTTGTGAATCTTCTCCGCGGTTCATTGTTATCTATATGCAAAGAAGTAAGCTATAAGTTATTTATGTAAAAAGGTAGGAGAACATTATATAGTACATGTGTTCTAATCTAGGCTTGGGATCACAAGATTCTGCTGCGTTAGTTCATCCTCAAACTAACTGACGGAGCAAGGTGGAGTCGGATTTTAGTCAATAGAAGGATCACATGAGCTCTGATACCATTTGTAAGAACCCCCCCTCCAGATAATTATTCATGGCCGAGGGGAGATTCTTATGCCATGGACATATGTCATATAGCGGGGTTAGCACTCAAGCTAAGCACTGCCATATTCCACTTGCCCCTTAAGGCGAGTAATAATTACATCACAGTGCTTCTAACCATAAAGAAAAGACAAAAGAAAAGCTGAAATCCAAACTTATATATATCAAAAAGATGTTCAGAGTATAGCATGTACAAACAAGTGGTTCTAGGTCCAAAAAGTGCCCATCTAAGGCTGTACTAATGCCTTAGACAATAAAAAGAAGGCACCACTACAAAAGAAACAAAGGAGGAATACCGCCTTAGACAAAAAGGTTCTACTAAATCCACTAAGGCGACAGACTGCCTTAGACTCAATGATGCTACTAAGCAGTCGAACTATGCTATAAAACCTATAACCAGTAGATGGCCATATTGCAAAGGCAACTACTTTCTGCTCTCACAATCTCCTCTGCTGCGGGAACTGGATCAGTGGAAGGGTCCATGATTGTTGGCATCTCCATATCCATCTCTGGGATTCCTGGTAAGGGCTGGAACTGGGGATGGAGTGGGTATTACGAGGCTTGCTGTGGCTGGGGAACCTGGATGGTTTTACATAAAACCATAAGTCATAAAGACTAACTCTGATTACCTCTCTTTCCTCACCAAATCCATGGAGAGGAAAATAATAATTTACCATAAGGAGAGAAAGTTTAAATGTATTGAAATGATAAAGTTTTTACAAATTTTAAAGACAGTTAGAGATGGAAGGGAAACGGGGAAACGTAAATGACTTAGCATTATAAGAATGACCATACATCCTTATAAGTTGGGTTATTTACAAACTCATTTATATTGCATAAATATATAGCAGGCATAGTATTAGAACAATAACTTAGCTTATATGGATGCCTATACAGACATATAAGTTAAGGGTCTCACGAGTTTATTTTCTTACGAGAATGCCCATACAAACTTGTATTATAAGTGTTTTAAAGATGTAATGTATACTAAATAAAATTGATATGATGAACTAGAGTTTAGATCTCTAAGTCCTTACTCAGTACACTTGTTAAGTGGGTAGCTAACCACATAGGCCATATCAATGTGACAGATGATAACACCGGATCGGACTTCTCTGCTCCTAGTTAGGTGCAAACCACCACCCTAGGCCTTATGTACAACACTAGACTATGCTTTATACTCCATTCGTTATTCCTAAGAATCCTAGGGATAACGACACGGACTAAGGGGGTTTGTTCACAGGGAATTTAACCCCAAGACAGATTGCCCCTTCATTATCCAAAGAGTCTAACATGATAGTCTCTCTGACAGTGTGCTGTGGGGTAGAGTGATTAGACCTACCACAAAGTTTATTAATTATTTTATTTATAAGAAAGCTCATACCGGGCTTACTACCCAGCCTTTACAACCTGTTACCGTGATACAAAGATTAATTGATAGCCATCCTTAACCTGGGGGTAATCTAGTGTTGCTTTAATAATACATCCTTCGTGCTTGATTTAAATTACCCATTGGCCAGGTAAGAATAAGGTTGGTGGTCGCACTGTATACCGTTATACACCAACTTCCTTGTGGGGGATACTAGCTCACCCCTAACTTCTTTCCTAGACACAAATTAGGCAATTTAAAAGTAGATGCCTATAATGTATATTAGGTTGTACTAGTAGTTCTACCAATTAAGGTCTACTATATTTAATCAAAGAAGTCACGATATACTCTTTGCGGGGAGCCGTATAAGAAACATTCTATGTGATACCAACGAATTACTCGTAGGTGAGAAGTAATATGTATTGAACATATCAAACATTAAAGAGAGCATAAGCATGAAATTATAACAAGTTAAGAAATACTTCATAAACATTTTCCAACTTCATTTGGTGATCTAAATAAACATAATATATAAAGGTGATGCTTGTTTGGGTGCAAGTAGATATTTCCAACATTTACTAGGATAAGGGCTTACTTATAAAAACATGAGACTATAACAATCATGAGACTCTCCAACATCCATCCAAAACATTTTCCAAATTCAATAGTAAGTACATGATAAAAAAGGTGATGTTATTTGGGTGTGTGCTTAGCTATTTTCCATCTTTGACTAATACAAGAATTTTAAGCTTCATAAAATAAGGTATGAAAATACAAAAGTTATAAGAGACTTTGATATCTAAGTAAGTGATTTTCCAAGGCCATGAGTGACCAAAATAAGTGTGTGAAGGAGGGGGGAGTGTAAAGTTTTGTATTGCAACTAAGTGTTTTTTTGTAATTATAATAAGGGTGATAATTTAAATAAATAAATAAGGGTTGTGGTTCTAAAGTCACAAGACATGCCACCAATCATCCAAATCATTACCCAAGGTGAAGAATGACCTATCTAAGCCTCCAAAAAGTTTGGTAAATTTTGGAAATGGTTTGAGTATATGTATTTTAATGATATACCTACATGGTAATTTTAATTAAATAACAAAAGAAGCATGAAATTTCTTAATTTAAATTTTATTTATGTTGTTGCCTAGAAATATCATAAACATTATGAAGAGCTTCACATAAAAAATTTAGGGTTATAGGATGTCAAATGGTGGAGGAAAACATTTTGAATGTTTAATATAAATTTTAAATACCTAAAACTTAGAAAACTATTTCTAGAAGTTCTACTCCACCCTAAAGAATGACCCACCCCATTTTGAAAACCGTGGACCAACACCTACAACTTTCATGTTGGTCACTTAGTCTGGTTCAACCCCTGGAGAGCCTAATTTTGAGCATGAAAGTATCTGTTAATGTCTGCCATGTAACAGCACAAATTTCAAAATGGGAAAATTTTGGGTGACACGGCCTAGGACACGGGCGTGTCCTGTTCGGGTGTGCAGCAGTCGTGAGGTCGATGAAAATGCGTTCGACGAAGTGTTCAGGAGGAACACGCCCAGTGACACGGGCGTGACCTAGGGCGTGTCTTCCTTTGTGTCGATACCTCCTTTGTGTCGACACCCCAAGTATGTCGACACCCCCGTTGTGTCGACACCCCCGTAGTGTCAACACCCCCCGTTGTCGACACCCCCATTATGTCGACACCTCCTTTGTGTCGACACCTCCTTTGTGTCGACACTCGAGCCTTTGGTCGACGAAAGTGGTCGATGGAGGGAACACGCTTGTGACACGGGCGTGTACCCTCCGACACGGGCGTGTCGGAGGGCGTGTCCCCCTTTGGTCGACGAAATTTGCTCGATGATTGTCGAGTGAAAGTACACGCCCCGTGACATTGGCGTGTCTGGGTTGACACGGGCGTGTACCCTAGCCGTGACCTGTTTCGGGATAAGGCAGTTTGTGCACCGCTTGGAGTACACGGCATGTGACACAGGCGTGTCACAGGGCGTGTCGTACCCAAAAAGTGATTTGTAGGCTTTTTCGTGGCCGTCCATTTTCTTCAGCTGGGATCTAACAGCTGAGAGCCCTCCCTGCTTCCTTAAGGCCTAAAACTGAGTAAGAAGTCTCATTATGTTTGCATTCATCTTTCTAAAAAGCTTAGAGAGAGAAAGGGAGAGGAAGAATGAGGAGGAGGAAGAGGGGTTGATCTCTGGTGGAGCTTGTGAGTGTCAAGCTGAGATCCGAGGCCATCTTTGCGGAGGAAAAGCTATTATGGTTCTTTCTAGATAGCTAGGAGCTCATGGAACTGAAGCGGTCTTCAAGGGTAACAATGTTTCTTCCGAGCCATGTGTAGGCTTCCTTTTTGGCATATGCATATGATTCCCCCACCAAGGGTGGCAAATTTTGGGAGTCTTTTGGGTTGATTCATGGAATCCCCACTCATATAGATCCGGAAATGGAGTACGGAATATGCATGCTGTGTGAAGCCCATCTGGACATGTTGGTCTGGATTGGTGATGTTGCATACGCACTGGAGAAGACTCCGTGATAAACGTCTAGTTTAGGAGTTGATGGGTTCACCCTGTGAAAGGCAGTAGCAGGATATACTGGAGTGGTAGTCCAGGAAAATACCCTTGTGATGCTTGTGATGCCTGTGCTATTGGGTTGTACCTGCCAAAGGAAGTAGCAAGAAGTACTGGATTAGAGATCTAAGAAATACCCTTTATATTTCTTGATGTTCATCGGTGGACCTGTGAAAGGAAGTAACATGAAGTACTGGCATGGTAAGCCATGGAAATACCCTTGACATTTGTCATTTACGGGATCATACCTGTGAAGAGAGTAGCACGAAGTACTGGTGTGCCCAGGAAAGACCCGCTAATGTGTGATATGAAATGGGTGTAATAGTAAGTACTGGTGCTCCTAGGAAAACGCCCAGGCTTGAATGCCAGAACAGGATCATTGAGACCGACCTGCGCCTTTTTGTAGCCGCGATTTGAGCAACGGGGGGGGGGGGGGGGGGGATCCGAACTGTGTTATATCCATCCGACGTGAGACCAGAAGGTACGGTCTATTGGATCGCACAACGAGAGTCTTAGGCCTGCGCGCCGTGATACAATGGGGGCTATGGGCCAATCCCTGTTCACTTAGACTATAAATTTCGATTGCACGCCATGGAGTAAATGCTCAAATGATTTGTCGTTGGGTTGCGACACTGATACAGTGGTGGGCAACTGGTTTGCCAGTACACCAAGAATGTGCCCTGAGTGCACAGATCGTCGGGCCGAGTTGCTGACAGTTGTGATGGAATATGTGCGTGAAAGCACATGATATGAAATATATGCTTGTGAAATGCTATGCCTGCAGGGAAGGAATACCACCACCCCGGGAAAAGGGGTGAGGTCGTTATAATTTGGTAAGCTGAATACTGTCCGTTGCCTATTTTCCACTATTGGGTGGGCTCTCCCTGTGCAACTATTGGAGAGCCGAGTGGGACACATAAGTGCTGAAGTCCCTGCTACATTTGCTGCTGCTACTGCTAGCCCTCGAAGGCTAAACTTCTAAATGCTGTGTATTATGTATACGGGGTTGGCCTGCACGCCAATGTTGAGGCCACTATTGTGAAAGCCATGTACAGCCATAAGGCTAACTGTTTGTATTTGTATTTGAAAATTCCTATGATATATATAAATGAGGAACTTTTGTATGGTGGACATTCATGTGTGTGAGTTCAGCTTAGTGTTTAGGCTTCTGCTAGAATGCAATGTGTTAGGGTGCGCTGCGCTACTCTGGTATCATACCGTACCTTCACCAATTGTTTTGTGGTTTATGCTGTGGGGCCCCGGCCAGACCTTCTAGTATATACTATGTAAACGGATGGGGTAGTTATATTTTTGGTATCAGCTGTCTTGGTACGTGGTCGGCCTATGACCATAAGGCCAACTGTTTGTATTTGTATTTGAACCATCCTATGATATATATAAATGAGGAACTTTTGATTGGTGGATATTCATGTGTGTGAGTTCAGCTAAGTGTTTAGGATTCCGCTAGAATGCAATGTGTTAGGGTGCGCTGTGCTACTTTGGTATCATACCGTAACTTCACCGCTTGTTTTGTGGTATATGCTGTGGGGCCCCGGCCGAACCTTCTAGTATATACTATGTAAACGGATGGGGTTGTTACATTTTTGGTATCAGCTGTGTTGGTCTTTCCCTTTCAAAGTCGTGGTCGACTTCTTTTGTGGGGTGGCGAGCACGTGTCTATGCGAACCAAATTAACACGAGTGAACTCCTGAATGTCCACTGTAGAAATGCAAGTACATGTGTTTGTGGAACCTGCGCGTACCTAACATGTTGATATTGCTTGTGTATGGTCGCTAATGTGTGTTTCTTGTTCACTTATAGGTGACGTGAAGTGGAGCTGGGCAGTCAGAGCCCCAGCATTCTGATGAAAGTACGACACCAGTCGCGGTGCCTACACCTCCGCCTTCTACGGAAACTATACGATTAGTTGCTGAGGCTTTGTTTGCCATGATCCAAACCCAGCTGATTGGTCAAGCACAGCCGGCAGTGAGGCCAGAACAGGTGGCGGCGAGGCCAGAACCTGTTGCGGTCGTGGACCCTCGGGCATCTGAACCGCAGTTGAAGCGGTTCATGAGCTTCAATCCGCCTACATTCTCGGGAGTGGGATCTCCTGCGCAGGCTGAAGATTGGTTGTCGCGCGTCAAGCGGATAATGACAGCGATTGGGTCGGGGGAGAATCAGAAGGTCACCTTAGCTAGCTTCTTAGTGGTAGGCGAAGCTCGTTTGTGGTGGGACGAGATGAAGTTACACCATTTGGTGGGTAGACCATTGACACAAGTGTCGATGGAGGAATTCTCTAAACTCTTCCTGGCAAAACACCTCTCGGCGGCACAACGTATTGCCATGGATAACAAATTACAAAGGCTAACGCAAGGTGACTGTTGAAACCGGAATCCGGTCTCCTGTGGAGTTCGACCCTTGGTGAAGGGGTGGTCTCGCGCCTACTTTGCTCCTGCAAGAAAAACAACAAAGAAGGCAAGAAGAAACAGACCCAAGGGCTCGGCAGGGAGGTCCCACCATAAACCCGGAAGATGTAACATCCCATGTTACTTCTAGGCCCCTTCCACTTAGATTGTGTTAGGCATGGGTTGGGTGTCAAGGGTTTTAGCTAGGTTTGACCCTAGGTAGTGAGTTGTAGCCATATGGGGCCCACTATAGGACCAAGTCAAACTAGGTCAAACTAGCCTAAATAGGGACCCAAACCACACCATGACCCCACCACATTGCCCTAACCCTAAAAATAATCTAAGTGCACCCTAGGGCATGCCATTAGGTCAACATTTTGACCCCAGTTGACCAAAGTCAACCTTGGGCCTAATTTGGTCAAACCCACATCCATAAGCCCAATTAGCCTAGGTAGGGCACCCCCTTGATCCAACCCAAGTTGGGTGGTCCCACTAGACTCATTACCACCAAGTAGCGTCAGCCCACCCACCATGGTTGACCAAGTCAACTCAATGGTCAACATGGTCAACTATTTGACCTAAAAGAGGGAAATGAAGACCAAGCCACCCTCCTTTGGACCAAGCCCACCAAATTTGGCCCATGGCCAGCCCAAGTGAACAAGACCAGCCCTACCCCTCTAAATCAGGAGAGAGAATGCATGCAAAGGGGTAGAAATGGGATTTTGAGAGAAAGAGGAGAGAGAAATGGGGATAAGGGGAATTGTGGCCACATGGCCACCCCTTCAGCTGAAATTCTCTGCCCAACACCTGTTGGCCGACCTCCTCACTTCATTCCAGAGGAAATTGGGGCTGTGTGCCACTTGGCAAGCAGGGGCGGAGCAACCAAGGCTGAGCCCGAGCTCACCTTGGTTGTATCTCCCCACATACTCCACCTCAGCCCCAAATAACCTCACCATTAGCTTTAGGAGGTGGAAAGGAATTGAAATCGAGTGCTGGAACATGGAAATCGATGGAGAATCAAGAATTCGGGGTGGAGCTCGCCGGCGCACCACCACCATGGCAAACCGCCGCCTGACCCGCAGCCAAGCCCCAATCCAGGTCCGTTTCGTCGCCCCTCTACCTGTACTAGAATTCTAGATCCATTTAGGGAGATATCGGGCTCAATCGAGCCCGATACCATGATAGGAAAACGAGAAAATTCGGGCTTTTTCTTCTTGCTCGGGTTCGCCGGAGGAGCCAACTCCGGCGGCCCCACCGCCGGGAAACGCTAGCCCCCACCTTAGCGAAGGTGGTGGCGACATCCGCCGGCGGTGGTGGTGGCTCAGCTGGCCGGAAACCGCCAGCAAACATCGCCCAGGAAAAATGAATCTCAGCCTTTGATCCATTTGAGAAGATGACTGGATCTCGTCCGTTTGCGCTTTAGGATTCGTGCAGATATATTAATATGATTTAATGTTAAATGTCATGAATAGTATAGTTAGTGTCACATAAATACAGTGATCTTGCATGTCAATTTTAGGCCTCTTAGTGGCATTTCCAGAAACTGATCCCTAAATGAAAAACGTATCCTTACCTGTTACCTTTAATTTGACATCTTAATCGTTAACTTTGGTCCAGTATTCTGGCCTGTAGGATATTTCTCCTAGGACAGGTCCTAGACAAGGGCAGAAATTTATTTGAATGCCCAAGTCAAACCAGCAATCACCATGGCCCCATATTTTGGGTACATGCATGATTAGGGCATACCTAGCCCCTGCCAAAATTTAGGAATTTGTGAAACAACCTTTTCTATAGTTTTGGGGATAATATCAAAATGAAAATAAATGCAATATATGGAGTTATATGACTCCTCATGGCCCCAAATTTTGGAGGTGGGTCCTTGGGAACATCTTTAGTGCATGATAAAAATTTCAGCACTTTTGGATCAATGAATGATGGAAAAATCCACTTGCATGTGTTGGTGTATATATTGCCTTGCTGTGCCAATAGCAATAATTTAAATATTGTGCATTCAGCCTAATGGAGGCATTCAAAAATCATGGATTTGATTCCAGTGATTCATTAGGGTAAATTGCACCCCTCAGATTAATTATGGGAATTTTGGAATCAAAAATCCCATTAATTGGAATTTTTAAAAATATAGCTCCTTTTGAAAATAAATTTGAAAAATAGGATTCCCTCAAGTACAAATCCTCAAACTTTGCCAAGTTGAAAATAGGGTTATATTTGACTTAGAAAAATTTGATCTTTCTATTTTGAAGAACTTTTGGAGTAAAATATCCTGAAATGACCATTTTACCCTTATATCATTTATTCTTGAATTGATGGATATGCACCTCAGAAAACTTTGAAAATATTTCTAGTGTTGTAAAATTGTATTATTAGTCTTGCATAATTATTTCAGAATTTATGGGTGTATTGATAGTTTTTTAAATTAATATAATGGCATTTTGGTAAATATGTTAGAATGGAAATTGATAGGCCATTACACTATAAAAGTTGATGAAACTCTGCCAATAGTCATAAATTAATGATTTATATGTTCTGTAATTTTCCTGGAATTTTGGATTACATATTCCTTGTACATCATTTGGAAAATGGAAATTATGTGAATTTGGTATTAAATAAGAATTTGGTATAAATAATCAAAGGAAAATTATGAGACTCTGTAGACAGAAATAGTTTATCATTATATATCTCAAAAAAACATACTTAGGTCAGTGGATTTTAAATCATACTACTTCATGTGTAAAGTGACCTAGGAATTAAATTAAAAGATTTAATTAAGGGATTACTTGGCCAAGAAAAATCATGAGAACCCATACGATAGTTCCATTAGTCCATATAACCCTAGGATAAATATTTAGGGGCAAGAGGCTCTAAGGATTGGAAGATTCCATATTTGGGGTAATAATAGGACATGGTCTGCTTATAGCATAACTAGGGTATACTTTAGGGGATTACCAGAAGATTGATTATCTGAAGAAATAAGGGAATGCAATATGAATAATCCCTAGTGGGTAGTATTGTCTTAGTGACGCGATTAAAAGTGCAAGTCTTTAGGTAGTAATCAGAGTGGAGGTCGACGGAAGACCGTCGGTTTCCCGGTAATATCTTAAGTCACTAGGATTGTTCCAGAGCAATAATGAGAGCTGGGGTGAAACATGGGTAGCCATCAACTAAAGGTCTGTGATCACAGAGTCGTTGTGTGTGAGTTGCACTTGCCTGTGCATAAAATTGCATCATAACATTCATTCATATTAGGTCATACGCTTCATAGATCCTTATCATATAAATTAGTATGGGCTCTTTTATATGATAAGTTAAATTTCCGGGAAATCCTAACTTATATATTTGTATGGGCATTTATATAAGTTAGGGTACTTTTGTGATGATAGTATAGTGGTAGAATAGTTTATTTACTTGCTCTTAATACTGTTCTTTACTTCCTTTACTATACTGCTCTTACTTACTTGTACCATATATAGAACTGCTAGAGTAGAACAATATTACTTATTACATCTGCTAGTTAGTTTTTGTCACCTGCTTCCACTTTTGCTACCCCTTGTTGTCCTCCGCTTCGTCCTCCCGCTCGGTGCCTAGGAGTTGCGGGGCGAGGTGCGGAGGAAACGACTTAGTCTTTTTTTGACTAATGGTCGGTGACCATACTATTTTTAGGAACCCGTAGAGATGGAGCACCAGCACGACGTGGAGACAGGACGTGAGGAGCAGATACCGCTACAACAGGCTACTATCACTACTGTGCGTCCTCAGGTGGGACGAATTCTGATGTACTAGTATAGCTTCCGCTTCTATTTGTGTGAGAGAGAGTTGATTTTGATGTACCAGGCATAAGCCCTTATTCTCTTTCATTTTGTACTCTTTTGTGGACCATGTTGTTGTACTTTTCATTTTATATTTATGGTGTACTCTGTGACATGTGGACTTGTAGATTTGTTACATTGTTACACTTCTTTTCTCATATTGGCCTATGTGTATGATCGTATTAGCCGGCAGGATCGGCGTGTTGCGGTGTTGACTAACCCGTGCGTTAGTGCCACCGTAAGACGGCGGTTCTGGGCATAAGGCCCGGTAGCCCTCCTTGGTAAGGGGGAGGAAGGGGTCTTACAAACTGGTATTACTCGACCAACGATCATATGAGAAAGAAGTCCACAACACCGGATCACCCCCGCCCGAGCATTAGTTTGCGGACAAACTATGCAGTGGAAGCCGTGGTGAACCATGTGTAAAAGTCACATAAAATGGTCCACGAAGTACAATGAGTTAGGCCAGTTTTGTTCTAACCTTACCTTTATGCAACCTCCACAGGTCGCCGCGCTGTAAAATGTGGCTCCTCCCCCTCCAGCTGTCACTCCATTCCTACATACGAACATGGGGCAGACTTTGACGGCGATTCTGGACGCCTTCAAATCCCAGCAAGTCCTGGCTCCGAAGCCAAATCCGGGGTCGAACTGGCTGAGTGCTTTCAAGAGCCTGTCCCCACCAGTGTACCGTGGGACAGAGGATGCGGTAAAGAAGGAGGAATGGCTGGATGCCATACACGAGATTTTAGCAGGCATCAGCTGCCCGGTTGGCGAGGCAGTACCTCTAGCCACCTCTACACTAGAGGCTCATGCGAAGAGATGGTGGAAATCAGTGCGGGAGTCTACATATGCAGACTGCGAGCTGTCAGAGATATCATGGGAGGAGTTTGGCGATGTATTTCTGGATCACTTCGTCTCTATTACGGACAGAGATGCCTTGGAGGAGAGGTTTTTGAACCTCAGGCAGGGGACTAGATCAGTGATCGAGTATCAGCGAGAGTTCTCTCATTTGGCCAGGTTCGCAGGGATTCAGGATACCGATGATAGGAGGTATGCCAAGAGGTTCTACCGGGGCTCAGGGATGATTTGAGGCAGGCCTTCCTGTTCATTTCTCATGGAACCTCTAGACAGATCATCGAGATGGCAAAGAAGCTGGAGGCTGACCAGCTGATGGTGCAAGGTAGAGGGAAGAGACCGTTTGATGGGTCGACATCAGGAGAGAGAACCAGGGGATCTCAGCGAGGCAGGACTATCGGTTACAAGAAGGGTGGGGGACGTCGTCGTCCCAACTTCAGGCAGGAGCAGGGGCCTCCTCCAGCATTGGCTCCCCCACCTCTACAGATGCATGATCCGAGGAGACAGGATGACCGAGGCCACCGACAGGTAGTTTGTTACGGATGCCGCCAGCCCGGGCACATTAGGTCGAAGTGCCCGCATCGATTCCATCCTCCTCCTCCTCCACCTCCGGTGGCCCCAGTACAGCAGGGCCAAGGCCGGGGCCGAGGCCGGGGATATCACGGCAGGAGACGCGAGCTGGAGCAGATATACGCCTTGGACCTCATAGAGTAGAGGAACCCAGAGGAGGTTATCACAGGTACTTAAGGTTAATTATTAAATTTTTTTTTAGTTCTCAATTATATAGTACCTGGAACTATAGGGTAACAATTAATTTTAACTTAAACAAACCTCAGGCATAGTTATGATCAGCGGCAAGCCCGCTCATACTCTCTTCGACACGGGTGCTTCGCACTCGTTCATATCCGAGGCCTTCATAGACGGACTCGAAGGCGTGGAAAGATTTCCTGGACTAGAGATGAGGGTGCGTCTACCCGATGGGTCAGAGCTGCGGACCACTGCACATTGTGATATGGAGGCCGAGATTGGCGGCAAGGCATTTGAAGCGCCAGCAACTATTCTGAAGCTGCAGGACTTCGACTTGATTTTGGGTATGACATGGTTACATCGGAACCATGCTCAGATAGATTGTCCGTCCAGGAGGATCACGCTAAGGCATGGCAACTCCCATGTTATCATTGAAGGTACTCAGCCTATCCGCCACACATTGTTATCTTCTGCACAGGCTGTGAAGGCCCACGAGCAGGGAGAAGAAGTCTACCTTATCTGCTTTGAGATGTTGGGGACAGAGACTTCTATTCTAGATGTTCCGCTGGTCCGGGATTTCCCCGACGTATTCCCGGAGAAATTCCCGGGGCTACCACCAGCCAGAGTTGTGGATTTCAGGATCCAGCTAGTACCGGGAGCGACGCCTGTGTCTCGGGAACTTTACAGGATGTCTCCCAGGGAGTTAGCGGAGTTCAGGACTCAACTTCAGGAGCTAGTTGAGTTAGGATTTGTGCGGCCTAGTTCAACGCCATGGGGAGCGCCAGTTCTATTTGTGAAGAAGAAGACGGATTGTTAAGACTATGCATAGATTACCGGGAGTTGAACCGGTTAACAGTCCGCAATACCTATCCACTGCCTCGGATAGATGAGCTATTTGATCAGTTACAGGGAGCCTTCTGGTTCTCTAAGCTAGATTTGCGATCCAGCTACTACCAGCTCCGCATCCGGGAAGAGGACATACCGAATACGGTGTTCAGTTCACGCTATGGATTATACGAGTTCACGGTGATGCCTTTTGGGCTCACGAATGCCCCTGCCGCATTCATGAGTCTAATGAACCGTGTGTTCGAGCCCGTCTTAGACCGCTTCGTGATTGTATTCATCGACGACATTTTGATATATTCTCGGACTCAGGAAGTGCAACAGATCATTTGACGCTGGTCTTGCAGAGGCTGAGGGAGTCCCAGTTGTACGCAAAGTTTTCAAAGTGCCAGTTCTGGCTGCAGGAGGTGGCTTTCCTGGGACACACGATCAATGGGGCTGGATTAGCAGTGGACCCAGCCAAGACAGAGGCAGTAAGGGATTGGCCACGACCAAAGATAGCAACCGACATTCGCAGCTTCCTGGGTTTGGCAGGGTACTATCGAAAGTTTGTGGAGGGGTTCTCGAAGATAGCCCTCCCACTCACGACTTTGACGAGGAAGGATACTGAGTTCACCTGGAGAGAGCAGTGTGAGGCGGCATTTCAGGAGCCGAAGGACCGACTCATCTCATCCCCTATTCTTGCGCTTCCATCCGGGAGTGAAGGATTTCAGATTTACACAGATGCCTCTTACCAGGGGATGGGTGCTGTCCTGATGCAGCAGGGACATGTTATTGCTTATGCTTCGAGACAGTTGAAGAAGCATGAGCATAACTATCCAGTACATGACTTAGAGCTCGGGGATGTGGTATTCGCCCTAAAGATATAGAGGCATTACCTATACGGGATTCATTGTGATATTTATTCAGATCACAAGAATCTTAAATATGTCGATACGCAGAAGGACTTAAACCTACGACAGAGGAGATGGCTGGAATTCCTCTGCGATTATGATTATAAGATCCACTACCATCCGGGGAAAGCGAACACAGTAGCAGATGCTTTGAGTAGGAGGCCCGACACTTCTGGACCGGAGCCACGATTGATGTCTATAGAGCTGCTGCGGATGATGGAGGACATGCACATCACCATGGTGTCTGAGGCCGAACCAGTGGTATATCGTTAGTATTTGAGCTCAGTGATCAGTAGTGATACATACGAGAGCGCATCCGAACACATCAGAGGCGGGATGCTGCATTACAGCAGATTTTTAGTGCCCTAAAAAGGGGCAAGATTGAGGACTACACGATACAGGATGATCTTCTTCGATTCCGTGGACGCATTTACATACCCGCAGGAGGCAGTATCCGGGAGGACATACTCAGAGAGGCTCATTGCTCCAGATTTTCAGTGCATCCCGGCATCACCAAGATGTGGGCAGATTTGCGGAGGTCTATGTATTGGCCTGGGATGAAGAGGGAGATCACTCACTTTGTGACATTCTGCGAGACATGTCAGTGCGTGAAGGCGGAATGTAAGAGCCCAGGAGGTTTGCTACAGCCACTGCCAGTACTAGAGTGGAAGTTCGAGGACATTGCTATGGATTTTGTGCACGGACTACCTCGCTCCCACTCTGCGCATGATTCTATATGGGTCATAGTAGACAGACTAACAAAGGTAGCGCGCTTTATTCCAGTTCGGAAGGATGCCCCAGTTGCAGTTCTGGTGAGATTATTTGTGGAACAGTTCGTCAGATATCATGGCATTCCCAGGACAATCGTTTCGGACCGTGATGGTCGGTTCACTTCGAGCGAGTGGAGGGTCGTACATGCTTACTTGGGCTCTCGACTCACTTTTAGTACCACATTCCACCCGCAGACCGACGGACAGACCGAGCGGACCATCCGGACCATGGAGGACCTACTCAGACTATGCATATTGGATACGGGGAAGCCTTGGGAGAGACTGCTGCCACTGATTGAGTTCTCGTACAATAACAGCCACCAGGCCAGCATCAGGATGGCTCCATATGAGGCACTTTATGGGAGGAAGTGCCGGACACCGTTATCATGGGTTCAGGATGTGGATACCAGGGCTCTTGGATCAGATTATATAGAGGATACTGAGGTTCAGATTCGTTTGATCAGAGATCGGCTACTAGAGTCCCAGGGCAGGCAGGCAAAGTATTATGATGCTCGGCACCGGAAGGTGGAGTTCCAGGTTGGAGATAGAGTTTTCTTGAAGATACGTCCAGTACACAGTGTCTCTCGGCTGCGGAGGCACAAGAAGCTCAGTCCACGATACATGGGGCCATACTTGATCCTGGAGCGGATCGGCCCCTTAGCTTATAGACTGCAGATGCTACCGGAGATGGGTGCATTACATGACGTGAAAGATATGGTACCTAAACACCTAGAGGGGGGGGTGAATAGGTGACCTAATCTTTTTCTAACTTTGTTGGCAGCCACTTAGTTAAATCACAGAGTTCTAACTACTTTTGCACAGCAAACAGCAATAACAAAACATACACAGCACAATCACAGCACAGCACACAGTGTTTTATAGTGGTTCCACAAGATATGGGTACATCCACTTTCCCCCTTCGCCTATCTAGCAGTGTACTAGATTCGGCCAAACTTCTCCACTGTCTCAGAACCCAAATTAGTTCCTACCTCAGGCCCAAAGCCTTACAACTCAGCTTTATCCCAAAGCCTACACTCAGCCAATCAAGGCCTACACTCAGCCAACCAAGGCCTACACTCAGCCACAAGGCCTATACTCAGAGATCTCTATCTCCTACACTCAGGCTAACAAGCCCTACCCTCAGCCTTTATAAATACAGGCTTACAATTCACTCAGATCCAATGGATCCTACAAGTTAAAAATGTAATACAAATACTAACTCTACAACTCAGAATTAAAGGAGGGGAGTTGTGAGATTCTTGATGAGTTCTTGGAAGAACTCAGCTGGATTCACCCTGACTTAGCTTTCTTCAAAGCTTCTTGAGTAGAACTGAATAAGACTGAATCCTCTGCAGTTGTTCCTTGACCTCTGCCACTTAAGATCCAGACTGAATCTGAATCCTTCTTCTCAGCCTAATTCCATAGGCTGATTTCTTGGAAGGAGCCCTCTCTCTCCAACTTCTTAGATCTGCACTTGGAATGCAAGATCTTCTTGTGTTGACGCTTTGAGTACCACTTTATTGATTACTTCAACAACTTTATTTTTCCTTTCTCAACAACAGTTTCTGTAAACTGTGGGTGCCTATTTATAGGCCTTCTTCATGGTAACCGGCTGATCCGGTTCATAACTGACTTCTGACATCTCTGACAGTTGCTGTAGACCGGCTGGATCGGCAGCTGTCATGTCAACCAGTCACTTCTTGAAAATCTCTATCTGTCTGATAGTGTCGAGACTTTCTGTCTTTAAGTGTCAACACTTATAGACCAAGTGTCGACACAAGTTGTGTAAGTGTCGACAAAAGACTACAAGGTGTCGACACAATTCCTTGTATGTCTCGACACAGATTCTTCTGCATGTGTCGACACTGAAATAGAGTGTCTACACAAATACTTGTTCTTCTAGCTTCTGCTGAATTCTTCTAAGTGTCGACACATCTCCTTTGTGTCGACACAACTTCTTGTGTTGAATCTGTCAAGTGTCGACACTGCTTCTAGGTGTCGACACATAGTCTTTTATGTTGATTCTTGCTGAGTGTCGACACAGCTCCTTGTGTCGACACACCTTCTTCTTGTTGAGACTCCAGCTGAGTGTCGACACATTCCCATAGTGTCGACACTTGTACTTAGAATAATTTGTAAATAATTTTGTTCTTTGCTAAGTGTCGACACAGCTCCTTGTGTCGACACTTTCTTCAAGTGTTGAGTCTGTAGCTGTGTGTCGACACATTGTTCTGGGTGTCGACAAATACTTCAAATGCTGACTCTTCTATTGAATGTCGACACATTGTGCTGGGTGTCGACACTTACTTCAAATGTTGACTCTTGTTGAGTGTCGACACATTGTGCTGGGTGTCGACACTTACTTCAAATGCTGACTCTTCTGCATAGTGTCGACACATTGTGTTGAGTGTCGACACTTGTACTTAGACTCTGCAGACTTTTGCTGAGTGTCGACACAGCTCCAAGTGTCGACACTTTCTGGTGTAGACACAGCTTCACTGGGTGTCGACACAGCTCCTTGTGTCGACACTTTCTGTCTGCACTTTTCTTCACTGAGTGTCGACACAGCTCCAAGTATCGACACTTTCTGTCTGGTGTCGACTCTGCATCCCAGGTGTCGACACAATGACTCCAAGTGTCGACACTGCTTGTCTGGGTGTCGACACAAGCTTTCTCAAGTGTCGACACTTTCCCTCTGGGTGTCGACACATGGACTTAGAAACTTTTTGCTTCAGTCCAGTACTTTCTTAACCTGCACAAATAACTCAAACATACATCAAATACATTATGATGTATATCATTGAGATGGGTGAGGCTTCTTCAAATCAGGTACATTTGACCAATGTACCAAACAATCTCCCCCTATTTGGAGAAGTCATAACCCTTAGTCAATGATATACACCATTCATAATTAAGAATTACAAAATGATGTAAAGCAGATTATAAACAGCAGGGTAAACATAAACATGTAATAAATTCACACATGTATACACATTCATCATTCCAGAACAAATAAGAAATAGACATATTCTTAGAACAATCATGAAATATAATTATCACATATTGTTCTAACATTTTCTAATACATCTTCAAAGGTTTACAAAAATGTTTTTCATTCAAAAGATTACAACAATCTTCAAGTTTAATTCCTAATCTATTTCTGATCTGGTTCTTTGATAACTATTCTCTTTCCAGCTTGGACTTGAGCTTTGACAGGGGCTTCAGCAGTTGCAGCATCAGCAGGCTTCTTGCCTTTTAAGTCCTTCTTCTTCAGCTCTTCTGCTTTGATTTTCTGCCTCTCAAAGTAGTGATATGGCTTGGGGAAGTACTTGCTAGGCTCCACAGCAGTAGGAGGTAGCTTTCCCATCTTAGCCTTCCTTCTGAATTGTACTATTGCCTCCTGCCTGATCTCATGCTTTCTCCATTCTGCCTCAGAGAACCATTTGTTCCTGTCATTCATGTTGTCTTTGGCAGCTTTCCAGGCAGTAAGAATTATATTTCTAGAGGTAGGGCTCCATTGTTCAAAATCTGGCTTTTGTTCTGCTTGTTCCCTAAACCTCTTTTTAGACTGCCTTGTCTCTTCTTCTTTGTTCATAGCCTCTTGCAGAGCTGCAGAAATAGGTTGAACAACCATTTCAATATGAACATTGGCCTTGCCCTCAGTTGGGCTATACATTGTGCTGACATCTGCTTGAACCATGTCAAAATCTGGAGGTGGATATATCACTTGAGCTACTTCTGCTTGCTCACCTCTAAGATATGCATTTTGAATTCCTGATTCAGCAACATTGTCATCATCACAGAGTGGAGGATAGCCTAGTGTAGCTCTAATGGAGTTAGATATCCATTTGGCATGGTCAGAGCTAGCTTTGACTAATACTCTCTCCCCCTTTATGACTTCTCTAGTCATATGGTCTCTGACATCATCCTTTTGAAACCTTATCTGGCTGTCCAAATACCTGATTCCCTCTTTGAAGAATGGTTTGAGCTTAGTGAGCTGTTCAGAGATGGCCTTCTGGGAATCTTGAATTGCAGTCTTAACAGCAGTAATCTCAGCTTGGAATACTTTATCAAAGTCAGCCTTAACTGCAGCAGCAGATGTAGAAGGTTCATCAGTCTTATTCTTCAATTCTGTGAGTAGAGCATTATGTGACTCAGTCAGATTGTCATTCAGTCTAATTTGGTTTTCCAGCACATATCCTTGCTTTAAGGCTATATCATCTACCTGTGCCTTTATCTTCTCTTGGTGTGTTGCCAGATACACCACAGCATTTCCACCCTTGGAGAAGCATTCATTCATCTCCTTCTTATTAAGGTTCATCTCAAACCTTATAGACTTTATTTCTTGTGCAAGATCAAACTGTAGGGTCTTGTGCCCTTCATCCACATATGTCTCAATTGCCTTTCTTTGCTCATCCAATTTGATCTGTAGTGCAACCATTAAAGCACTATAATCAGCAGTTGGAGCTTGCTGAACTATAGGCTGTGGGGCAATGGATTGCAAGGCTTTCTTATAACTCTGACTTCTCCTCTTGAAGACATAGAGTTTCTTCTTCTTAGCCCTAGCACTCTCCTCATCTTCAGAGGCAGAAGTGCTGGCAATATCAACCCTGTCCTTAGGGCTTGGAGGCTTCTCAGTTTGCACATCAGGTGCTTGCTCAGTTTCTAGCCTTAAAGGCTCTTCCAGAACTTCCATGTACTCCCCCTCAGCAGCAGCAGTCTTATCTTCAGCAGCAGCATCTTTGTCCATATCAAAATCTTCTTGATCTAGATTTAAGAATAAATCCTCCATGGTAAACTCTTGAGGTGATGAAGCTGGAGAAGTTCTTGGTTCTTCAACTACTTGATCAGGATCCACTTCTAGGACAACAGATGTGTCTTTGATAACAACATCTGGTTCTTGAGTATTCAGCTGAGTTTGCTGAAGTTCATCAGACAAATCAGCATCTTCTATAATATAGTCTAAAGTTTTTAGGTCAGTGAGTACCTCTAGGATGATGACTGTGGCTTGCTCACTGTCCAGAGTAGAGGGTTCTTCTACTACTGGAGGCTCCTCCTGGCTCTGATCCCTGTGGATGGGGCTAGCCTGTGGTAGCTCCCCCTGGATCTCAGCAATATCTTCAGCAGCAGGGGTCTTCTCTGCAGCCACTTCCTCTTGATCATCTGGAGTGAAAACAACTTGTTCTTCACTATCAGAACTGCTGGAGGACTCTTGTGCCACAGCAGCAGTTTTTCTCTTCTTCTTAGGAGGAATCTCCTTCTCAGTAACTGGCTTCTCTGGGGTTGCCACTTCCTTGGACAACACCCTGTCCCATCTGGAAAATATCCTTGAATCCATCTTCCTCATGTGGTTGATCTTGCTTCCAGCAGCATTTCTCATTACCTCTGGTATTGTACCAGCTAGGTAGAGACTTATAATTCTGCCCAGGTTGGGCTTCTTCAGACTCTCCTTGATTTTCTCATACACCACTTGAGACCAATCTGTTTTCAGAGTGAATATGATTCTAGTCATAATTCCAAACATAGAGGCAGACACTCTGTCATGCCCTCCAGTCTAGCTTAGTAATACTTTTCCTACAATTTCAGACATGAACTTCCCTTGATTATTCATGCCTTTCCTGTTGAATACAGATCCTATCTTCATTTTAGGATCAAGACCACACCAGGTTAGAGCTTCCCTGGTCTTGGATGCAGTTACTTCTTCTTCATCTTGTGTTTTAGGTAGCTGGAGTACCTTCCTCAGACTCTTTGGTGAAATCTTGACCTTAGATCCATGAACTCTGGATTTGATTCTGTATCCAGAGTCATCTACAGCAGCTCCATTAAGGAATTCAAGAACTTGCTTTTTCCAAATCTTTGTTGGTTCTGAAACCAAGTATTCCAATCCAGAATCGGTGACTAGGGTTACTACCGCCTTGATTTCCGCATCTGCTTCATCGAACGCGCCGTGCACTAGCTCATAGCCCTCGTTAACGTTCTCCTCAAGCTTGGGTGCCATTAGGGTTGAAGAATTTGTCTTTAGATAAGAGAGGTGTCGACATAGTAGTTTGGTCTCGAAACTTTGTAAGCGTGTCGACAAACAAAGACAGAACCCTATTTATACCTGTCTGATTTTGAAGATGAACAGGCGGGATAGCTAGCTTAACATGTGTCGACACTAGTAATAAGTGTCGACACTGACTTATAATGTCTCGACATATATGTGTCGACACAAGTTTAGTCAACAGATTTTATGTGTCGACACTTGGTTATGTGTCGACACAACATAACTCGACACATTGTCGAGACTTTACTTACAAAAATTCTGAGTAAAACATAAGTGTCGACACCATATTGGATGTGTCGACACCTACTTGACATGTGTCGATACTATCATTCTGAAGTGTCGACACCACATACCTAGATGTGTCGACACCTTTTTCCTGAAGTGTTGACACCACTATTCTGTGTCGACATAGACTTGTCTATGTGTCGACACCTTTTTACTTAGCCAATTTTCATTCTGTAAACTTATTCTAAGTTTATCATTCCTAGTTCAATTTTGAATTTATTGAACTTAGCTTCTTCTAGGGGCTTTGTATACATATCAGCTAGTTGTTCATCTGTTTTAACATATTCAAGTACAATATCATTTCTTTCTACATGCTCCCTAAGAAAGTGATATTTAATTTCCTTATGTTTTGTTCTACTATGAGATACAGGGTTGTTAGCAATTGAAATAGCACTAGTAGAATCACAGAAAAGTGGAGTTCTACTTACCTGAAATCCATAGTCCTCTAGCTGATGTTGAATCCATAGAAGTTGAGCACTGCAACTTCCTGCAGCTACATATTCTGACTCAGCTGTGGAGATAGCCACACTGGTTTGCTTCTTGCTGCTCCATGAAATTAGTCTTCCACCTAGGAATTGACAGGTTCCAGTAGTGCTTTTTCTATCTTCTTTGCATCCTGCAAAGTCTGCATCTGAATAACTTGTTAGATCAAAATCTCCATTCCTAGGGTACCAGAGGCCTAGATAGGGAGTGCCCTTTAGATATCTCAAAATTCTCTTGACTGCAGTCAAGTGAGACTCTTTAGGGCAGGCTTGATACCTTGCATAAACACATGTAGCATACATGATGTCTGGTCTACTAGCAGTCAAGTATAATAGGGAGCCAACTATTCCTCTATACAAGGTTTCATCTACAGGTTTTCCTGCATCATCCTTGCTAAGAGACATACTTGACCCCATAGGAGTCTTCATGGTGCTGGATGAATCCATACCATACTTTCTTATGAGTTCTAGGGTGAACTTGGACTGACATATGGATAAACCATTTTCAGTCTGTTTAACTTGGAGACCCAAGAAAAACTTCAGCTCTCCCATACTACTCATCTCAAACTGACTTTGCATAAGCTTTGCAAACTTTTTGCAAAGGCTACTTTCAGTAGACCCAAATATAATGTCATCTACATATATTTGGACAAGTATGACTTTGCCTCTAGATTCCCTAAGGAATAGAGTCTTATCTATTTTCCCCCTTGAAAACTTGTTCTCAATGAGGAGACTAGATAGGGTTTCATACCAAGCTCTAGGAGCTTGTTTTAACCCATATAAAGCTTTCCTATGTCTATAGACATGATGAGGTAGAGTTGGATCAACAAAACCTGAAGGCTGTTCCACATAGACTTCTTCCTTAAGATTACCATTTAAGAATGCTGACTTGACATCCATCTGGTAAACCTTGAATCCTTGATATGTTGCATAGGCCAAGAACATCCTTATGGCTTCCAGTCTGGCTACTGGAGCAAAGGTTTGATCAAAATCAATACCTTCTTCTTGCCTATATCCTTTTGCAACCAGTCTTGCTTTATTCTTAATGATGACCCCTTGTTCATCCATCTTATTCCTGTAGATCCACTTAGTTCCTATTACATTGTGGTCTTTAGGTTTTGGAACCAGTTCCCAAACCTTGCACCTCTTGAACTGATTAAGCTCTTCTTGCATTGCTTCAGTCCATTGCGGATCTTGTATTGCTTCTTCAAATTTCTTAGGTTCAACTTGAGACAAAAAACTGGAGTAGATTGCTGCATTCATGTATCTGCTCCTGGTTTGAACTCCTTGTCTTGGATCTCCAATAATCTGCTCTACTGGATGATCTCTAAGATGCCTATTGGCTGGAGGCATCCTAACTTCAGGTTGAACCTCTTCAGCATCTGCATCATGCTGAACTCCTTGTATTTCTTCAGCTATTGACACATGTAGTTCTCCCCCTGGACAACAGCTATTGCCTTCTACTTGCTGTCTTGCAACAGGCACCTCTTCTATAGTAAGCTTGTCCAATTCCTTTGTCAAACCTGTGGGGCTGCATACATTGCTAGACAACTCATTGTTAATAAGTTTTGTCTCATCAAAAACTACATGCACTGATTCTTCTACAACTTGAGTAGCAAAGTTGTAAACTCTATAAGCCTTACTATTATTGCTGTACCCAACAAAAATTCCCTCTTGGGACTTGGCAGCAAACTTAGTTAAGTAAGACTTCCCATTGTTAAGTATGAAGCATTTGCAACCATAGATCCTGAAGTAGGATAGGTTTGGTTTCCTGTCTTTCACAACTTCATAGGGGGTCTTGTTTAGCCTTTAGTGATGGTAGCCCTATTTATAACATGGCATGCAGTGTTAACTGCTTCAGCCCAGAAATATTCTGGTAGTGATGTATCACTTAATAGGGTCCTACCAGCCTCTATCAAGGTTCTATTCTTCCTCTCAACAATGCCATTTTGCTGAGGTGTTCTAGGTGAAGAGAATTCTTGAAATATCCCAAAGTCTTCACACAGTTTTGTCATGTTATCAGACTGAAATTCAGTACCATGGTCACTTCTAATTTTGACCACAGTACTATTCAGTTCATTCTAAATTTGCTTGACAAAGCTGTAGAAGACACTAGGTGTTTCAGATTTCTGTCTTAAGAAGAACACCCAGGAAAACCTTGAGTAGTCATCAACAACTACAAAGGTATAGACCTTCCTACCTAAGCTGTGAACTGGCATTGGACCAAAGAGATCCAAATGCAAGAGGTATAAACACCTCACAGCATCTTTGTTATCTATGCTTCTAAAGGTGGATTTAGTCTGCTTGCCCTTTTGACAAGCTGAGCAAATACCATCTTTGACACACTTAACTTGAGGACCATTCCTCACTAACTCTTTGCTAAAGAGTTTGCTAATAGTCTTGTAGTTAAGATGGGGTAGCCTCTTGTGCCATTTGACACAATGAGAGACTGTCTCATCAGCTACAAGACAAACTGGAGAACCATTGTTCTCAATCATAATGTCTAGACAGTAGACATTCCTCTTTCTATATCCTGTCAAAATGATCTCTTGATCACTTGACCTCTTGATATGACAACCATTTTTAACAAATGAGATGTCATACCCTACATCACTTAACTGACTTATACTTATTAGGTTGTGTTTCAACCCTTTAACAAAAGCTACTTGAGTAATGGTAACTAAGTTTGAAGAAATGTTACCAAACCCTTTGATGATTCCTTTTTCAGAACCACCAAAGGTCACTTTAGGACCATTTTTGATTGGAATGTAGTCCTTCAGTAGACCCCTAGTTCCAGTCATATGTCTGGAACATCCACTGTCCAAGTACCATGTTGGGGTATGGCCACTTGGACTGACCTGCAAAACAAATTTAATGAACCTTAGAACCCAAAGTATTCTTGGGTCCTTGGTGATTGTTAGTTTGCAATTTGACAAACCTACCTACTGGCATTCCAACAGGTAGTTTGGAACTCACTTTGGCATTCACATTATGCCAACAGTCCACTACAAAATAGCCAACTTTGCCACAGCACCAGCATTCAAATTTATTGTACCTTTGCTTAGGTACTGCCTTGGCTGTCTTGACTACAGCAGGCTTGTTGAATGTTGGGGCTTTGCCCTTGGACTTAAACTTGGACTGCTCAGTCCCTGCAGGTCTAACAAAACCCAGTCCAGCCTTGCCTTTATGATGAACAAATTCATCAATTAAAGGTAACACTGATTTAGGTTTTGAAAACCTAGCAACAAGATCTCTCTCTTTGTGAAGATTGATCTCCAGACTCTTAATTTGATCATTCTTATAGGTGATAGTTCCCATCTGAATCACTGTAATGTGTTTCAGCCTGGCTACCTCATTCAGTTTTTAATCAAATTGCTTCTCAAAATCTGTTGCAACAGCCTTGAGATCACCAATCTCCTTTGCCTGACTTTTGGCTAGGGTCTTGCTTTTCTTGTAGGCTTGCAATAGTACCTTATATTCATCTATAAGCTGATGAATATCTTCCTCAGACTCAGATATATTCTCATCACTTGATGAAGAAGAATCTGATTCTAAACTAGAACAAGAAACTGAATTTAAACTTGAACTTTGTACCTGACTGGGTCCTGGCTGCTCCAGGATTTTGGCACTCTCTGTCAAAGGCATTAGCCCTTGGCAATGACTGTCTTCTTGTTCATAAATTGACTCCAAGATCTGCATGAATTCTTCCTCTTCTTCTTCTGCAAACAGTCCTATGTAGGCTTCAGCCTCAGACTCAGTTTCTGAAGAAGATATATCTGATAGAGTCTTCTCCTTCTTAGCAACAAAAGACTTTTCTTTCTTCCCTTTGAAGTGATTATTTTTCCTGTCACCAGATTCCTTTCTCTTCTCTGGACAATCTACAATAACATGGCCCTGTCTATTGCAGCAATAGCAAACAATCTTTGAACCAGTTGCCTTGCTTGATTTTGTCCTTTTCTTGTCATTCTTTGAAGATCTCTTTTTCTGATAAGAGTCTTCCTTTCCTTGTGATGTAGAAGGCCTTGACCTCCACTATTTCTTTTTCAAAAACTTCTGAAAGTGTCTAGTGAAAGCAGCAAAGTCTTCATCACTTTCACTGCTCTTAGACTTTGAGCTGACAGACTCATCAGATTCTGATTCAACTACCTCTGGAGGTGGAGTTGAAGACTTATTCCTGCACTTTCTGGGAACTTCTGTCTTGAAAGCAACAGTTCTTTCTTTGTGCTCAGTCCTTGTTGATTTCTCCTCCTCTTTTCTTACTGTTAACTGCATTTCATAAGACAATAGCTTGCCAAACAGTGTAGGAGGAGGAATCTCCCCCAACTTAGCCATTTCTCTTATGGCACAGATCTTGGTATCCCAATCTTTGGTTAGGGACCTTAAGAACTTGTCATTTAGTTCATAGTTAGTGAACTCTCTTCCATAAGACATGAGTTCATTAACTATCCTGTAAAATTTCTTATAGCACTCAGTGATGCTATCACCCTTTCCTTGCCTAAAGCTTTCATACTCCTGATTTAGCAAGGACTTCCTATCTTGCCTAACTTCTTCAGAACCTTCCATATAGACAATAAGAGTATCCCACATCTCTTTTGCTGTCTTACAGTGAATTAAGTTCTGAAAAGTGGCATCATCAATGGCACTCACTATTATGTTCTGTGCCCTCTTGTCCATGGTGGCTAGGACAATTTCATCTTTAGTCATCTCAGAGAAATCCTTTGGAGTCCTCTGATTTGCATCCAATACTGAAATCTTCATTGGCACATAAGGCCCTTCCTTCACTGTGATGTAGATTCTAGGGTCAGAGGCTTCCATAAATAGCCTTACCCTCTCTTTCCAGATCCCAAAGATCTCTTTCCTGCATATGGGTAATTTCATGGAACCCAATTCCTTGTGATTCTCATAAGAACCCATGTTTCTTGATGTTCTTAAATTTCTTGAATCTGTGAATTGCCTTACACTGATTCTGCCAAACAGGATCTCCTCAGACTGTTAGTCCTTTTTGAGGAACCTGACTCTGATACCACTTGAAAGATATGGTACCTAAACACCTAGAGGGGGGGGGGGGTGAATAGGTGACCTAATCCTTTTCTAACTTTGTTGGCAGCCACTTAGTTAAATCACAGAGTTCTAACTACTTTTGCACAGCAAACAGCAATAACAAAACATACACAGCACAATCACCGCACAGCACACAGTGTTTTATAGTGGTTCCCCAAAATATGGGTACATCCACTTTCTCCCTTTGCCTATCTAGCAGTGTACTAGATTCGGCCAAACTTCTCCACTGTCTCAGAACCCAAATTGGTTCCTACCTCAGGTACAAAGCCTTACAACTCAGCTTTATCCCAAAGCCTACACTCAGCCAATCAAGGCCTACACTCAGCCAACCAAGGCCTACACTCAGCCACAAGGCCTACACTCAGAGATCTCTATCTCCTACACTCAGGCTAACAAGCCCTACCCTCAGCCTTTATAAATACAGGCTTACAATTCACTCAGATCCAATGGATCCTACAAGTTAAAAATGTAATACAAATACTAACTCTACAACTCAGAATTAAAGGAGGGGAGTTGTGAGATTCTTGATGAGTTCTTGGAAGAACTCAGCTGGATTCACCCTGACTTAGCTTTCTTCAAAGCTTCTTGAGTAGAACTGAATAAGACTGAATCCTCTGCAGTTGTTCCTTGACCTCTGCCACTTAAGATCCAGACTGAATCTGAATCCTTCTTCTCAGCCTAGTTCCAAAGGCTGATTTCTTGGAAGGAGCCCTCTCTCTCCAACTTCTTAGATCTGCACTTGTAATGCAAGATCTTCTTGTGTTGATGCTTTGAGTACCACTTTATTGATTACTTCAACAACTTTATTTTTCCTTTCTCAACAACAGTTTCTGTAAACTGTGGGTGCCTATTTATAGGCCTTCTTCATGGTAACCGGCTGGTCCGGTTCATAACTGACTTCTGACATCTCTGACAGTTGCTGTAGACCGGCTGGATCGGCAGCTGTCATGTCAACCAGTCACTTCTTGAAAATCTCTATCTGTCTGATAGTGTCGAGACTTTCTGTCTTTAAGTGTCGACACTTATAGATCAAGTGTCGACACAAGTTGTGTAAGTGTCGACAAAAGACTACAAGGTGTCGACACAATTCCTTGTATGTCTCGACACAGATTCTTCTGCATGTGTCGACACTGAAATAGAGTGTCGACACAAATACTTGTTCTTCTAGCTTTTGCTGAATTCTTCTAAGTGTCGACACATCTCCTTTGTGTCGACACAACTTCTTGTGTTGAATCTGTCAAGCGTCGACACTGCTTCTAGGTGTCGACACATAGTCTTTTATGTTGATTCTTGCTGAGTGTCGACACAGCTCCTTGTGTCGACACACCTTCTTCTTATTGAGACTCCAGCTGAGTGTCGACACATTCCCATAGTGTCGACACTTGTACTTAGAATAATTTGTAAATAATTCTGTTCTTTGCTAAGTGTCGACACAGCTCCTTGTGTCGACACTTTCTTCAAGTGTTGAGTCTGTAGCTGTGTGTCGACACATTGTTCTGGGTGTCGACACATACTTCAAATGCTGACTCTTCAATTGAGTGTCGACACATTGTGCTGGGTGTCGACACTTACTTCAAATGTTGACTCTTGTTGAGTGTCGACACATTGTGCTGGGTGTCGACACTTACTTCAAATGCTGACTCTTCTGCATAGTGTCGACACATTGTGTTGAGTGTCGACACTTGTACTTAGACTCTGCAGACTTTTGCTGAGTGTCGACACAGCTCCAAGTGTCGACACTTTCTGGTGTAGACACAGCTTCACTGGGTGTCGACACAGCTCCTTGTGTCGACACTTTCTGTCTGCACTTTTCTTCACTGAGTGTCGACACAGCTCCAAGTGTCGACACTTTCTGTCTGGTGTCGACTCTGCATCCCAGGTGTCGACACAATGACTCCAAGTGTCGACACTGCTTGTCTGGGTGTCGACACAAGCTTTCTCAAGTGTCGACACTTTCCCTCTGGGTGTCGACACATGGACTTAGAAACTTTTTGCTTCAGTCCAGTACTTTCTTAACCTGCATAAATAACTCAAACATACATCAAATACATTATGATGTATATCATTGAGATGGGTGAGGCTTCTTCAAATCAGGTACATTTGACCAATGTACCTAACATGACGTCTTCCATGTCTCTTCCTTGCGAAGAGCTCTCCTTCGGCCGGAGCAGCACATTACTACTACAGCCAGACCGGTAGAGCCTGACAGATCAGTTAGATTGAAGCCGATCCGGATTGACGATACAACCATTCGAGTGTTGCGGAAGAAGAAGGTCCCTCTTGTGAAGGTGTTGTGGTCCAACCTTGGACGGGAGGAGCACACCTGGGACCCGAGGGATCTAATGCTGGAGCGACACCCGGAGCTGTTCACCTCATGTATATTTTAGTTTACACGTTAAAAATTTCTTATAAATCTTGCAAATAAACCCCGTAAACCCGAACTTAAATTTCGAGGACGAAATTATTTTTCTTGGTTGTTGGAATTTGTAACATCCCATGTTACTTCTAGGCCCCTTCCACTTAGATTGGGTTAGGCATGGGTTTGGTGTCAATGGTTTTAGCTAGGTTTGACCCTAGGTAGTGAGTTGTAGCCATATGGGGCCCACTATAGGACCAAGTCAAACTATGTCAAACTAGCCTAAATAGGGACCCAAACCACACCATGACCCCACCACATTGCCCTAACCCTAAAAACAATCTAAGTGCACCCTAGCGCTTGCCATTAGGTCAACATTTTGAACCCAGTTGACCAAAGTCAACCTTGGGCCTAATTTGGTCAAACTCACATCCATAAGCCCAATTAGCATAGGTAGGGCAACCCCCTTGACCCAACCCAAGTTGGATGGTGCCACTAGACCCATTACCACCAAGTAGGGTCAGCCCACCCATCTTGGTTGACCAAGTCAACTCAATGGTCAACATGGTCAACTATTTGACCTAAAAGAGGGAAATGAAGACCAAGCCACCCTCCTTTGGACCAAGCCCACCAAATTTGGCCCATGGCCAGCCCAAGTGAACAAGACCAGCCCTACCCCTCTAAATCAGGAGTGAGAATGCATGCAAAGGGGTATAAATGGGATTTTGAGAGAAAGAGGAGAGAGAAATGGGGATGAAGGGGAATGGTGGCCACATGGCCGCCCCTTCAGCTAAAATTCTCTGCCCAACACCTGCTGGCCGACCTCTGCACTTCATTCCAGAGGAAATTGGGGGATGTGTGCCACTTGGCAAGCAGGGCGGAGCAACCAAGGCTGAGCCCGAGCTCACCCTGGTTGTATCTCCCCATATACTCCACCTCAGCCCCAAATAACCTCACCATTAGCTTCAGGAGGTGGAAAGGAATTGAAATCGAGTGCTGGAACATGGAAATCGATGGAGAATCTAGCATTCGGGGTAGAGCTCACCGACGCACCACCACCATGGCAAACCGCCGCCTGACCCGCAGCCAAGCCACAATCCAGGTCCGTTTCGCCGCCCCTCTACCTGTACTAGAATTCTAGATCCATTTTGGGAGATATCGGGCTCAATCGAGCCCGATGCCATGAGAGGAAAACGAGAAAATTCGGGCTTTTTCTTCTTGATCGGGTTCACCGGAGGAGCCAACTCCGGCGGCCCCACCGCCGGAAAACGCTAGCCCCCACCTTAGCTAAGGTGGTGGCGACATCCGCCGGCGGTGGTGGTGGCTCAGCTGGCCGGAAACCGCAAGCAAACATCGGCCAGGAAAAATGAATCTCATCCTTTGATCCATTGGAGAAGATGACCGGATCCCGTCCGTTTGCGCTTTAGGATTCGTGCAGATATATTAATATGATTTTATGTTAAATGTCATGAATAGTATAGTTAGTGTCACATAAATACAGTGATCTTGCATGTCAATTTTAGGCCTCTTAGAGGCATTTTCAGAAACTGATCCCTGAATGAAAAATGTAGCCTTACCTGTTACCTTTACTTTGACATCTTAATCATTAACCTTGGTCCAGTATTCTGGCCTGTAGGACATTTCTCCTAGGACTGTTCTTAGACAAGGACAGAAATTCATTTGAATGCCCAAGTCAAACCAACAATCACCATGGCCCGACAATTTGGGTACATGCATGATTAGGGCGTACCTAGCCCCTGCCAAAATTTAGAAATTTTTGAAACAACTTTTTCTATAGGTTTGGTGATAATATCAAAATGTAAATAAATGCAATATATGGAGTTATATGACTGCTCATGTCCCTAAATTTTGGCAGTGGGTCCTTGGGAACATCTTTAGTGCATGATAAAAATTTCAGCACTTTTGGATCACTGCATGATGGAAAAATCCACTTGCATGTGTTGGTGTATATATTGCCTTGGTGTGCCAATAGCAATAATTTAAATATTGTGCATTCAGCCTAATGGAGGCATTCAAAAATCATGGATTTGATTCCAGTGATTCATTAGGGTAAATTGCACCACTCAGATTAATTATGGGATTTTTGGAATCAAAAATCCCATTAATTGGAATTTTTAAAAATATAGCTCCTTTTGAAAATAAATTTGAAAAATAGGATTCCCTCAAGTAAAAATCCTCAAACTTTGCCAAGTTGAAAATAAGGTTATATATGACTTCGGAAAATTTGATCTTTCTCTTTTGAAGAACTTTTGGAGTAAAATATCCTGAAATGACCATTTTACCCGTATTTCATTTATTCTTGAATTGATGGATATTCACCTCAGAAAAATTGGAAATATTTCTAGTGTTGTAAAATTATATTATTAGTCTTTCATAATTATTTCAGAATTTATGTGTGTATTGATAGTTTTTAAATTAATATAATGGCATTTTGGTAAATATGTAAGAATGGAAATTGATAGGCCATTACAATATAAAAGTGGATGAAACTCTGCCAACAGTCATAAATTAATGTTTTATATGTTTTGTAATTTTCCTGGAATTTTGGATTACATATTCCTTGTACTTCATTAGGAAAATGGAAATTATGTGAATTTGGTATTAAATAAGGATTTGGTATAAATATCAAAGGAAAATTATGAAACCCTATAGACAGAAATATTTTATCATTATACATCTCAGGAAAAATTATCTAGGTCAGTGGATTTTAAATCATACTACTTCATGTGTAAAGTGACCTAGGAATTAATTTAAAAGATTTAATTAAGGGATTAATTGGCCAAGAAAAATCATGAGAACCCATACGATAGTTCCATTAGTCCATATCACCCTAGGATAAATATTTAGGAGCAAGAGGCCCTAAGGATTGGAAGATTCCATATTTGGGGTAATAATAGGACATGGTCTGCTTATAACATAACTAGGGTATACTTTAGGGGATTACCAGAGGATTGATTATCGGAAGAAATAAGGGAGTGCAATATGAATAATCCCTGGTGGGTAGTATTGTCTTAGTGACGCGATTAAAAGTGCAAGTCTTTAGGTAGCAACCAGAGTGGAGGTCGACGGAAGACCGTCGGTTTTCCGGTAATATCTTAAGTCACTAGTATTGTTCCAGAGCAACAATGAGAGCTGGGGTGAAACATAGGTAGCCATCAACTAAAGGTCTGTGATCACAGAGTCGTTGTGTGTGAGTTGTACTTTCCTGTGCATAAAATTGCATCATAACATTCATTCATATTAGGTCATACGCTTCATAGATCCTTATTATATAAATTAGTATGGGCTCTTTTATATGATAAGTTAAATTTCCTGGAAATCCTAACTTATATATTGGTATGGACATTTATATAAGTTAGGGTACTTTTGTGATGATAGTATAGTGGTAGAATAGTTTATTTACTTGCTCTTACTACTATTCTTTACTTCATTTACTATACTGCTCTTACTTACTTGTACTATATATAGAACGGCTATAGTAGAACAATATTATTTATTTCATCTGTTAGTTAGTTTCTGTCACTGGCTTCCACTTTTGCTACCCCTTGTTGTCCTCCGCTTCGTCCTCCCGCTCGGTGCCTAGGAGTTGCGGGGCGAGGTGCGGAGGAAACGACTTAGTTTTTTTTGACTAATGGTCGGTGACCATACTATATTTAGGAGCCCGTGGAGATGGAGCACCAGCACGACGAGGAGACAGGACGTGAGGAGCAGCTACCGCTACAGCAGGCTACTATCACTACTGTGCCTCCTCAGGTGGGACAAATTCTGATGTACTAGTATAGCTTCCGCTTCTATTTGTGAGAAAGAGAGAGAGTTGATTTTGATGTACCGGGTATAAGCCCTTATTATCTTTCATTTTGTACTCTTTTGTGGACCATGTTGTTGTACTTTTCATTTAATATTTATGGTGTACTCTGTGACTTGTGGACTTGTAGATTTGTTACATTGTTACACTTCTTTTCTCATATTGGCCTATGTGTATGATCGTATTAGCCGGCAGGATCGACGTGTTGCGATGTTGACTAACCCGCGCGTTAGTGCCACCGTAAGACGGTGGTTCTGAGCATAAGGCCCGGTAGCCCTCCTTGGTACGGGGGAGGAAGGGGACTTACAGCAGATCTCTTAGCGCTTCCCCTCCTTAGCTAGAAGCCGAGCTAAGGTACCCTCAGAAAGCACTTGAAAACAGGAGCAGGGAGGCACTCAAATCATGCCTTATGAGGTACCCCTTGGGCCTTACTTATAGTTTTTGGAATCTGAACTGCCAATAACCAGATGAACTGACCTGAAAATACCAAAAAGCCCTTGGTTGGGTCTGCCAACAGCCAAGCTTCGCTATTCCGAATGGCTATGCGCAGCCCAACCTGATCTGCCAACAGCGTGGCCCCGCTATTCTAAATAGCTATTCGCACCAATGGGGGGGGGGGGTCAACCCACCATCCCTCCCTCTCCGTGAGAGGCGGGCGCGACCTGGTTCTAGCGGCTCGCCTGTTCTTCCCGGGCGAACGCGAGCCGGACTGCCGCAACTCGCCAGTCCTCTGCCAAGGCGGATTGGTGGCCAGGTCGCGTATAGGGGACGGACTGACGGCCATTATGACCCTCCAGAAGGCTCGCAGGTCTCGGGTCGTCGAGCCCATCCGCGAGTACTGGCTCGACGATTGGCGCCCCCCGCTCCGGTCGACGATTCTCTGAGCGAGCGGGAGGGACAGGGGAGCTGTCTCGCTTGGCTCGCTCCCCTGGACTAGGTGGGGGCGGACCAGTCTCTTGTCGTATGTCTGCTTGTTGCTTGGGCGCGGATCGCGGGACTGGGTCCGCACGATCTTCCTGGTGGGGCCTGTTCGACGAACACGGGGTTGTACAGTGACGGCAGTGTTGAAGCGTACCTGCATGAGTTTACACGTTTGGGGCGGTATGCGGGTTCGATAGTTGCTGATGAGCAGAGGAAGACAAATAGGTTCTCCGAAGGAATGCGGGACAAGTTATGGTTCCTGCCTTCTAGTTCGGTGAACCAAGGCTTCCAGGTGTTAGTCGACACTGTGTGTGCACATGAAAAGACATGAAGAGGGTGCATGGGGAGCGGGCCTTGGATGTGACACAGCCGGAGTTTAAGGTGCCCCGACCGGTGAAGTCATTTTATAAGAAGAGATGTGGTAAGAAGTCCAAGGCGGCGGGACAAGATCCTTCTTCAGTTGCATCGGGAGCAATGTCGGGGGCCACTTCAAGGCCGGATACTCATACATGCTTTAATTGTGGACGGGTGGGGCATATCGCCTGTGAGTGTAGGGTGCCGCAAAAGAGTGAAAAGAAGGTGAGAGCGTCATATGCTGAGAAGGGCAAGGCAGTGGTGGAATCCTCTATATCTCAGGCGCAGCCCCGGGTCTACAATCTTGTCCTGCAGGAGGCCATTAACCAAAGTGACATCGTCACAGGTACGAGTTAAGTTGTTAAGTTATGTCTTGTTATACTTGTATACTTTGTTTATTGCATATGTGTATGCGGCTTGTATGTATGACATGATGGTCACAAGATTTGTGATGATTCAGAACACGCTATGGCGAGCACTGTTTGATACTGGTGCGTCACATTCTTTTCTATCTAAAGGTTTCATAGCGCGGCTTGGGATACCTAATCGTGTAAAGACAAATAGCGTCAGGTTGGTGTTGCCGAATGGTTGTACGATGCTTGCGGATAAAGCTTGCGATGTGGCAGTGCAAATAGGACGTTGGGATTTCCGCTTAACTACATATGTATTGCCGATATAGAAATTCGACGTGATATTCGGTATGGATTTTCTCACGGAGCAGCATGCCTTGATTGATTGCCAATCCAAAAAGATCACGTTGGGCTAGAATACCGAGCAGGAAATGAGGTTCGCGGGTATGCGAGGAGTTGGCGGGGTGTTGATATCTGGACTCCAAGTTGTCAAAGCTGTTCGGAGGGCGCAGAGTTATACTTCACGGTAATTCAGGTTGTGTAGCCTAATGCCAGTGTGTGCAATGTTCCGATTATATCGGAGTTTGTAGATGTGTTTCCCAAGGATCTCCCTAGGCTACCACCCCAGCGTGAGATTGACTTCACGATTGAGCTGGTGCCAGGTGCGAAACCTGTGGCCCGCTCGCCATATCGTGTTGCGCCTAAGGTGATGGCCAAATTGAAAGTCCAACTACAAGAGTTGCTGGAGCATGGTTATATACGCCCAAGCATGTCTCCTTGGTGCGCCCCCGTGCTTTTTGTGAAAAAGAAAGACGGTGGTTTGCGGTTATGTATTGACTACCACGAACTGAATAAGCTGACCGACAAAAAAAATATCTGATTCCGCGTATTGATGAGTTGTTCGATCAACTAGTGGGATCGACCGTCTACTCCAAGTTGAACTTGAAGTCTGGTTATTACCAGTTGAGGATCCGTGAAGGAGACATTCCCAAAACCACATTTGGTACACGATACAGGAATTATGAGTTCACAGTAATGCCATTTGGGCTGTGCAATGCTCCCTCAGTATTTATGGATTTGATGCACCGAACGTTCCGAGAGTACCTGGATTTGTTCGTGATTGTGTTTATTGACGATACTTTGGTCTACTCTTGATCGAAAGCCGAGCTGAAAACCACTTACGTTCGGTGTTGAATACCTTGAGGCAGAATCAGCTCTACGCCAAGTTCTCGAAGTGCGAGTTTTGGCTATTGTCGGTGGAGTTTTTGGGCCATGTGGTGAGTGGAGCGGGCATAGCAGTGGATCCAGCAAAGATAAGGGCCATACATGAATGGCCAGTGTTGTCTTCAGTGGCCAAGGTTAGGAGTTTCCTTGGACTAGAGGGCTACTATCGAAGATTTGTTGCAAATTTCTCACAGATTGCTTTGTCGCTAACCACACTGATGAGAAAAGATCAGAAGTTGGTTTGGTCGCCAGAGTGCGCACGAGCTTTTGAAGAGCTGAAGGTTCGCTTGACCACGGTGCCTGTGTTTTCCTCGCCATATGGTACCGATGGATTTGTAATCTATAGTGATGCCTCAGGGAGCAGCTTAGGATGCGTTCTTCTGCAAAATGGGAAGGTGATTGCTTATGGCTCATGACAGTTGAAGGTGCACGGGCGAAACTATCCCGTCCACCACTTAGAGTTGGCAGCGGTAATCTTTGCACTAAAGATGTGACGACAATATCTTTATGGCGTGAAGGTGGAGATCTATACTGATCACAAGAGACTAAAGTACCTATTGGAGCAGAAGGACTTGAATATGCAACAACGGCAGTGGTTAGAGTTCCTTAGGGACTACACCTTTGAGATTCACTATACTCCTAGAAAGGGAAATGTAGTCGCGGATTCCTTGAGTCGAAGAGCTCCGGTAAGGACAAGCTGGTTGCAGAAGCATGATGAACGTCTCATCCAGGAGTTAGAAGCATTAGAGATTTCTTGTGTTGACAAGAATTCCACCGCCGATGTATGTTTGAACTGCACGGAGGTGTAGTGTGACCTTGCGGACCGGATTCGGTGAGTAACGGAGCGGGATAAAGATCTCCTACAGTATGCTAAAGATGGGCCAGAGGGCAAGTTCTCTTGGGATGACAGACTTTTACGGAAAGAGGGCCGTTTGTGCGTCCCAAGTTTGGGTAAATTGAGGGAAGAACTGATGTATGAAGCGCATTATACGAAATACTCAATCCACCCAGGGAGATGTTCAGGGATATGAAAAAGCTGTTCTGGTGGCCAGGGTTAAAGAGAGATGTTGCTCATTATGTGGCCAAATGCCAAACCTGTGCTATGGTGAAGGCGGAATGCCAGAAGCCGGGCGGTTATTTGAAGTCATTGCTGATTCTAGAATGGAAGTTCGACGATATTTCCTGGATTTCGTGCACTGGTTGCCGAGATCTCAGTGCGGAAATGATTCGATTTGGGTAATTGTCTATCGGCTAATGAAAGTGGCACATTTCCTCCCAAACAAGACTGATGATTCGGTGGAAAGTTTGGCAAAATTATATGTTGAACAGATTGTGCGGCTACACGGTGTTTGTAACGCCCCGAAACTCAAGGGAGCGAAGGGGGACGTTTTGGGCCAGTTTTGGTTTCTGGCTGAAGGCACACGGCCTGGGACACGGGCGTGTCTAGTGTGTGCCGACACTTAGTCGCGAAGTCGTCGAGTTATACTCGACGATTCGTCGAGAAAGGGCACACGGCCTGCGACACGGGCGTGTCGCAGGGCGTGTCGGCCCGTGTCGACACTTAGCCGTGAAATCGTCGAGATGTACTCGACGATTCATCGAGAATGGGCACTCGGCCTATGACACGGGCGTGTCGCAGGGCGTGTCGACCCGTGTCGACGATCGTCAAGGTGAAATCGTCGAGATTCACTCGACGATCGTCGAGACAAGGCACACGGCCTAGGACACGGGCGTGTCCAAGGCCGTGTCATCGAGTCGTCGATCTCCACTCGACGAAATGTCCCGTGTACACGGCCTGGGGGCCCATGCGTGTCAAGGTGACACGAGCAAGGACACGGGCGTGTCCTAGAACCCGTGCAGTGCTCGGGTTGGAAACGGGGGAAAAATCATGGTGTACATGGCCGGCTACACGGCTGTGTCAGCTGGAACACGGGCGTGTCAGCTCGAACACGGGCGTGTTCGATACCCGTGTGCGTGTTCAAAAGATTCGATTTTGACGGCGAATGCGGCACACGGCCCTGGACACGGGCGTGTGCCAGGCCGTGTTCGGTCCAGTTTGAGCATTTCAGCCCCGAATCAAAGCCGCTCATTTTCTTAGGTTGAGATCCGACGGCTGGGGATGGTTCTTGGGAGGATATACCCGGGGTTTGACTTAGAAAAATCCATTCTTTCTTATCTTTTTCATCTCTCCAAACCCTTGGAGAAAGAGGAGAGCCCTTGGAGGAAGAAGAGCTAGATCCGCCATTGGAGGAGCTTCGGAGCTCCGAATCGCAAGCCGACTCCGGATCCACGGAGGCAACGCAAGTGCGGTGATTTCTATCCGATTACTTTTCGATGGCGCCAAAGAGGAACGCAAGGGTAACGATCCTCATCATGAGCACTAATAGCTCTCTTTCTTAGCATAGGAAGCCCGCTCTCGCGAGTTTGCGAAGAGTTGGAGGCGTTCCTTCGGGTAGATATGTAAAGTCCCCGTTGTTTAGAGTCCGTATGCGAGAACGGACATAGGCATTTTGGTTGAAGCCTACCCGGACATGTTAGTCCGGATCGGTGATGTTGCATTGCATAAGGCTGGAGAAGACTCCGTGCTATTGGGTATTTTCGGGTTTTCTACGCGGTAGATTGCAGCAGGGAGCCTTGGGGACTAACCCAAAGGTGCACCCGGAAAACTGGGCGGATACGAGATCTTGCCAACTTGGTGGCCTGAGTGCCAACTTGAACATAACGGGGTTATGTGACTTGTGTTAGAATGGGACTCGGTGAATGTTTGACCCGCGCATATGGCTTAAATTGTCGTTGCGATGTGAGCACGGGTTAGATGGAGCCGTACCCGCTCTATGTCGTTCGGGTTAGAGAGACCTAAAGTTACATGGCACTCGCCGTTGGCATAGATGTGAGTCTTCGGCGGTCAATGGCTTAAATTGACGTGACCAATGCCAGGAAGACGAATTGCTCATAGGAATGGCCGTCTAAGTGGCGGTGGTGAGTCCGGAATGTTAATGGCTTTGATTGACGTGACATCGACCGGTTCACCGAGAATGTGCCCTGAGTGCACGGGACGTGTGGCCGTACGAGCCAACGTCTGTGATGAAATGGCTATGGTTATATGCATTGTTCGCTTGTGCTAATGAAATGCAGGGAAGGAGCATCGCCGCCCCGAGTTGGGGGCGGGATCGTTATAATTTGGTCAGCATTGCTGACCGTTGCTTTGTTTGCCACCGTGCGGTGGTTTGTTGCTTGCAGGTGCAGCTGGACCAAGCGGTCAATAGCGGGCTAAAGCCCTTTTTGCGAAGCTGGCCCTTGAAGGCCCGAGTGGAAATGTTTTCTATTTTATTCATGTATGACCGGCCTGCGTGCCGAGGTTTGTAAATCATGCATTAAACAAGTGGAACACTCTGTAAGGCCTTAAGGCCGATTTTTGGGTATTTTGTATACATTCCTAAATGTTGTATTAGTGGACATTCGTGCTCTTATGCTGGGTTCTTATTTACAACTTATAAACTGCTTCCGCTAGAATGCTCTGTGTAGGACGTTGAGATTGGTTGGATGGTTTCCATACGTAACCACCCGGTCTGTCTGTGGTATATGGCGTCGGGCCCCGGCCGGACCTACTGCTATATGCTATGCGACGGATAGGGGGTGTTACAATTTGGTATCAGACTACTGATTTTGGTCGGGCTTAAAGTGAATTCGAGGGCGAATTCTTTTTAAGGGGTGGTGAGCACATTGTGTGCGTCATCGTTATAATGGTAAAAGAACCCATGAATGTCCACTTAGGAATGAAAATACTCGTGTTTGAGGAACCTGCGTGTTCCTATAATTGCTGTTTGCAATGTTATTTGGTCGCTTAACGGTATTTTGTACCACTATAGGTGACCAGAAGTGGTGTTGGGCCGTCAGAATGCCGAGGTTCTGAGGCTAGTAGTGCACCAGAAGTTGCTCCCGCAACACCTCTGTCGGCTGAAAATATACGATTGGTTGCTGAAGTGGTGTTGGCCGTGATCAATGCGCAGCCAGGAAGGCAAGCGCAGCAGCCCGCTCCTGTGATGGAGCAAGTACCTCTTCAAGAGGCTGAGCTGAGGAGGATGGAGCAAGTGGTTGTGGAACCAATAGTGCCAAGGAGGGCGACTGAGAGGCAGTTGAAGCATGTAATGAGCTTTAACCCTCCGTTATTCTCGGGGTTGGGAACCCCATCGCAGGCTGAAGACTGGCTCTCTAGGGTGAGGATAGTCATGACAGCGACGGAGACGGAGGAGTGGCAAATGACCACCATCGCTACGTTCCTACTGGACGGTGAAGCAAGGATGTGGTGGGAAGGTTTGGAGCTGCATCATCTGAGAGGTAGACAACTGATAGACGTTCCGATGGAAGAGTTCTCGGGATTGTTCTTAGCAAGATACCTCCCTTCTACTCAGAGGATTTCAATGGAGAATGAGTTCCTGAAGTTGGTGCAGGGTGAGAGGAGCGTGGATGAATATCTCCACGAGTTTACGCGGTTGAGTCGTTATGCTAGCTCCATCATCATGGATGAGGAGCGCAAGACTAATCGTTTTTATGAAGGCTTGAGGGATGAGCTGAGATTGTTACTGTCGGGGCCGATGACGCAGGGTTTCTTAACCTTGGTCAATACTGCCCGGTCCTTGGAGAAGGACATGAAGAGTGTGCAAGCGAAGAAAGGCTTGGTTGATAGAAAATCTGAGTTTAAAGTGTCGACTACCTCAAAGTCTGGCTATCGGAGGGCTTTCAAGAAACCTAGGACTTCGGGTCCAGCTCCTTCTGGCGCTTCTGGGGCGACTACGGGTCGGACCCCGGGTGCGTGTTTTACATGTGGAAAGACGGGGCATTTCGCCCGTGACTGTTGGAGCGGACGTCCTAAGTCCGAGAGGAAGCCGGGAGCTACTTATGAAGAGAAGGGCAAGGCGGTGGAGTCGACCGCATCCCATTATGCTCCGGCCCAACCAAGAGTCTACAATCTTGGCCAACAGGAGGCCATTAAACAAGCTGACGTGGTGACAGGTACGGTTTAATTTATAGCAAGTTAATTTCTTTAAATACTTGTTATGCACATGTTACCTTACCACTACTTGTTTAGGATTCGTATTGATTTGTGAAAATCCGGCACGAGCACTCTTCGATACAGGAGCCTCACACTCCTTCTTGTCCGAAGGATTTATATCACGCATCGGAGTCCCTTCTTCGATGGCGAAGGATAAGTTGGATGTGTTGTTGCCCAATGGGTGTTCGATGCGAGCGGTTAGAATCTGCAATGTTAAGATTCGTATTGGGGAGCAGGTGTTCGACCTGCGGGCGTCTTTACTTCCGTTAGTGGAGTTTGACGTCATATTTGGCATGGACTGGCTCTCGGAGCAGCAGGCCCATATAGATTGCGGTTGCAAGGAATTCAAGCTGGGAGCAAGTCGTGAGACGACTTTTACAGGCTTAAAGGGGTCGAGCAAGACGTTGATGTCTGCTCTTCAGGTGGTGAAGGCGGTTCGTGCTGGCGCTGAACTGTTCTTTACACTAGTGGAGGTTGCAAAGCCGAAGCCTGCTTTGGATTGTATTTCAGTGGTATCGGAATACCCTGATGTGTTCCCTGCAGATCTTCCTGGAGCCCCGCCTCAACGGGAGATAGATTTTACGATCGAGCTAGTGCCTGGTGCAAAGCCTGTGTCATGATCTCCGTATCGGCTAGCGCCTAAGGAAATGGCGGAGCTGAAAGTTCCATTGCAAGAGTTGTTGGAGCAAGGGTATGTGCGCCCGAGTTCTTCGCCTTGGAGCGCACCGGTCCTCTTTGTTAAGAAGAAGGACGGAAGCTTGAGATTATGTATTGATTATCGGGAGCTAAACAAGCTGACTGAGAAGAACAAGTACCCGATCCCCCGGATTGATGATCTCTTTGATCAGTTAGTCGGGTCGACGGTGTACTCGAAGTTAGATCTCAAGTCGGGGTACTATCAGCTACGGATAAGGGAGAGTGATATCCCGAAGACAGCGTTTAGTACGAGATACGGGCATTATGAGTTTACGGTCATGCCGTTTGGGCTGACTAATGCGCCGTCAGTATTCATGGACTTGATGAACAGGACGTTTAGGGAGTACCTGGACCATTTCGTGATCGTCTTCATCGACGATATTTTGGTGTACTCGCAAAGTGAGGAGGATCACTTCAAGCATCTCCATTTGGTGTTCGAGACACTCAGGAGAAATCAGTTGTATGCCAAGTTCTCGAAGTGCGAGTTTTGGCTATCCTCAGTGGCGTTCCTCGGGCATATAGTGAGTGGAGAGGGTATTGCTGTGGATCCGGCGAAGATTGTTGCGATACGGGAGTGGCCTGAGCTTGCTACGGTAGCAGAAGTCCGGAGCTTTTTGGGGCTTGTCGGCTATTATAGGCGCTTCGTAGAGAACTTCTCGCGGATAGCGCTACCTCTCACTACTTTGACGAGGAAGGAGCATAAGTTCGTTTGGACGCCGGAGTGCGCGCGAGCTTTTGAGGAATTGAAGTGTCGGTTGACCACGGCGCCTGTGCTGAGTTCGCCGGTGGGGACCGAAGGCTATGAGATATATAGCGACGCTTCAGGCAGCGGTTTGGGTTGCGTGCTATTGCAGCATGGCAGCGTGATAGCTTATGGCTCGAGACAGCTAAAAGTGCACGAGAGGAATTATCCGGTCCATGACTTGGAGTTAGCGGCCGTGATTTTTGCCTTGAAGCTGTGGAGACACTATTTGTACGGTGTGAAGATTGATATCTACACCGATCACAAGAGCCTAAAGTATCTGATTGATCAGAAAGATCTGAATATGCGGCAGCGTAGGTGGATGGAGTTCCTGGGGGACTATACATTCAAGATCCACTACGTGCCTGGCAAAGGGAATGCGGTTGCGGACGCGTTGAGTCGCCGAGCCCCAGCTCAAGCGAATTGGCTATCAGTGCATGATGAGCGGTTGGTGCAGGAGCTGGAGGCATTGGAGATTGTTTGTGTGGATAGACAATCTAGTGCTGAAGCGGTGCTGAATTGGACTGAAGTCCAATATGACCTGGCTGATCGGATTCGGCAGGCTTTGGATATGGATGCTCATATGAAGCAGTTCATGATAGAGGCTCTGGATGGGTCAAATTCCCAATTCGTCGTGGAGGACGGATTGCTTTGGAAAGACGGTCGTTTGTGCGTCCCAAGTGTGGACAATTTGTGGGTGGAGTTGTTGTACGAGGCACACCATACCAAGTACTCGATTCACCCGGGGAGCACGAAGATGTACCGCGATATCAAGAAGCTATTTTGGTGGCCGGGTTTGAAAAAGGATGTGGCGCTATACGTAGCGAAGTGCCAAACCTGCGCCTTGGTAAAAGCGGAGTGCCAAAAGCCGGGAGGATTTCTTAAGTCCTTGCCTATTCCGGAGTGGAAATTCGACGACATCTCTATGGACTTTGTGCATGGTTTGCCAAGGTCGCAAAAAGGGAACGACGCCATTTGGGTGGTGGTCGATCGATTAACGAAGGTGTCGCACTTTATTCCGCATAGGAAGGATGATCCGGTGGAGAAGCTGGCGAAGCTTTATGTGGATAACATAGTACGGCTTCATGGTGTGCCCCGCAGCATCGTGAGTGACCACGATGGGCGGTTCACGTCCAATGATTGGAGGCTGGTGCAGCAAATGTTGGGAACGAAGCTGAAGTTTAGCACAGCCTTCCATCCGCAAACGGATGGGCAGACCGAGAGGGTCAATAGAACGATGGAAGACATGCTCCGCATGTGTGTCTTGGATTTTGGAAAGCAATGGGAAGACCACCTTTATTTGGTGGAGTTCGCATACAACAATAGCTACCAAGCAAGTATTCAGATGGCGCCCTTCGAGGCCCTTTATGGTAGGAAATGTCGCACGCCGTTGTCTTGGTTAGAAACGGGTGAGTCAAAGTTGTATAAGCGATCGGAAGTGGAGGATGCTACTTCCTTGGTGAGAACCATTCGGGAGAGGTTGCTTATCACTCAGGACCGGCAAGCAAAGTACTATAATGCCAAGCACAGGAACGTGGAGTTCGCTGTGGGTGATTATGTGTACCTAAAGATCAAGCCGTTCAAGGGTGTCTCGCGGGTGCGGCGATTGAAAAAGCTAAGCCCGAGGTACCTTGGACCGTTTGAGGTTCTGGAGCGAGTTGGAGAAGCGGCCTATAGGTTGAAGCTTTCAGTGGAGCTAAGTGGTTTACATGATGTATTCCATATTTTGGTGCTTCGGAAGGCGGTGCAAGAGCCTACGCAAGTGATCGCGGTCGATCAAGTGCCGGTGGAAAGTGGGCTAACGACAAAGGTCAAGCCCGTGCGGATTGAGGACTCGGAGGTCAAGCGGCTACGCAATAAAGAGATCAGGATGGTCAAGGTCCGGTGGGACAATTGCGGTCGTGAGGAGCTCTCTTGGGAGCGAGAGCAGACTATGCTTGACGAGTATCCGGAGTTGTTCCGCTCAGGTACCAATTTTAGTTTTGTACATGTCTTTCCTTTATATAATTTCGTGGACGAAATTCTTTTAAGAGCGGGAGAGTTGTAACGCCCCGAAACTCAAGGGAGCGAAGGGGGACGTTTTGGGCCAGTTTTGGTTTCTGGCTGAAGGCACACGGCCTGGGACACGGGCGTGTCCCAGGGCGTGTCAAGTGTGTGCCGACACTTAGTCGCGAAGTCGTCGAGTTATACTCGACGATTCGTCGAGAAAGGGCACACGGCCTGCGACACGGGCGTGTCGCAGGGCGTGTCGGCCCGTGTCGACACTTAGCCGTGAAATCGTCGAGATGTACTCGACGATTCGTCGAGAATGGGCACACGGCCTGCGACACGGGCGTGTCGCAGGGCGTGTCGACCCGTGTCGACGATCGTCAAGGTGAAATCGTCGAGATTCACTCGACGATCGTCGAGACAAGGCACACGGCCTAGGACACGGGCGTGTCCAAGGCCGTGTCATCGAGTCGTCGATCTCCACTCGACGAAATGTCCCGTGTACACGGCCTGGGGGCCCAGGCATGTCAAGGTGACACGGGCAAGGACACGGGCGTGTCCTAGAACCCGTGCAGTGCTCGGGTTGGAAACGGGGGAAAAATCATGGTGTACACGGCCGGCTACACGGCTGTGTCAGCTGTAACACGGGCGTGTCAGCTCGAACACGGGCGTGTTCGATACCCGTGTGCGTGTTCAAAAGATTCGATTTTGACGGCGAATGCGGCACACGGCCCTGGACACGGGCGTGTGCCAGGCCGTATTCGGTCCAGTTTGAGCATTTCAGCCCCGAATCAAAGCCGCTCGTTTTCTTAGGTTGAGATCCGACGGCTGGGGATGGTTCCTGGGAGGATATACCCGGGGTTTGACTTAGAAAAATCCATTCTTTCTTATCTTTTTCATCTCTCCAAACCCTTGGAGAAAGAGGAGAGCCCTTGGAGGAAGAAGAGCTAGATCCGCCATTGGAGGAGCTTCGGAGCTCCGAATCGCAAGCCGACTCCGGATCCACGGAGGCAACGCAAGTGCGGTGATTTCTATCCGATTACTTTTCGATGGCGCCAAAGAGGAACGCAAGGGTAACGATCCTCATCATGAGCACTAATAGCTCTCTTTCTTAGCATAGGAAGCCCGCTCTCGCGAGTTTGCGAAGAGTTGGAGGCGTTCCTTCGGGTAGATATGTAAAGTCCCCGTTGTTTAGAGTCCGTATGCGAGAACGGACATAGGCATTTTGGTTGAAGCCTACCCGGACATGTTAGTCCGGATCGGTGATGTTGCATTGCATAAGGCCGGAGAAGACTCCGTGCTATTGGGTATTTTCGGGTTTTCTACGCGGTAGATTGCAGCAGGGAGCCTTGGGGACTAACCCAAAGGTGCACCCGGAAAACTGGGCGGATACGAGTTCTTGCCAACTTGGTGGCCTGAGTGCCAACTTGAACATAACGGGGTTATGTGACTTGTGTTAGAATGGGACTCGGTGAAAGTTTGACCCGCGCATATGGCTTAAATTGTCGTTGCGATGTGTGCACGGGTTAGATGGAGCCGTACCCGCTCTATGTCGTTCGGGTTAGAGAGACCTAAAGTTACATGGCACTCGCCGTTGGCATAGATGTGAGTCTTCGGCGGTCAATGGCTTAAATTGACGTGACCAATGCCAGGAAGACAAATTGCTCATAGGAATGGCCGTCTAAGTGGCGGTGGTGAGTCCGGAATGTTAATGGCTTTGATTGACGTGACATCGACCGGTTCACCGAGAATGTGCCCAGAGTGCACGGGACGTGTGGCCGTACGAGCCAACGTCTGTGATGAAATGGCTATGGTTATATGCATTGTTCGCTTGTGCTAATGAAATGCAGGGAAGGAGCATCGCCGCCCCGAGTTGGGGGCGGGATCGTTATAATTTGGTCAACATTGCTGACCGTTGCTTTGTTTGCCACCGTGCGGTGGTTTGTTGCTTGCAGGTGCAGCTGGACCAAGCGGTCAATAGCGGGCTAAAGCCCTTTTTGCGAAGCTGGCCCTCGAAGGCCCGAGTGGAAATGTTTTCTGTTTTATTCATGTATGACCGGCCTGCGTGCCGAGGTTTGTAAATCATGTATTAAACAAGTGGAACACTCTGTAAGGCCTTAAGGCCGATTTTTGGGTATTTTGTATACATTCCTAAATGTTGTATTAGTGGACATTCGTGCTCTTATGCTGGGTTCTTATTTACAACTTATAAACTGCTTCCGCTAGAATGCTCTGTGTAGGACGTTGAGATTGGTTGGATGGTTTCCATACGTAACCACCCGGTCTGTCTGTGGTATATGGCGTCGGTCCCCGGCCGGACCTACTGCTATATGCTATGCGACGGATAGGGGGTGTTACAGTGTTCCTCGGAGTATCATAAGTGATAGAGATGGGTGATTCACATCGAACGACTGGAGGCTAGTTCATCAACTGTTGGGCACGAAGTTGATATTCAGTACGACCTTGCATCCCCAAACTGATGGCCAAACTAAACAGACCAACATGATAATGGAGGATATGCTACGGATGTGCGCTCTAGACTTTGGAAAGAGGTGGGAAGATCATATCTATATGGTGGATTTTGCCTATAATAACAGCTACCAAGCGAGCATCGGTATGGCACCGTATGAAGCTCTGTATGGATGGAAGTGTCGTACTCCTTTGGCTTGGGTAGAAGCCGGCAAAGCTAGAGTTTATCATCATAATGAAGTCGATGAAGCAAACTCGACCGTACGTACTATTCGAGAGAGGCTACTCATAGCCCAGGATCGACAAGCGAAAAACTACAACGCCAATCACTGGAATGTGGAGTTTGCGGTTGGCAACTGGGTATACTTGAAGATCAAGCCCTTCAAAGGCGTATCCAGGATTCGACGTCTGAAAAAGGCGAGTCCAAGATACCTTGGTCCATTTGAAGTGGTCGAGCGAGTCGGGGAGGCTGCATATCGGCTAACTCTGTCGGCAGACTTGAGTGGATTACATGATGTGTTTCACATCTCGGTGCTTCGGAAGGTTGTTAAAGATCCAGCTCAGTTGATCGAGGATGACCGTGGTCGGTAGAGTATGGACTAACGACGACGGTTAGGGCCATTCAAGTCAAAGATAGGGCCGAGAAATAGTTGTGGAACAAGACGGTCAGGATAGTCAAAGTCCGGTGGGATAATTGTGGCCGTGAGGAGCTTACATGGGAGCGAGAGCAAACCATGTGAGCTGAATTTCCAGAGCTGTTTCTATAAAATGGTTGTATAGTGCAAATTTTTGTTGTAACATAAAATTTTGATGTTATAACATTTTGCTTGTTGGTTTCCTTCCTGTGCGTGAATTTCGAGGACGAAAATTCTTGTAGGCGAGGTGGATTGTAACAGCCCAAATTTTAAAATGGGAAAATTTTGCGTGACACGGCATGGGACACGGGCGTGTCCTGCTCGGGTGCATAGCAGTCGCGAGGTCGACGAAAATGTGTTCGACAAAGTGTTCGGGAAGGACGCACCCAGTGACATGGGCGTGACCTAGGGTGTGTCCTCCTTTGTGTCAACACCTCCTTTGTGTCGACAACCCTGTTGTGTTGACACCCCCGTTGTGTCGACACCCTCGTTGTGTCGACACCCTCGTTGTGTCGACACTACCGTTGTGTCGACACCCCCGTTGTATCGACACCCCCATTGTGTCGACACCTCCTTTGTGTCGACACTCGAGTCTTTGGTCGACGAAAGTGGTCGACAGAGGGAACACGCCTGTGACACGGGCATGTACCCTCCGACATGGGCTTGTCGGAGGGCATGTCCCCCTTTGGTTGATGAAATTTGCTTGACGATTATCGAGTGCAAGTACACGGCCCGTGACACGGGCATGTCTGGGACGACACATGCATGTACCCTAGCCGTGACCTGTTTCGGGATAAGGCAGTTTGTGGTCCGTTTAGAGTACACGACCTGTGACACGGGCGTGTCATCGGGCGTGTCGCACCCTAAAAGTGATTTGTAGGATTTTTCGTGGCCGTCCATTTTCTTCAGCTGGGATCTAACAGCTAAGAGCTCTCCCTGCTTCCTTAAGGCCGAAAACTGAGAAAGATTTCTCATTATGTTTGCCTTCATCTTTCTAAAAAGCTTAGAGAGAGAAAGGGAGAGGAAGAAGGATGAGGAAGAGGGGCTGATCTCTACTGGAGCTTGAGAGTGTCAAGCTGAGATCCGAGGACATCTTTGCGCATAAAAGCTGTTGCGGGTCTTTCCAGATAGCTAGGAGCTCATGGCACCGAAGCGGTCTTCAAGCGTAACAACGTTTCTTCCTAGCCATGTGAAAGCTTCCTTTTTGGCATATGCATATAATTCTCTAACCAAGGGTGGCTGATTTTGGGAGTCTTTTGGGTTGATTCATGGAATCCACACTCATATAGATCCAAAAATGGAGTACGGAATAGGCATGCTGTGTGAATCCAATCTGGAGAGGTTGGTCTGGATTGGTGATGTTGCATATGCACGGGAGAAGACTCCGTGATAAACATGCAGTTTAGGAGTCGATGGGTTCACCCTGTGAAAGGCCGTAGCAGGAAGTACTGGAGAGGTATTCTAGGAAAATACTCTTGTGATGCTTGTGATGCCTGTGCTATTAGGTTGTACCTGCGAAAGGAAGTAATAGGAAGTACTGGATTAGAGATCCAGGAAATACCCTTTGTAATGCTTGATGTTCATGGGTGGACCTGTGAAAGGAAGTAACAGGAAGTACTGGTTTGGTAAGCCATGGAAATACCCTTGACATTTGTGATTTGCGGGATCATACCTGTGAAGAGAGTAGCAGGATGTACTGGTGTGCCCAGGAAAGACCCGCTGATGTGTGATATGAAATGGGTGTAAGAGTAAGTACTGGTGCACCCAGGAAAACACCCAGGATTGAATGCCAGAACAGGATCGGTGAGACCGACCCACACGTTTTTGTAGCCGCGACTATGCCGGACTCGGTGATGGCAAGGCGATTTGAGCAATGGGGGTGGAGGATACGACCTGCATTATGTCCGTCCGACTTGAGACTATAAGGTGCGGTCTGTTGGAGCGCATAGTGAGAGTCTTAGGCTTGCGCGCCGTGATATAATCGGGGGCTACGGGCCAATCCCAGTTCACTAAGACTATAAACTCTGGCTGCACGCCATGGAGTAAATGCTCAATTGATTTGTCGTTGGGTTGCGACCCTGATACGGTGGTGGGCAACTGGTTTGCCGGTACACCAAGAATGTGCCCTGAGTACACGGATCGTCGGGCCGAGTGGCTAACAGTTGTGATTGAAAGTGTGCGTGAAAGCACATGATATGAAATATATATGCTTGTGAAATTCTATGCTTGCAGGGAAGGAATACCACCGCCCCGAGAAAAGAGGTGGGGTCGTTATAATTTGGTCAGCTGAATGCTGACCATTGCCTGTTTTCCACCGTTGGGTGAGATGTCCCTGTGCATGTGTTGGAGAGCCAAGTGGGATGCATAAGGGCTGAAGTCCCTGCTGCATTTTTTGCTGCTGCTGCTAGCCCTGGAAGGCTCAACTTCTAAATGTTGTGTTTTATGTATACGTGGTCAGCCTGCGTGCCAATGTTGAAGCCACTGTTGTGAAAGCCCTGTACGGCCATAAGGCCAACTGTTTGTATTTATATTTGAACATTCCTATGATATATATAAATGAGGAACTTTTGTATGGTGGACATTCATGTGTGTGAGTTCTGCTTAGTGTTTAAGCTTCTACTAGAATGTAATGTGTTAGGGTACGCTGTGCTACTTTGGTATCATACCGTAACTTCACTGCCTGTTTTGTGGTATATGTTGTGGGGCCCCGGCCGGACCTTCTAGTATATAATATATAAACGGATGGGGTTGTTACATGCCAATAACCAGGGATTAAAATCATTTTAAATTAAATATGAAAGGCGGGGCGCGAATCTTGGCGCTGATCCAATGCTCCAGAAGGAGGCAGATAAAAATTTACATCCCCCCAAAGAGGATTCGCTATTCGATCTGATGTGTGGATCAGATCAATCATCGGCCAAGGATTATGGATGGACATGATTTCATCTTCAACCTTGAGCAATGGCCAGGATTAATCCCACTTAGGCAAGTTTTGTGGGGCTTCTCCACCGCCGTTCGGTGAACGTCAGCCGCTTTTGACTCTTTGGAAAGATTCCAAGGGGTCGGGGCAACACTTCAGCAGTGGTATGGTGGCCGGAAACCGCTGGTGGTGGTAGAATTGCTAGGTTGAATTAACCCGTATTCCGCCACTGCAACCCAGAAAACAAATACCCAAAAGAGTGTGATTTTCATTTGAAAGGTTTCGCAGGTATACGGGGATGAGGAAGGAAGACGAATCTCACCTCATAAGGCCAAGCTCGCCGGGATCATGGTCGGTTGTCCAAGGTTTTCACGGGTTTGAGCGCGGGGTGGCGGGGGGGGGGGGGGGGGGGGTTGCAAAGGGCTTCCACTCAGGGTTTCTACACAGGGGTGATGCTAGTGGTTAGTGTGAGCTTTCTATCGCTTGGGGTATCTTTTATAGGTCGGAGAGGGATGGGGTGGTGCTACCTTAAGCTCACCATTACATCAGTGGCTAGTGCATCCTAGGAGTACTTTGGATGAAGCTTGGCTGGCTGGAAAAGTTCAGGGCTGTAGAGGAGGAGGATTGGGGGGGGGGGGGTTGAGGTGGAGGAGAGACATGGTTTGCTTCCTTTCTTAATTTGATTAAATTAAATTGCTCCCCCACTCTTAATTTGTTTAATTTAAATGCTCCCCCTCTCTTAATTTGATTAATTTAAATTGCTCCCCCTCTCTTAAGTGATACTTTAATATAAATAAAACCTAGGGTTGAGTTAAGGGTTCAAGGGTGGCTTTAGTTGAGGTATGCTTAGAATTGGGTGGTGCACCAACTTGGCTCTTAGGTATGATATAGGTCTACCCAGGTTAAGGTGAGGGTTGTGGGTGTCCCAAGGGTTAAGGGTGGGGTCAAGGTGCTCATGGGGTAGTAGGACTCCTAGGCCCCCCAAGTAATATGTGGAAGTGACAACAACAAAGTACATCATCTAGAGTATGTGGGCATTCCATACCAAGCAGTTGTTCTAAGTGGTCGTCGATCTCTCGGGAGGACACTCTGGATTGCTCGCAGACACCCCCATGTGGAACATGACAACGTTCCATGCGGGAAGTCAGAGGGATACCTTTAGGAAGATTCTAAGAGTGCAATTCAGGAGCTCTGATCTAGAGTACGCACGAACACATCAGGCAAGTCCGCGAGAAGTCTTCTTTTTTGTTCTATCTAGAGCGACATCATACGGTTTCTAGCAATCTCTTCTTTTAGTCTTCGTCGACTAACTCTTCTTGTACCTCGGGTGGTTGCATATTTAATGTCACTATTAATAAGGCATTAAATACCCGTCGGTTCATAAATCGTCAACAAAGCCTACCTACAATATAAATGGTGGACTAGGGTTGTTTGGAGGGAACACACGGATTTAGCCAAGAACCTGCAACATTGTAGGTGCAGAAACTAAGTTCCTGTCCTTCTTTATTTCAGTCATTGTATGTGCGCATACCTGTAACACCCCTGAATTTTCTATGATTATTTTAATCTTAATAGTGGAGTAATAATGACGTAAGGGCATTAGATTGACGCATATGTAATGGTGCGCCATCGTTAGTACGATATTTTGTTCATTGTGTTCTCGCTGGATTTTATAAGGAGGTTTTGTTGTTTTAACTTCGGGGAATTTTAAATCGAGTTTGATTTGTCGGATCTTGATTTTGACTTCGCTGTTGGATTTATTCCACCAATATTTAGTTGTGGTGTGAATTTCGTCGAAAACTATGGTGATTTGGTCACCCCAGTCATTTGAGTTTTTTTAGTCCCTATATTAATATATATATATATATATATATATATATATATATATATATATATATATATATATATATATATATATAATGAAAACCCTATTCATCCTTCTTCCCCAATAGGGTCTGATCGAGAGTGTCGTGAGAGAGTCGGCAAGTTTTTTTATCTTGAACCTTCTGACAGCCATTTCGGGAGCTCCGGTGGGCGAAATATTCAGCAGAGCATCGATTTGGAAAGCTCTAGCTAAGATCTAATCATTGGCCGTAAGTATTTTAGGTTTCGTGAAATTTTGGAGTTAGGATTCTTAGCCTAACCCTCTTTTTTGCCCTATAAAGTTTCTGAGATCGTACACGAGGAGTTTTTGTGGTCGATTCTTGCAGTGGAGTGCTTGGGAGTATGATTTTCGGGTGATTTTGAGGCAAGTGGTGGTTTCTCCCTCTAACTTGTTCTTTGTTCCCGTATCTTGTTCTTTCCTGCATAGAACTTAGGATTAGGGTAGTGATTTGGGTTTGCTGAATCTGTGTAGAGTAGAAATCGGTTCAATTCAAATTCGTTAAGTATCTTTGGATTTGCCGAATATCTCAGTTCGTTGAGTCTGACTTGAATTCATCGAGTGTCGCGGAATCTGTTAAGTTAAAATCATCGAGTATCGTTCAATTCGTCGAGTTAAGCCTTTTCGTCAAGTGACCTTGGATTCGTTGAGTCAAAAGCATCGAGTGGGTCGAGTTACTTTTGATTCGGTGAGTGAAAATGGTCGACTGCGTTGAGTGACTTTTGATTTATTTAGTCAAAATCATCGAGTGTGTCAAGTGACTTTGGATTCATTTAGTCAAAAGCATATAGTGCGTGGAGTGATTTTGGATTCATTGAGTCAAAAGCATCGAGGGCGTCGAGTGACTTTGGATTCATTCAGTCAAATGCATCAAGTGTGTTTAGTAACATTGGATTCGTTGAGTCAAATGCGTTGAGTGCATCGAGTGAAGTCTTAGCATCGAGTGAAGCAGTCTTGGAGTCGAGCGAAGTAGAGAGGCATCAAGTGTGTTGTAGTATATGCGTTGAGTGTGCGTCGATTTGTGTGTGATTCATTGAGACGACTCGACAAATCCTTCCAGATTCGTCCAGTCATCTCGATGAATGTCGATTGATTCGTCTAGTCAACTCGATGAATTCTTGTTGTTCAATGCCTAAGTTTCCGGTGCATCGTGAACCTGGTTACTTATCTTGTTAAGGTAATTTACCTATTAGTCGTAACAGCTGCGCTTTTGTCAATACGAACTCCTATTTTTTGTGCAGAGGTATTCGTCAATTTAATTCTAGTGTTCGTTGAACAAGTAAAGTCTCATCTAATGAGGCTATCTTATTTAATGAAGTTTGTCCGACCCGTTAAGGGGTAAGTATGTTTTGTGAATTTCCTTTCTTTAAGACTAGCTTCGCAACTAACCTATGTAACATCCCAATTCGTGCTTGACCCCTCGCACGCGTTTTGAGTCAGTGACTCAGGAACGGAATGCACTTGTAACTGGCATCGAGTGACACTCAATGCATAAGAAGAAATGGACTTAAGATAATACTGGATTCAAAAGGCGTTGAGTCATCTCGACGCTTTCAACGAAGCATCGAGTGATCTCGACACATACAATGCTTGGAATTAAAATTTTTTTGGCCAGAAGGATTCATCGAAAAGTGTTGAGCGATCTCGACGCCATTCGACGAAGCGTCGAGTGATCTCGAAGCATACAATGCTTAGACTTAAAATTTTTTGGCAAGATGGATCCGTCGAAAAGCATTGAGTCATCTCGGCACCATTCGATGAAGCGTCGAGTAATCTCGACGGATACAATGCTTGGACTTCGAATGATTTCGGCCAGCAGAATTTGTCGAAAAGTGTGGAGTGATCTTGACACCATTCGACGAAACACGGAGTGATCTCGATGCTATTCGACGAATTGTTGAGTGATCTCGATGCTATTCGACGAAGTGACGAGTGATTTCGATGCATACAATGCTTGGACTTAGTATATTTTGTCCGGGAGGATTCGTCGAAAAGCATTGAGTGGTATCGATACGATTCGATGAAGCGTCGAGTAATCTCAACACATACGATGCTTGGACTTGGAATGATTTCGACCAGCGGAGTTTCTCGAAAAGCTTCGAGTGAACTCGATGCCATTCGACGAAGCATCGAGTGACACTCGATGCATGCGATGAATTTGACTTAGCATGTTATCGTCAGGTCGTTGATGGCTCATTTGGACCCGATCATCTCAAATAAGACATATTTAAAGTAATGATGGGAGGTCCAATGTTATTGCGACACGTGACAACATGATTTAACCCTAATACGTTGCTATTAGAAGAATGAAATGAGATACCCTAGCCGTCAGTTTCATTTCCTACAGAGCCAATCTCTGTGCTGAATCTGACGAGAGCAGAGAGGCCACCAGAGCTCGTCGGAGACGGATTTTCTTGAGGAAGAGCTCTCCCTCTCCGTGAAGAACGATGTCGCCAAGAAGGATAACAAGATCTATGGCCGGAAATGAGGCGTGATTCCTACCCCCTCACTTGGTGCTAGATCTTTAGTTATGAAATAGGAGATATGTCGACTCAAAAGAGTTTGACATGTGCGTGATGAAAATATCCTAGGAAAAGACCATTCAAGGACCTCATCCTAGGGATTAGTTTTCTTCAACCACTCCTATCTTCATTATGAAGATGGTGGACTTGGTTTCACGAAGAAGGATGGTCTTTTGAGGGTGAATAAGGGATGAGGAAGTGTTGTATGTGGTTTTGAACAAATGGATAATGGAAGAACTAGAACCAATGTCGTTCATTTTGCTTCAAGATGCGTGCAAAAATCTATTTTCTGCACGCAAAAGACTATGTTGCCATATTCGGGTGTGATACATCCAGATATAGTTCTTGGGTTGAACACGAAGGTTGTAGTCCTCGGAATGAACTTTCCAAAAGTTGGTTACACATTTTCATAGGAGCTTTGTAGCTCCGAGAATGTCCAGTCGAAGTTGTTGCATGGTAACAACTTATGTGCAGGATGCTTTCGGGCTAGTGTATAACCGGGTTTGGACTAGCTAGAAGAAACATAACAAGATGATGCTGAGGTTTGGAAGAGCCTAGTTATATGTAGACGAGATAAACAAATGGTTTGGAGGAATTTAATAAATAAATGGTTTTGGGAAAATAGTGAACAAATGGTTTGAAAAGATTTGGTTGTACAAATGGCTACTTGTGAAATCCGGTAAGGATGCGCGCGATTGCAATCTGATGAATGATATAGGTTTTAAAAGAGGGTGTGGTGCCCGATAATTGAATGTGTAATCTATACTTATATTATTATGTTTGATTGATACGTGGAGAATTAATATATTATTGTGATAAATATATGAAAAAATAATTGTTTGCGAATGCTTGAATATATGGAAGGAATTAGATGAGGTAAATCTCATTTCCATGAAAAATGTTGAATCGTGATCTCAAGTATTGGATGTGATAATTTGCATTATCCATTTCTTAGAGTGTCTCCCTACGGGTAGTAGTGTGGGATTGGTATGTTGTTCAAGGTGGCTTGCCACCTGTGTTGATGTTGAGCTCTTGAGTGCTTGGGAGCATGAAAATGTGAAAGGGTGTAAGTGCATGAGTATTTGACCACACTGGATTACTAATGATGATAAGAGACTCAGTGTGGAGCCCTTGAGTGCTATTGAGTACTAGATTGGTAATGATGAAAAGGGACTCGGTTGGAACCCTTGGATGGTTGATAGCAAGGCCATGTGAATTTGCATGTGGTGTGATTGTGAAAGTCTTTATTTTAAGGATAGCTAAATCACCTAGAGGGGGGAATAGGTTCCTTAGTCTTTAGTGATTACTTTTGAATATCTTTTAGTTTACTGCTTTATTGGTAGATTAAGTTTTGCTTTCAAGACAAGCTACCTGCACAAAGAAAAGCAACACAACAGAGTACACACAAATTTATAGTGGTTCCCCAATCTTTGGGTACATCCACTCTCATCCCACCTTGACAACTTCCCATTGGTTAAGACACTTCTCCAAAACAATGCTCCAAAGAGCTTACACCTCAGATCCCTCAGAATCTCTTAGTCTCCTCCAAGACTTACACCTCAGCCACAAGGACCTACACTCCATGATATAAGTATCACCTACCTCTAGAAATTAAGACCTACCACTCAGGCTATGGAGGATAGCCCAACCTCAAAGCAAACTTGCTATTACAAATCAGAGAGATACACTCTCCTACAACTCAGGTAATATTTCCCTACTTCTTAGTGAGTAAAATTCACCTACCTCAGAGCAAGTTTGCTCCTACCGCTCAGATACACAAAGGATCCTACAAGATGGAAGTGAGTTGTTGAGGTTCTTGATTGGACACATGAGGAATTCCTTTGTGCCAATCTACCTTGACTGAGTTAGACTCAGCCCAACTTTGATAACAGGAATGTTTTCCTGAGTCTACTTTTTTGGACTGTGAACACCTTAGCCCCAACTACTTCACAGCAACAAGTATATCCACTTGAGCTGCAAGTGACTTGCAGAACACCATTCTGCCACTTTCTGAACTGAACCGAAAGCTTAGCTCTCATTTCTTCACTGCAACAATTATTTAGATGCTTTGGATTATGTTGAAAGCAACTTGCAGATTAGCGTCTCTGCAACTTTCTGAACTGAGCCAACTGCTCAGCCCTATCTCCTTCTTCACAGCTCCATAAGAGAATGTTCTTTAGGATTTGTTGGTTGGATCTGTGAAGCACTTGCAACAAGGGTAGGCCCTAGCTGCTGTCTCTTTCTCAGTGAATCAACTCGAGCTTGCCAGCTGGTGCAGATGAAGATGGCGCCAGCAATCTTGCTATTGAAGATGTTGATTTTAGCAGCTAACTTGATCTGCCTCTAGACTTGCTCTTCTTGGGCTCTCTGTTCTTCAGTCACACCCACAACAATGGCAAATAGGAAGAACTGCTGTAACTGTTGTTCTTTATGCAAAGAGCTTCTCCTTTTATTTATTGTAACCCAACGACTCTTTTACTAGTGTGTCCCACACCATTAATAATCGCTGCATCTTTGCTTTAACACCTAACTATCATACAGTAGGCTTGTGGCGCCTTTTGTCATGTACTGTGGCTTTGCCACTAACAATTTGAATATGGTTGACTTTTTGACTTATTGACATCTACACCGGAAGACTTAGTCAAAATTCAAGCATCAGTAGAATAAGTGTTGGGTGAAAGAGCTTCACTCAACGCCAAAGTACTTAAACAGTTCTGTCTATCTAGGCATTAACAGCATTGAGTGAGTAATGCACACTCAATGTTTTTTTACTTAAACCTTTTTGCAGCCTCTTCTGCATGCATGGCATTGAGAGCGTTGAGTGAACACACCTCACTCAACGCCCTGTACCTTAAATGCATTCTGCAATTTAGGCATTGAGAGTGTTGAGTGAATATGCCTTACTCAACGCTTTCTGCCTTAGCGATTTCTACTTCTTTGGCATCTTAAGCGTTGAGAGCGTTGAGTGAGCATGCCTCACTCAATGCTTTTTTCATTAAGTAATTTTTTTATAAAGGCGTTGAGAGCGTTGAGTGACCACGCCTCACTCAATGCTTTCTACCTTGGCCAAATTTTCTATTTCAGTATTATGTTTGAGTTCGATGAACTCAGAACTCAATTCGATGAACTCTGAGCTTAGATCGACGAATAAGTAATGCCTTAGTGTGACGAATTTAGAGCTCAGTTCGACGAACACAGAGCATAGGTCGATGAATAAGTAATAGCTTAGTTCGACAAATTTAGAGCTCAGTTCGACGAACTCTGAGCTGAGTTGTTCAACAATTGTCAAGCTAAGGCGTTGAGTGAGTGAGCTACACTCAATGCCTATGGACTTAGCCACTTTTCAGCTCATTTCTCTTTAGTCTTTGACTGTATAAGCCTGACTCACAACCTTTTGTTGTATGGCATTGAGAGAGTTAACTTCACTCAACGTCTGTGAATATAGCCACATTCTATGCTTGCCACTTCATTGCTTTGATTTAATAGGCTTTAGTCAGTGAAATAAGTCATCTGGCATTGAGTGAATGACCTTCATTCAACGCCTGTGGACTTAGATAATTTTCTGTCTTTCCACGTCTTATGTGAGAGCTTACCTGACTTTGCCACTTAGGCTATCTATCTCATCACTGCATTCTTAGGACAATCTGCAATCGTTAAACTTGAAATCAAGTTAGATCACCATAGATGTATACATTGTTTTCTGGTCCTTCAAATCTAGGACATTATGATCAATAGACCCAACAATCTCCCCCTATTTGAAGAAGTCATAAACCTAAGCCAATGTATACACTAATACACTTATGCTATATATATATACAAAATACATTATCACATCATAATTCAGATAAATCATAGACATAACAAATGGGGTAGCAGATAAGTCAAAATCATAGCAATTGATGAGTCAGACAAATCATAATTATAACAAATGATTGTTCTTTTTAATCATATAGGGAATTAATGTTTGTATAATTAAACAAAATATCACATCCCAAAGCCCTGTAAGCAGAACCTGGAACTTTTCAAGTTTCAGGTTCCCTTATCATAATCCCAATGCTTCTGCATTTCTTTGTCGGTTTGACTTCTGCTCCATCTATCTTCTTTCCCTTCTTATCAACTTCATCAGCAGCCTTAACCTTAGTAGCTTTTTCTTTTCCAGCTTCAGCTTCAGCTTAATCCTTTTGTCTCTGAAAATAGATGAAGGGCTTGGGGAAGTATTTAGATGATTCAACAGCATTGGGAGTTAGAAGATTTGCCTTTTTGTTCCTCTAGAAAATCCCTATTTCTGTGTCCCTCTTTTCCATTTTATCCCATTCGGTTTTGCTATACCATTTTCCTCTATCTGATTTCTTATTCTTGACCTGATCACAAGCAAGCAAGATGATGGATCTGCACTCTAGGCTCCACTGCTCGAAATCAGGTCATTTCTCCATTTCTTCTTTGTATTTTTTTCTTTCTCATCCAGACTTCCTCTTTGATTTTAGCAGTTTCAGCAGTCATTTCTCTTATCTGTAGTGCCTGGTCTCCAGTGGGGCTGGAGGAGGGAATTTCAGCAGTAGTGGATTACACTCCCCACTGATTACCAACACTATCATAATCTTCTATATACATACCATACTCTTGATTATCTTCAGCAGGTTCTCTGTTCAAGGTCTTTAGCACTTGAACAAGCATCATTGTGATATTATCATATTGCACTGGCTCTAATCCCAATGAGCCTCTCACAATATTTGTTTCCCAGACCATGTTTTCATTATTGGTCCTTATGGCTTCTCTCTCCCCCTTTTTGGCTTCCTCAATTAATATAGTGGTTTGGGAGCTGCTTGTCTTGCTTCTTTCTACTTCCAGGTAGTTTAGTGCAGCAGTGACATGATTCTAGACTTCCAACATGATGTCATCAAGCATCTTGGTACAGGCATCCATTTTTTGTTGATTTCAGTGTTCTGTTTATTTCTATGAATTTTATCATTTTCATAGAGTATCACACCATTCATGGACTGACTCACTTGATTTTATATGATAATAGCAATGTTCTTGCCTGACACATCCAGCTTCTCCATTGTAAAGTCTACTGCACCAGCAGCTCTTGGGAAGAATTTGACAATTTCACCTTTCATTAGATTAAGTTCAAATCTTATAGATTTGATCTCAGTTGTCAGATCATTTCTAACATCCTTGAGGGAATCATCCACATAATTTTGTAGTGCCCTCCTTTGCTCATCTAGCAGACCTTTCAGTTTTGCAAGGAAGAGAGGTGGAATCTGGTTTGTTTGAGTTGTTGCACCTTCATGAGGAACTGCCCTGACCTCTTCCTTCTCATTAGAATCAGGATCATTTGAATCTGTTTCACCTTCTAAAGCATCTGACTCTCTTCCTAACATTGATTAATCAATATTAAGAACTTACTTCTAAGCAAAGAGTTCAGATTGAATCTCCCCCTCAACTCCATCCATGCCCTCCTCAGCATGCAGATCGGCAGCAGTAACTTCTGCGTCGTTAGGTTGATTATCCTTAGGTGGTACCTGAAGTTTCTCCCCCACAACCAATGCACCGTGCATTATCTCTTCCACAAGCAGCTCCCCCTAAGCAATTGCAGACTCTTCCTTAGCGGATGCTATTTCCAGAACTTCCTCCAACATATGATCCCCTTGTAATGACTCCATCCATTCATATAGAATACAAGCAGTCGTGCACGGGGACCCCGTGCGGGCAACATTCATCGTGGGTGCGACATTTGTCAAGGGGGCGACATTCATCGTGGATGCGACATTTGTCGCGGGGGCGACATTCGTCGAGGGGGAGACACTCGTCGAGGGGGCGACACTCGTCGAGGGGGTGACACTCGTCGAGGGGGAGACACTCGTCCAGGGGGCGACACTTGTCATGGGGCCGACATTTATCATGGTCGCGACCTTTGTCGTGGTGGAGAAATATCTCGAGGGGGCGACATTTATCGTGGAGGCGTCATTTGTAGTGCAGGAGTCATTTGTCGTGGTGGCGACATTCATCGTGGGGGCGACATTCGTCGTGAGGGCGACATTCGTCGTGGGGGTTACATTCAGCAGGGGCGACATTTGTTGTGGGGCCGACATTCATCTAAAAAGCTAAATTCCAATCAAAAGTACCCCGTGCGGGGAACATTCGTCGTGGAAACGACATTTGTCGTGGAGGAGACATTTGTCGTGGGGGCTACATTTGTCATGTGTGCGACATTTGTCGTGGGGGCATCATTTGTCATAGAGATGTCACTTGTCGTGATGGCGTCACTTGTCGTGGTGGCGATATTTCTCATTGCCAATATTCAGTAGTTTGTAAGCACATAAGATATTTTTAATGTCAACATAAATTATCATCTTCATTTTGGCTCAATAGTTGGTTGCTACCCAAGAAAGTAATAACCATATGACAAATATCCTCACATACTCATGTATGGTGTAAACAACTTTTCTTGAACAAAATGCAGTACAGGAATGAAGAAACACAACCCCTACTCACGATTAATTGCTAAAATGCTCAAATTTATTGCTATAAATCAAAAAAGCAGAAATTTATTTACTGGAGCGATGATGGATCATGAGAAAACACATAATAACTGTTGAGAAAGCACAAACTAATTCTTCTTGAGAAAGAAAAAAATTACCTCTATCAGAGAATGAAATCACAGTCGGCCTCTATATAGTACAGAACTTTAAAAAATGAAATCACAACTGCCTTTTTCAGCGATTTCACTGAGCTTAATCACAACATTTGCAATATAAAACCTCATCAGTCGATGAGCAATGACAATAAAATCACAGTCGGCCTCTATGTAGTGCTTGTAATTGAAAAACAAAAAATGAGAGTACTTGCAATTAAAAAAATGATAAACATTGTCTAGTCTTTTAAAATCAATGATAGTTTTGTAGTGAAGTATTATCAGTGCCTCGAGTTCTACTCAAATAAACTAAAATTTGGGCCCAGCTATGCAGATGAAAAAACAATTGGAAAATATTTGTGCTGATTTTAAAGTTTAAATCTTGTTATGAAAGCACAACTGTGAATCCGACCTGTTCATAAATGCCTATTTCTGCAAATAAAAAATTTCAATTACAGTGCTAGCAATTGAAAAAACGATGAACATTACCTAATCTTTTTTAATCAATGATAAGTATGATCAGTGCAAAACCTGCGATGAGTATGATAGTATTTTAGAGATGATAGAAGTAAGCTACAAAAACCTGAGATACAACTAAAACTTGACAACCTAGAAACAACTATAAGAAGAATGCATTAGAGTTAGGAAGTCAGATAATGAAACCACCAATCAGTTATTAAAGCATACTAAACTAAAATTTGGGCCTAGCTAAAACCACACTAAAATTTGGGCAAATGAGCAAGGGCAAATGAAAACAAAGATGCTCAACCAGAAAATCACAGAGATCCTATTACAGAAACCACAAACCACAGAGAATAAAATATAAAATGCTTACCGTGAGGGGTTTGGCTATAGGAGGACCTCTGTTGAAACCACCAAAAACACTAACATGCATATGGAAAGTCAAAAAAAAAATAAGTTAACTCAAAAATCCACAAACTTTGAAATTAGCATTCAGCTCAGGCACAAAGAGACAGCAATCTCATTGGTGATTTTCAAAATTACTTTTATTCCTTCATTTGGTTCCAAATCTATAAAATTTGAAAGCTATTCCTGTTACTGAATTTCAAACAGATCCAGAAACAATACAATTCTACCTATTCCAACAATCATTTCTATTTATTCCAGAAATCACAATTCCCATATCTCATTTATGATCATCTATTCAATCTTTTTAGACCTAAGAAGTAAGAACAACTCCTTAACCGCACCTTAAACCATGATGATGTAGTATTTGGGTATGAATACTAAAAAAAGAAACCTAAAACTCAAGGAATTTTCAAGGGATAAATGCATTCAAACCAAAATACGATGCAAAGAATTACTCACAATCATTATAATCCATCACTAAAGATATAATCCATGACTAAATAGTATCCTCACATCTTCCATACCTTGGGTGCAGATTCACAATAGATGCTTTGTCCAAAATCCTGAACCACAAAAAGTATTACACAATCAAAACCAACCAAAAAAACCTTTTGTATAACCGAAATGCCCCAAATGTCTCAAAAAATGCTGCTTAACTCAAATCTGTGAAAATTAACAGCTGACTCAAAGCAACAGGAAAAGGAGAAGCGAGGAGGAAGACCTACGACGGGAAAAACAACAGGAAAATGTCTAAACCTAAATGAAGAAAACGAAATGAAAAACGAAATCAAAAGCGAAATCAAAACTGAAATCAAAACCAAATTCAAAACAAAAATGAAAACGAATTCCAAAATCAGAAACTTACAGGAGAATGGTGAGAAGAGCGGCATGGACAGCGCGAGAAGCGATGCGGTAGGCACAAAGAACGACGGGAGGAAATATCGACCTGCAGAAGAGAAAACCTGGATGGATGATGGAGCTATGGAATCGAGAGAAAGCAGCGACCATAAAGCCACGGCCAAGAGCAGCAATGACATGTGTCGGTAAAACTCTGAGAGCCCAGCAGCCATGGCTAAGAGCAGCAATAACTGTTTGGAAACCCAAACAGGAAAGCACATTGGAGCATGCGACCGGCGCTGGAGTTGGAGTGGAAGTTGGATTAGCATTTGAGAATCTTGAATATCGAGAGAAATGTGAATGGAAATGGAGTCGAAGAAGAATGGCGCAGAGGACGAAATCACATCTATCGCGAGGGATTGGGAAGGGCCGAAATGGCGAGCGCTGAAAAACTGTAAAGCAAAAAAGCTATCGGAAAACGGACGATCCGCGGCTCTTGCGTGTATTGATCGTCGCCTTTGATTTTTATTGATCGTGCGGCGGGAATAGTTTGATCCGTGGCCTTTGATTATAAACGATTGGTAGCCCTTGATTGTTATAGATGAGTGGTGGGTATTGTTGGCAGGAAGCAGCAAATTGGGGAGGGCATTTTTGGGAATATTAATGTTACACCACATCTAAGGGTATTTTGGGTAACTTGAATATTGCACCATGGTCTTTTTTTCTCTTTGCTTATATAGTAGAGATAATAGAAGGTCCGGCCGGGACCCCACACCATATGCAACAAAACAGGTGGCGAGGTCACAGGTTAATACCAATTCATAAGCACATCCTAACACAGAGCATTCTAGCAGAAGCTTTTAACAATAATACTGAACTCAAATCAGGAATGTCCACTAATATAAACAACCACATTTATATTGGAATGTATACCAAATACAATAACGTTTGTCCTTAAGGCCTTACAGTTCCTCTTTACAAGTGTGGATTCCATACATCGGCGCGCATGCCGGCCACACATAAACACAACACAAAAAGACTTTGCTTAGCCTTCAAGGGCTAGCATCAGCAGCAGCAGCAGGGGCTTCAGCCCTTAAATTTTCTGCTCAGCTCTCCAGCACCTGCATAGGGACAACCCACCAAGCTGTGGCAAAGAAGGTAACGATCAACATTCAGCTGACCAATTTATAATGACCCTACCCCTTTCTCGGGCCAGTGGTATTCCTTCCCTGCAGTCATAGCAATTCATAGGTAGATATATATCACACATTGTGCTCTCATGCACAAACAATACATAACAACCGTCAGACACGCGACTGGATGATCCGTGCACTCAGGGCATATCCTTGGTATGCCGGAAAAATTGGGCCAACACCACCGTTCACACTCTGAAACCCAACGGTATTGAGAATTTAGTCTTAACGGCGCGCAAGCCTAAGACTCTCATTATGCGCTCCAACTGACCACACTTTTAGGTCTCTAAGTCAGACGGACATAACGCAGGTACGGATCAGCCACCCCCATTGCTCAAGTCGTCTTGCCATCACGAATACCAATGTACTGAAGGCCAAATCTAATACGCCGGTCAGTTTCACCTTTCTTGTTCGGCACGAAGCCTTTTTAAGAGCTTACAGCTCACAATAACCATATTGTCCACCAAGGACTGGCTTCACAATAGCCATAATGTCCACCAAGGACTGCCTTCACTATAGCCACAATGTCTACCAAGGACTGACTTCACAATAGCCATAATGTCCACCAAGGATTGGCTTCACAATCAAAAAGTGGAGTTCATGTTAGCGTCCTTCGCGATCGCTTAGCGGATTCTGCAGAAACTCTCTTTCTGCACCCAACTCCTCCCAAACCCTGCAGCATCCTGCAGTGCTAGAATACTGGTCTTACCATAGCACACATCACAAACATAATAGGGGTATTTTTTTGGACTACCACTCCAGTACTTCCTGCTACTGCCCCAGGTCTAACCCATCGACTCCACAAACTGCATGTTTAACCATGGAGTCTTCTCCGGTGTTCAAATGAAACATCACCAATGCGGACCAACCTGTCCAGATGGTCTTCACACAGCATGCCTATTACATACTACACATTTCCAGATCTATATACAAGACTATTGGGGATTCCAAGAATCAACCCAAGGGAAATCCCTCCGCAATCCAGCCTCTGGTGGGGGAAATCCATGCACATGCCAAAAAGAAGGACTTCACATGTCCAAGAAGGAAGATCGTTACCCTTGACGACCTCTTTGGAGTCATGTAAATCTAGCCGGTTGGAAGCACCATAGCGGCCTTGCCTCCACAAATCTGGCCTCGGATCTCGATTCGGAACTCGAAAGCTCCACCGGCGGCCGGATCCTTTCTCCTCCTCCTCCTTGCTCTCCCTTATCTCTATCTCTATTAGAAAGAGAATATCCAAAGCTAAATGAGAATTATCTTGTCAATTCTTGGTTTTCACTCAGCAGGGAGAAGCTTGGACCATTGGATCCAAAATAAAGAAAATGAATGGCCACAAATCGCCCTAAAAATATCTATTTTTGGGCTGATACGGCCTGCGACACGCCCATGTCACAGGACATGTACCTTAAGTAGCACACAACTGACTTAACCAGAATAGGACATAGCCATATGACATGCCCGTGTTCCCTGACACGGCTTTAGACACGCTCGTGTCCTGCCCATGTTCACTAGGCCTCATTGTCTTGGTAAAATCCAGAGAAGGACACTGCCATGTGACACGCCCGGGTCACAGTCCGTGTGCCCAACTCAACCACACAGAGAAGGACACGGCTTGGGATATACCCGTGCCCTAGGCCATGTTGTCTAGCCTGAACACAATTTTGGGATTTGGGGTGTTACAACCCTCCCCTCCTTACAAGAAATTTCGTCACGAAATTTACGCACAGTAAGGAAACCAGTAGTCACAATGTTATAACTTCAAAGTGTATGTTACAACAAGATATGTACTGTGCAACTGTTTAAACAAATAGCTTGGGAAATTAAGCTTGCATAGTCTGCTCTCGCTCCCTTATTAGCTCCTCACAACCACAGTTGTCCCATCAGACCTTGACCATCCCGATTGTCTTGTTCCGTAACTGTTTATCGGCTCTATCCTCGATCCGAATGGGCCTAACCTTCGTCGTTAGCCCATATTCAACCGACACACGATCGTTCTCAATCACTTGAGCCGGATCTTTGACGGCTTTCCGAAGCACAGATATTTGAAACACATCATGTAATCCACTCAATTCTGCCAAAAGAGCGAGCCGATATTCAGCTTCCCCAATTCGCTCCACCACTTTAAACGGACCAAGATATCTCGGGCTTAACTTTTTCAGACGCTGAATCCTGGGCATGCCTTTGCAGGGTTTAATCTTAAAATATACACAATCGCCCACCTCGAACTCCACGTTTCGATGCTTGGCGTTGTATTATTTTGTTTGACGATCCTGGGCTATAAGTATGCTCTCCCAAATAGAGCGTATCGTCGAGTTAGCTTCTTCGACTTCTTTACGCTTATAGAGTTTGGATTCGCCTACTTCTGCCCAAGCTAACGGTGTACGACATTTACGACCATACAAAGCTTCAAACGGTGTCATACCAATGCTCGCTTGGTAGCTATTGTTGTAGGCAAACTCCATCATATAGAGATGATACTCCTATCTCTTACAAAACTCCAGGGCACACATTCGGAGCATATCCTCCATTGTTCTGTTGGTCCTCTCAGTCAGGTCATCGGTTTGGGGATGAAAGGCCGTACTGAATGTTAACTTTGTTCCCAACAATTGATGGATTAGCCTCCAATCATTTGATGTAAATCGCCCATCACGGTCACTCACGAATCTACGGGGAACACCATGCAATCATACAATCTCCTCCACATAGAGTTTTGCCAAAATTTCCACTGAATTGTCCAACTTGTTCGGAAGGAAGTGAGCCACTTTAGTCAACCGGTCTAAAATCACCCAGATTGAATCATTCCCACGTTGAGATCTTGGCAACCCGTGTACGAAATCCATTGAAATATCATCAAACTTCCATTCTGGAATCGGTAATGACTTCAAGAAACCTCTGGGCTTCTCGCATTCCGCTTTCACCAAAGCACAAGTTTGACATTTAGCCACATAATGAGCTATGTCTTTCTTTAGTCCTGGCCACCAGAACAACTTTTTCATGTCCTCGAACATCTTTGTGCTCCCCGGGTGAATTGAGTATTTTGTAAAGTGAGCTTCGTACATCAATTCTTCGCTCAATTTACCCATACTCGGGACGCACAAATGACACTCTTTCCGCAAAAGGCCGTCATCCCAGGAGAATTGACCATCAAACCCATCTTTTGCATAGCGTTGAAGACTTTCATCCAGCTCCATTGCTCGTCGAACCCTGTCCGCAAGATCATATTTTACCACCGTCCAGTTTAAGCATGCATCGGCTGTGGAACTCTTGTCAACACAAGAAATCTCTAACACTTCCAACTCCTGGATCAGATGCTCATCATGCATCTGCAACCAATTTGCCCATGACGGAGTCCTACGATTCAAGTCATCTGCGACCACATTTCCCTTTCCGGGAGTATAATGAATATATAAGGTGTAGTCCCCAAGGAACACCATCTAGCTTCGTTGTCGCATATTACAATCCTTCTGATCCAACAAGTACTTTAGGTTCTTATGGTCCGTAAAGATATCCACTTTTACACCATATAGATAATGCCGCCACAATTTAAGTGCAAAGATCACTGCCGCCAACTCCAAGTCGTGGATGGGATAATTTCGCTCATACACTTTCAACTGGCGTGAGCCATAAGCAATCGCCTTTCCAAACTGCAGAAGAGCGCAACCTAAGCCGCTCCCTTTTGCATCACTATAGATCTCATACTCGTATGTACCACATGACGATGATAAAACAGGCGTCGTGGTCAAACAAATCTTTGGCTCTTCAAAAGCTCACACACACTCTGGCGTACAAACGAACATCTGATCTTTCTGCGTTAACGTGGTAAGAGGCAAAGCGATCTGTGAGAAGTTTTCAACAAAACGTTTGTAGTAGCCTGCCAGTCCAAGGAAACTCCTGACCTCGGCCACCGAAGACAACACCGGCCACTCCTGTATTGATTATTCTCTGACGGATAAATTGTTATGCCCTCTCCACTTACCATATGGCCAAGAAAAGCCACCGACGACAGCCAAAACTCACACTTTGAGAACTTGACATAAAACTTATTCCTCCGCAAGGTATGCAACAACAACCGTAAGTGGTTTGCATGATCAGCTTCCGATTGAGATTACACCAAGATATCATCAATAAATACAATCACAAACAAGTCCAACTACTCTCGGAACATTCGGTGCATTAGGTCCATGAACACAGATTGCACATTACATAGACCAAACGACATTACAGTTGACTCATAATGACCGTAGCGTGTTCCAAATGCTGTCTTGGAAATGTCACTTTCCCGAATCCTCAATTGGTAATATCTAGATTTTAAATCCAATTTGGAATAGACGGTTGATCCCTCTAGCTGATCGAATAATTTATCTATCCCGTGGAATCAGATACTTGTTCTTCTCTGTCAGCTTATTCAATTTACGATAATCAATACATAACCACAAAATGCCGTCTTTCTTTTTCACAAAAAGAACAGGTGCGCTCCAAGCTGACAAACATGGTCGTATATTCCCCTGTTCCAAAAACTCTTGCAATTGGACTTTCAATTCAGCCATTTCCTTTGGCGCTACGCGATATGGTGAGCAGGCCATAGCTTTCGCACCTAGAACCAACTCAATAGTGAAATCGATCTCCAGCTGGGGTGGTAGCCCAGGAAGATACTTAGGAAACACATCAGCAAACTCTGATATAATCGGAACATCACACACACTGGCCTTTGGCTCAACAGCCTGCATAGGCATGAAGAATAACTCCGCGCCCTTCCAAACAACATTGACGACTTGGAGTGCAGACATCAGGGTCCTGCTCACCCCTCGTATAACAATGAACTTAGTCTCAAGCTCGGAATTTTGCCCAGTGTGATCAATTTTGAATTGCAATCAATACAGGCACGCTGCTCCGAGAGCCAGTCCATACCAAAGATCGCATCAAATTCTGATATCGGTAGCACAGATGCATTCAAATAGAAATCTCGATTTCCTATTTGGACCTCCACATCGCAAGCTTATCCGCAAGCATCAAACATTCATTCGGTAATAACACATTTACACTATCTGTCGTCACATGACTAGGTACTCCAATGCGAGCTACAAAGTCCTTAGACAAAAATGAATGTGAAGCACCCGTATCAAATAGTGCTCTTGCAGGATTATTCCGAATCAAAACAAAGCCTGTGGCAAACACATCACACACAGGCTACACACGAAGTATGCAATTTAGAAAGAAATCAATAACATAAATCGTACCTGGGATGACATCACTTTGCTTTATGGCCTCCTGCTAGCCAAGATTATAGACTCGGGGCTACACCTAGGATGTAGAGGACTCCACCACTGCCTTTCCCTTCTCAGCATAAGATGCTCCCATCTTCTTTTCACTCTTTGGTGGACCACCCCGACAGTCACGGGCTATATGCCCCCTCTACCATAAGTATAACAGGTACGAGTCTCCTGCTTCGACGTTGCTACCGACACAACTGTTGAAGGAGTTTGCCGAGAAGGCTTGGACCTCTTGCCCCATTTCTTTTGATAGTACGATTTTCCAGGACGGGGTGCTTTGAACTCTGGCTTTGTCACCGCCAAGTCCTTTTTTCTTTGCACACATTTAATATCCTTCTCCAGCCCACACGCAGTATCGACCAACGCCTGAACCCCTTGGTTTACCGAACTCGAGAGCAGGAATCGCAACTCATCCAGCAATCCTTCATAGAACCTATTGGTTTTCCATTGCTCATCGGTGAATATAGAGCCCGCATAACCTCCCAACCTTGTGAACTCATGCAGGTAAGAATCAACACTACTTTCTCCTTACATTAGCCGTTGGAACTCATTTTTCGTGGCAATGCGTCGTGCCGCTGGTAGGTGCTTTGTCAGGAACAGTCGTGAGAAATCCTCAATCGAGACTTGTGTTAACTGCCTGAACGCTAAGTGGTGTAACTCTATCTCATCCCACCATAGCCGAGCCTCTCCTTTCGATAAGAAGGTGTCCAAGGTGACCTTCTGAACTTCCTCCATTCTGATCGCTGTCAATATACGCTTTACGGGCGACAACCAATCCTTTGCCTGCGTTGGGGATCCCACACCCGTAAATGTAGGAGTATTGAAGCTCATAAACTGCTTCAACTGTCGTTCATCTGCTCGAGGATCAACAACCGCAACAGGTTCTGGCCTTGCCCCAACGTGTTCTAACACCACTGCCAGATGCGCTTGCCCACCAGGCTGTGAATGAAACATTACAAACAACGCCTCAAAAACTAAGCGTATGGTTTCTGCATAAGGGGGAGGTGTAGGCACCTCAGCTGGTGTCATACTCTCATCAGAACGCTGGTGCTCCGACTGCCCAGCACCACTACGAGTCACTTATAGGTGAACAAGACACACATTAGCGACCTCGCACAAGCAATAACAACAATTTAAGAACATGCAAGTTCCTTAAATAAGTGTATTTGCATTCCTTAGTGGACATTCAAGAGTTTATTAGTGTTCAACCGGTTCGCACTAACACGTGCTCGCCACCCCAAAAAAGAATTTGACCACGAATTTGAAAGAGGAAGACCAAGACTAGCCGATACCAAAATGTAACCACTCCATCCGTTCATATAACAAATAATAGAAGGTCCAACCAGGGCCCGACAACATATGCTACAAAACATGCGACGAGATCACAGGTTAATACCAATTCATAATCGCATCCTAACACAGAGCATTATAGAGGAAACTTTTAACAATAATACTGAACTCAAACCAGGAATGTCCACTAAAATAAACAACGACATGTATATAGGAGTGTACAGCAAATACAATAATGTTTGGCCATAAGGCCTTACAGTTCCTCTTTACAAGCGTGGATTCCATACATCGGCAAGTAGGCCGGCCACACAGGAACACAACACAAAAAGACTTTGCTTAGCCTTCAAGGGCTAGCGGCGGCAGCAGCAGCAGCTGGAACTTCAGCACTTATATTTCCTGCACGACTCTCCAGCATCTGCACAGGTACATCCCACCAAGCGGTGGCAAACAAGGCAACAGTCAGCATTTAGCTAACCAATTTATAACGACCCTACCCCTTTCCCGAGCAAGTGGTATTCCTTCCCTGCAGGCATAGCAATTCATAGGCATATATGTATCGTATATTGTGCTCTCACGCACAAACAATACATCACAACCATCAGCCACTTGGCCCGACGATCCGTGCACTCAGGGCACATTCTTGGTGCGCCGGAAAACCAGGGCCAACACCACCATTCATGGTCTGAAACCCAATGGTATTGAGCATTTAGTGTTAACGCCGCGCAGGCCTAAGACACTCATTATGTGCTCCGCCTGACCACACTTTCTGGTCTCCAAGTCGGACGGACATAAAGTAGGTACGGATCAGCCACCCCCTATTGCTCAAGTCACATTGCCATCATGAATACCAACGTACTCGAGGCCAAATTTAAGTCGCGGGTCGGTTTCACCTTTCCTATTCTGCACGAAGCCTTTTTAAGAGCTTACAGCTCACAATAGCCAAACTATCCAACAAGGACTGGCTTCACAATAGCCACAATATCCACCAAGGACTGGCTTCACAATAGCCACAATGTCCACCAAGGACTGGCTTCACAATCAAGAAGGGGAGTTCATGCTAGCGTCCTTCGCGATCGCTTAGCGGGTTCAGCAGAAACACTCTTTCTGCACCCAACTCCTCCCAAACCCTGCAGCATCCTGCAGTGCCAGAAAACTGGACTTGCATTATCACACAGCACAAACATCACAAGGGTATTTTCCTGTACTACCACTCTAGTACTTTCTGCTACTGCCCTTCACAGGTCCAACCCATTGACTCAACAAACTACATGTTTAACCACAGAGTCTTCTCTGGTGTGCAAATGAAACATCACCAATACAGACCAAACTTTCCAGATGGGCTTCAAACAACATGCCTATTCCATACTACACATTTCTGGATCTATATGGAAGACTATTGGGGATTCCAAGAATCAACCCAAGGGAAATCCCTCCGCAATCTACCCTCTAGTGGGGGAAATCCATGCACATGCCAAAAAGAAGCACTTCATATGTCCAAGAAGGAAGATCGATACCCTTGACGACCTCTTTAGAACCATGGAAATCTAGCCGGTTGGATGCACTTCAACGGACATACCTTCACAAATCTGGCATCAGATCTCGATTTAGAACTCAGAAGCTCCACCAGAGGCTGGATCCTTTCTCCTCCTCCTCCTTACTCTCCCTGCTCTCTATCTTTTTTAGAAAGAGAATAGCCAAATCTAAATGAGAATTATCTTCTCAATTCTTGGTTTTCTCTCAGCAGGGAGAAGCTTGGACCATTGGATCCCAGATCAAGAAAATGAACGGCCACAAATCGCCCTAAAAATATCTATTTTTGGGATGACATGACCTGTGACATTCCTGTGCCACAGGCCGTGTACCTTAAGCAGCACACAACCGACTTAACATGAACAGTACACGGCAATGTAACACGCCCGTGTCACAGGACGTGTGCCCTGACACTGCTTTGGACACGCTCGTGTCCCGCCCGTGTTCACCAGGCCTCATTTCCTTGTCCAAATCCATAGAAGGACACGGTCATGTGACACGCCCGTGTCACAGGATGTGTTCCCAACTCGACCACACAGAGTAGGACACGGCTTGGGACAATCCCGTGTCCCATGCCGTGTTGTCCAGCCTGAACGCAATTTTGGGATTTGGGGTTTTACACCCCCTCACTCCGAGGGCTGGAAACTTCAGCATCATCAAGTGTAGGTAGGTGATAATCTGTATCAACATGCATGAAAGCATCTTCCTTCATTTCTGCAGAGATCTTCTTAATATTTTCCTCTGCTATTTGCCCAACATCCTTATCTAAAGGTAAATCATCTCCTTCCTTTGCAACAGATCCAACCAACTTATCAACAGGCTCATCATCTTTAGGGTTAATATCTCACTCTGGTCTGCTTACATGAATAAGAGGGGTAAGATCAGATGAGGCTGATACCTGAATATTCATATCCCTCCTGGACTCTTCAGCAGATGATGATGATAGTTCTAGATTGTGAGAGTCTTCCTCCTGAGATGAGCTGCTAGTGGAGCTGGGGTCAGTAGCAGCACTCTTCTTTCCTTAACTTTCCATAGCTGATGGTCCATGGGGTTGAAGTACCCTGTCCCATCTCTCAAGAATCCGGATATGCATTCTCCTCATGTGGTGAATCTTTGCCCCAAGATTCACATTCAAAATTTCTAGGACTGTTTCTCGCAGATATAGCGATAGGAATCTCCCAAAATTTGGTTCGACTATGTAATCCATTATTCTTTCAAACACCACTCTTCCCCAATCAGTTCTTTTAGACAGTATGACCCTTGTCATTAGTTCAAACATCCTCTTTAAAATTTTGTCATGGGAGTCTGTTTTGTATATCAGTGCTTTCCCGATGACATCATCTTGAAACTTACCTCTCAGGTTAAGTTCTTTCCTTAGAATTGATCTGGTGGTGTGCTTGGATAGTTCACACAATTTCATCTCCGATTTTACATTATCCAGCATCAGCTCTTCTTCGTCCTTAATTACAGAGAGCTTTTGCAACTGCTGAGCCTTCTGGGGGTAATCTTGATTATCTTTGCGCTTAGTATGGTCTTAACTTTACCTGCTGAAGCATCTGCTTTGGCATTGGCGAACAACTCTAGCACTTCCCTCTTCCAAAAAATATAGGGCTCCGTCAGGACGAAATATAGGTCAGATTTTTGTAGAATATTAAGCATCTGCTGAACTTCTTCTAGAGCATCAACGACTCCATTGTGAACTACCTTTGCTCCTTCGAAGAGGAAATCTTTTACCTTGGGTGCCATTTCGCTGGAGAATTTGAGAAGGCTAGCGAAAACGGCTTTCCGTCGATTCAGTGAGTACAAGCGGGAGAGTCCAAGTAACATTGACTTTGCTTATTGCACATGCTTTTCTATTTATAGTTATTTCCTAAGGAAAGACGAAAGGTCACTATCTATTTGATCAATTTTGATCAGCGGCCAGGATTGAATCTCGACACTTATGTGCATGCCGACTTTTCTACATTTGTTTTGTTGAGTAAGCTTATTTAACTCAATATATGTTTTCTTTAATAATTAGATTGCAACTAGACCCTAACTGTGTTGGCCTAACTTGCAGGGCTAAGATTGTCATGCAGTACACATTCTAATATGTGTTCTATTGGGGTGCAATTAGATATAATTTCAATACCCTTACATTAATTTTAACTGAGAGTGTAGTAGCCCGCAAACTCAATTGATTAAACCAACTTTTGATATTTATCTAACATAGTATTGCACATATAATATGTCTTTGGGTATGTTGAGACTAGCTACTTCTTGTGTCATGATGAACATGTGAGGCACTAACATATTTATTGAGAAGAGTTGTTTAGACTAATGTTTTTATATCTTCCAAGTCATTTGTTTCAATTACCTTATCTCTAACATGCATAATCAATTTAGCAATTAAATAGTAGAATTAAAGCTTGGTGAATTCTACTTATCTTTGCCTTGAAGTCTTGAAGCCCATGCTGGATTCACAGTCTTTGAGCAAACCAGCAACTTGATTCTAATATTTATCTTTTGATATTCATCTGGCTTTCCATTGCAATATCCCGCTCAATAATTGCACTTGTCTTATACGTCTTATGCATGATGATAAGTTGAATCATTCCTTGTACCATGACTTGGGTATGGTACATCTCAGTCCAAGGACCATAAATTGTTATGGCCACTTGGACTATCCTGCAAGACAGAAATTACCGTACCTTAGGAACCCAAGATGACTTGGGTCCTAGGTTCTTGTTAGCATAAGAATGCATATGTCTACCTACAGTAGTCCTGTTAGGAAGACACTGCCTTGTCTTTGGCACAAAGGGGTTGTGCCAAATCTATGGCAAAGTGTAATCTTCAATTTAAGTTGTTTTTCATTCAATCATGTCTCTCACTTCCCTATTTTGTAATTCCCTAATCATGATAAGTAGATAAACCTCTTTTAGCAATTGATCATGAAGAACCTTGGAATGAAATAGGCTTTTCAATTTTATCAAAAATGTCAAGCTCTTTACTTTACTGACTAACGATTTATCTTTGATTTTTATCGTGTAGAATTCATATTTTGCGAAAATGTTCTTCAATCTAAGATCTGTATCCTAAATGAACGAGAGGTTGCGAATACGAGGAGATAACTCAAAGATAAAAGGAGATGATTGCACTCCTCAAGAGATGACGACTTAAATCTTCTAGATTGGAGTCAAATCCAATAGAGGGGTTCACCGCCTAGAGCAAGCTTAGGTGTTTAGACTGGCCGAGAGGTCTTAATCGTTAAACCTAAGGTTAGTCAAAAGCATGAGCTCGAGAGAGACGCTTTTGTACTTTGGGAACCTCCATGGTCGAGTGAGTAATTTAGGAGTCTTGCATACTTTCTTTTCATGAAGGTTTATTTTAATCCAAGCGGATTCTAGATCAAGTGCTACCTTTCCCATCATTGAATTTCAAATTTTAGTTTAACGTTTTCTTTACCAAAATCGCAAAACCAACTTTCGTTCGATAAAATAATAGCTCTTCCATGTGAGTACAAGTACTCAATGGTCCCCGATTCAAAATACGATATTTTCTATACTATATTTTGATAGGTACACTTGCCTATTTTGGGTTATAGTTTGAAATTATTTTAAAACTATAAAATCATTCATAAAGTTTTTGGCTCCGTTGTCAGGGACTTTTCTTTGATGACATTTTGAAAGCAAGGTTGTATTAATTTTATCATTTTCTTTTTGTTTTTTTAAAACAAAATAAAAAAATTAAATTTTTTTGTTTTTAGTTTGGTGTATGACCCGAGGGAATCTGTCAAATCTATTTGATTTGGATCCGGAGATCGAGCAAAGTTTACGGCGATGCCTAAGACTCCGCAATCTCAATTATCCAAATTTAGTTGAGGAATCCGTAGGTGACATTTCTTCTTCTTCTTCTATTTCATCTTCTTCTACTTCTCCATCTTTTCAATTTTATTCTATTTTGGGTGACCCAAATCCAAATATGGCCAATCAATGGACTATGTCCTATTATGCCCGGCCTAATTTGGATGAGGCGCAATCAAGTATTGTTCGATCGCTATTGCGAACAATAACTTTGAATTGAAGATTAGCATCATTCAAATGGTATAACAATCTGTACAATTTGATGGGATTCAAGATGAGGACCCAAACACGCATATTTCTGTCTTTTTAGAAATAAGGGATACATTTAAAATTAACGGGGTTTCCGATGATGCTATTCGGCTAAAGCTTTTTTCTATTTCTGTGCGCACCAAAGTCAAGCAGTGGTTGGGTTTTCTACGAAGTGGCTCCATTACTACTTGTGCCGAGATGAAGGAAAAATTTATCACGAAATATTTTCCGCCCACTAAGACGGCTAAGTTGCGCAACGATATTACATATTTCTCCCAAGTTGATACTGAAACTGTTGATGCACGAAAACACAAAGGGGGGGGGGGGGGGGTTGAACACCACCAGCTAATGGTTCGAGCACTAGGGAATATAGAGACTGCGAGTAGTAATCTACTAAGCGGATGAGAGCAGGAAGAACAGCAGGGCCATGAGCTACGGCAACAACAGACTTCGCCCGTTGCGGCCTGAATGCCTCTCTTGCGACGGGCTTTCCCTTGATTGAAGAAATATTTGGTTACAAGTGAAGGGAAAAGGTTGACAAGAGCAGAGCGAGGAGGAGTTCGCATGGCACAAGATTCGAGTCCGCAGCGTTTAACAAGTAGGCTCCTGGGTTCGAGTCAGCGTCGCTTGGGTGCACCACCTCCCCTTATTTATAAGATAGGGGCCCAGCCCAAACGGGCAGGGCTAAAATAACCGGCTGCCCGGGGTACAGGAGAACCGGGCAGCGGTGACAGGAAGCAAAAAGAAAGAACACGCCAGTCCGCGCTAAAGGGGCGGACTGGGCTCGCGGGCTGGAGGTTCCATCTGCTGCTATGCGCGATCCTGCTGGAGGAGGACGGCCTGGGAGAACGAGACACTGTGTCCGCCTACGTAGAGAATCCAAAGATCCCAATGCACGGCGGCCTGAGCGAACAGATGCTTGAGTCCACTGCTGGGGGATCATCCTTGGTGGCCGATTGCTGTTACTTTGCCGGACCTGGGCGGACTGCCTAATTGAGTCTGCGAGTGTTGAAAGGGGGGTCTTGGCATCTTGTAGGATGTTGCGGACTGAGGGGTTAACATAATCCCCGCACATTTTTAAGTTTCCATAAAACTTCGAAAATGTTTTCTTAACCGCCGAGTACGCAAGCCTCGTAAACGGCGGCAGCGCTATAAATATCGCTGGAGGGCCTGGAACTATTGAAAATCCCGATCGACACGGGGCTCTATTCACCACTTGCGGCCTCCACTTTACAGTCCGGCATGGCAAGGCTCGGATCTTTCTTCTCTAGTCTCACTGCAAAAGGCAACTCAGCACTGACAACGCCTATGAAGACCAAGAAGATAATAAAGAGGTCGACGAGAAGGATCCTGTCCACCATACTAGAGAAAGTTCCCACATCCAGAAGCCTGCGAAGAAAGCAGTCCGCCGCACTGATGTATCTGTGCGCAAGGATGCCGCAGTTCTTGATGCTGAACCACTAAGAAGTGAAAAGATGTTGACTCTGTCGGACTCTGCCCCTTCCCAGAAAACTGCAAACTCAGCGGACACCGTTGGTGAACATAATGAGTCCGAAATATCTTCCTCAAATGCCCAGGTGCCCATCGTTAACCTAGATGAAGAAGATAGGCGGACTTCAGGAGAAGAGGTTGGCAAGGATGCGCCTTCAAAGGCATTGATTGCCGCGAACCCTGAGACTGCCTGCGAGAGTCAGCCCGACTTAGGAGAGGCCGTCGCGGACTCTGCCGAGAAGAGAGCTAAAAGAAAGAAGAAGAAGAGGGACGGGTTGACCGTTGCCGAGCGGGTTGAGAAGAAACTGCGCGCGATGAAAGAGAAGAATATCTCCAAGCGGACTGGAGAAGCAGACTTACAGCACATACTGTGCGACAAAGAAGTTCCGGACAACGATTTGATTACACTAGAGGCACAAATTCGGGGAGACAATTCCCTCTCCACGGTCAGTTTAACCACGTATGAGATGCTTGACTCTATAGATGTCAATGAAGTAGATCTAATCAACGAATAACTGCTGATTGTACTGCAGCAATCTGAGGCGGAAGCCACTGGGAATAAAGGTAGCGAACTCCCTTCTTTGTCCGCTGTGGAGGAAGAAGAGGGAGAGACTGAAGCAGAAGATAGAGGAGCAGAAGAAGCAAATTGTTGCTCAAGTAGCTGTCGTGGAGGCGGCCTCGAAGCAGGTCGCGACGGACAAGAGCGCTGAGGATCTGCGGACTGCTGTGGAGCTACTGCGGTCAGGTAAACTTCAACCGGCGCCTAAGTATTTTAAGCGTCAGTGGCTTTACAGGTCGCCGTCGTGGAAGACGAGACCAATCAAGATTATCACTAAAACTGAGGACATCGTGGTTTCAAAATGCTCTGCTGCTGAGAAAAGAGCTAAGGTCCATCGCGAATGGAAGAAGCAGTTAAGGGCTTTCGACCCGGGGTGGGCAAGGCGGCCTGTCTTTCTCGATAGTCGGCAAATCGCTGCGGTTATATCCAAATGTGATCTTTCATCCTTTCTTTGAGTCCGCCGCGGACTGTTTTTGAATGATGAAGTTGACCTTCTTTCTTGCAGGTAGAAAGTCGTCGCCGGGCTCCGTTGAGAGTGGCGAGATCGTGGTTACACTGAATACTGGTGTTGACGCGGTCTCGCATGAGGAATCCGCAGGGGATGAGCTGCCCAGCCTGAACATCATCAAAGAATTAGAAAAGAAATTTCAAGCTGAAGTTCAGAATATCAAAGCAGAGTTAAAGGCGGCGAAAGAGCGCGAGAAAGCGTTCGCGAAGCGGGAGAAAACCCTGAAAGACCAGATCTCCAGCATCTCCAGGGCGCTGGAGACGTCCGATAGGGACAAGAAGAGGCTCGCGGACGATGTCCGCTTCTACAAGGGAAACACTTGGCGTCAGCGAGGGAAGAGAAAGGGAAGCGGGCTGCTCATGTCGCCGAGCAGAGGTCGCGATTGCAAGATCGCGTTGCTCCAGAGGTCGCAGCACCGGTGGGCGATCAACAGGTTACAGACGAGGAGCCGAGGTCGGCAGCGGAGCCAATGGTGCCCCTTAGCCGGGTAGACCGCGAGGCTGCCCACATGCACCGGACTATAAACGTCATCCATCATCATATCTGCCTCTTGCACAGCGAGATTCTTCAAATGATCGACCAAGCCGCTCACTTGTGTAGAGACAGACCTGAAAGGCAAGTGCGGACCGAAACTACGGACCGCTGAGTCCGTGTTGCCATGAAATTAATTTGTTTGATTTGTATAATTGTTCGTGCTTTTAAACAATGCTGTTGTAGATTGAACTTTGTTGCGAACTATGCGGACTTAATCATATATCCGCAAATTATGTTATCTTTGCTGATCTGTGGCGAACTGTGTGGACTAATACTCCGTCCGCTTCACGTAATTTAACTTCTGCGGGTGGGAAATTTTGCGAACTAAGCGGACTAAAACTTTGTCCGTATCTCATGTTTGACTTGTCCGCAGGAAGGGAACAGCGCGATCTGGGCGGATAAAAATTGTGTCCTCCATAATTTCTGATTTGAATTTTTCTTGGCATATGAGTCTATGTTAGTGTCCGCTTTATCGTTAACCTTTGCTGCGTGAATGATTTGATTTTTGCGGACTATGCGGATTGAAATTGCAAGCTCTGAGGCCTGGTCAAAAAGCTGTCAGACCTTATAACTATAAATAGGCCCTGCCACTTTCTTCTATGCAGGAAACAGTTGAAGTAAAAAACCCTGCGTCCTACAAAATGGTGTCCGCCAGAACTGATGCTGTTGTCGCCTTCCACTCTGCCGACCACCGGAAGTGCACCTTGACAGAGGCTGATTTGGAGGCCTTTGTTGAGAGATAGATGGCGAATTCAAATATCCTTGTCCGCCTTCCAGCCCACCAAGAAAGGCTGAACTTTTCAACTGCGACTCAGATCACAATTCCTGTGGACCATTTTGATAGAGGATTCAAGTTTCTATTGCTATGGGAACTTGCCGAAATCTTCGAGCACTATGGAATGGTGCCGGGCCAGCTCGCGCCCAACACACTCGCTGCGATCTGCAGCTTCATCTCCTACTTGCGATCTGAAAAGATTGTTTTCTCGATGAATATCTTCCGCAAGATGTTCTCTGTCCGCTCGATAACCGCCTCTGGAGGCCACCCCTATAAGGGGGGGATATATTTTTACTGCAGGGGAATGAAGGTTGTGGGCCTTCCTAACAAGATCCACAACTGGACCTCGATGTTCTTGATCTTTGAAGGCGACCTAGGGTTCGCGCACACCTATCCGCAGGTGCGCGCGGACTCCGTCTTCAAGAACATGTCGCTAGACCTGGTAGAGTCCGCCATTGTCGAGTTCTTGGCCAATGCCAGGCTTGACATTGAGCATTACATTCCGCTACTGGCGAGCTTGGCGGATGTTTTGCCTAAAGAGAGTAAGCTTTTTGCAAACTAGCATTTTGCATCTGCAGTGACCTTGGTGTTAACTCATCTTTGTTTGTAGCGATCTTGGCGGTAGCCGCTAACCTGCCGCAGATGCCTAGCGGCTTTGTCCCTACACAGAGAGAGAAGAAGCAAGAAATCGCAAGGAAGAGAAAGGAAGAAGGGGATCCTGCGGCGGATTACTCTTCTTCTGAAAGCTTTATGATGAGCGGCTTCGGAAACCGCCAAAAGGACCTTAGGGGAAACCCCATGATCCACTGGCACGGCAAGCACAAACACATCCGCTTGTCCACCGCGCTCCCCTCATGGAAGAGTCCGTGATTAACCCGTCATGCCCATGTTGCAATTTCCGCTCTTTATGGAAAGCGCAATCTAAGCGACCTGAATAAGGTGCCCGGTGGCGACCTCCCCCTACTAGCCTCCCAGGCGGGTGCGAATAGTGTGGTGACAGCCCACTATGTAGCCACCATGGCCAGAGACCTGCTAAAGTAGAATGAAAAGCTTCAAAAAGATAATAAGGCGCTAAAGGAGAGGAATGAGCGACTGGGGAAGATGGTTGTTCAGCAAAGAGAAGAGCTCGGGGTGAGTTGAATTCCCAGCGGCTTTAATTTTCTGTCCATCGTGATCTGTCTGATGTTTGCTTTTGTTTTGCGCAGGTCGCCTATGACTTAGAGAACAACAGCTTCCAGGCCGCCATGCTCCCTTTCGTGAAGGAAACCGTCGAGGTCGCCATTGAGCGACTTATCCGTGGGGCTTTACAAAGGAGGGACTGGATGGCATCCCTTTCTTGGAGCTCTTCCCTGAGTTGGCACCGCAGGTCGCGGCGATGGAGCGGGCTAAAAAGGGCAAGAACATCATCGAGGAAGAGGAAGGCGAGGAAGTAAAAGAAGAAGAAGAAGAAGAAGGATAACAAGGCGAAGGGCAAGGCGACGTGGAGACGGCGGACGGTACTGCCTCAAGCCAGCGAGTTGGAGATCAGTCCGCCGAGTCAAGCACCTCTGCATCCTCCTCTGCGGCCAGGAGCTCACATAGCGATTCCGCCTCAAGCACTTGATCAGATAGTAGCGGAAGTGGCTCAGGGGGCTACTCTCCGGAAGTCGACATTGTTGGCGAAAGTCCTGCACCTCCAGAAAAGAAACAAAAGACTGCAGATGATTAATGTATTTTTTTATCCTTTTTGATTCTGTAAATGGGGCGGACTCAAGACTGCAGTCCGCCGAATAGATGTATAAATTTTTGATGAAATAGAAAGAATATTCTTGCATCTGTGTGCTTCCTGCAATGTTCTTTCTTTTTCTGCGTTTAATGCAATTAAGTTCGATCTGACACAGAAGTCTGCACGACACGCTGAATACTGAGCTTTTTAACTTGCTGATTAGAGACGATCATTTGTCCATCATTGGAATGAGAAGAAATTGTCAGGCGGACTCCGTTGAGTTCCAATTGTAGTCCGCGAGATACAAAGATCATCTATAATGAGTCTTGCTGATTGGAGAATTCTACTTATCAATCCATTCATTGTCCGCCTTACAAATGAAAACGAAAATAGTCGGCTGATAACAATATCAGGTGGACTTCATTGAGTTCTAGTAGCAATCCGCAATTCTCTTTATTAACTTATAAAACGATAATATATGAAAACCATTTGCCGGACTTAGCTGATATAATTTCGCAGTTCGCGCATATGCCAATAGAAATAATCTATAGCTTGCGGTCTCAAGGAAACCGTCGGACTGAGCGGATACAGAAAACCAATCCACCTAAGACAGAAATGACCTATAGCTTGCGACCTGGTGGGCAGGTGCGCATGGCATTGCTTTCCTCACCAGGCACAAGCTATAGTCAACCCAAGGAAAAAACTGGCGGAATGAGTGGATACAGAAAACCAGTCCGCCCAAGATAGAAATGACCTATAGCTTGCGACCAGGTGGGCAGGTGCGCATGGCATTGCTTTCCTCACCGGGCACAAGCTATAAAGTCAACCCAAGGGAAAACAGGCGGACTGAGCGAATACATAAAACCAGTCAGCCCAAGATAGAAATGACCTATAGCTTGCGACCAGGTGGGCAGGTGCACATGGCATTGCTTTCCTCACCGGGCACAAGCTATAAAATCAACCCAAGGGAAAACAGGCGGACAGAGCGAATACATAAAACCAGTCCTCCTAAGATAGAAATGACCTATAGCTTGCGACCAGGTGGGCAGGTGAGCATGGCATTGCTTTCCTCACCGGGCACAAGCTATAAAATCAACCCAAGGAAACTAGCGGACTGCTCGGTTAGAGAAAGCCAGTCCGCACTAAACAGAAGAAATGATCCATAGCTTGCGACCAAGTGGGCAGGTGGGCAGGTGCGCATGGCATTGCTTTCCTCAGCAGGCCACAAGCTATACGATCAACCCAAATAAAACCGGCAGACTGTGCGGATAAAGAAAACCAGTCCGCACCAGGAAGATTCCCTGCGAAGAGCAAGATACTTGGCGGAACGGTTCACTGCCCTCTTGCCTGGAGTACAGTCTAAGCTGTGGGTCTCCTGCAGGCACTGCTTGAGGGTACCATGGAGTGTTCGAGGGTTACAAGCTAAGATGATCAGTGGGCAGGTGCGTATGGCATTGCTTTCCTCACCAGATCATCAAAGTTGTAATGATATCCCAAATGCGGCATGGTAGAGCTCTACACCCACCCTGCCCTCCATAATGCAGAGGTGGTGTCAGGTACTAGCCGGGATCCGAAGTTCAGAATCCTACCGCACTAGGGCCTGCAAGCTCCCACTACACGATGCGAAATCTCCTCGCAACACGTGGTCTTCGTGGTGTTACGCTAATGACAATAGCTCTAGGGGAGGTCTAGCTGAACTCGGCGATGTCTCCTGGTATCAGGGAACCGTTATAGATCTTTGGGAGAGAAAGAGAGAACACTAGAAAAAAAGTGTCAGTATGAATCCTTTGATTAATAAAATGTATTTGCAAAGCAAGCATAAGAAAGAAAGGAGAGTTCAAGGGCAGAACCGTTTTTAAAATCTTTCTTAGCGTGTCATCTGTTATGATTACATAGACAAAACACTTGAAGAAGCGTTAGCAAGCAGTTTCTATTCATAATGACTCTTGAAGAGGATACATGTATGTGGCATATCCTCTCCTTCGTATGTCTGCAAGCGGTAAGCGCCGCTTTTTAACGCTTCTTTGATAACAAAATGGCCGGCCCAATTTGGATTAAGCTTTCCAACTGAACCAGCTCTTGCAGCAGCATCAATCTTCTTTAGAACTAGATCTCCCACATGGAAGTGTTTGATCCTTACATTCTGATCAAAGTAACGGGCCATCCTTCTTTTGACCTCCTCCTGCCTTATGGCTGCTTGATCTCTGATTGCCTCGATGTGTTCCAGGCTAAACCTCATCTCTTCATTATTCAACTCAAGCCAGTCCTCAACGCCTTCTCTTGCAAGCAGAACTCTAGGTGACGGGACTTCAAACTCAACTGGAATGAGTGCCTCTGAGCCATGAGAAAGTTTGAATGGAGTCTCCCCAGTTGCGGATGATGGCATTGTCCTAAGGGACCAGAGGACTGATGGAAGCTGATCAGCCCAGCTGCCCTTGAGATTCTGCACTTTCTTTTTGAGCAAATTGAGGATCTGCTTGTTGGCTGCTTTAACTTGGCCATTGCTTCTGGGATGATGAACTGATGAAAACCACAGCTCTGTTGCGATCTGCTTGCAAAAATCTATCATATCTGAGTTGTTGAATTGTGGCCCATTATCAGTGATTACAGCCATAGGTATCCCATGCCGACAGACAATCTCCCCCCAAATGAAGTTTTTGACGACTTGAGTAGTTGTCTTACCCAATGCCTTGGCTTCAATCCACTTGCTGAAGTAGTTGATCATTACGATGATGAAACACCGTTGCCCGCTTGCCATGGGAAAAGGACCAATGAGATCCATCCCCCAAACTGCAAAGGGCCAAGGAGTTGCAATCGATCTGAGTGACTGAGCTGCTTGGAGTTGAAGTGGAGCAAACTTCTGGCATTGAACACACTTTCTTGCATAGACCTCAGAGTCTCTCTTCATAGTGGGCCAGAAATATCCCTGCCGTAGGATCCGTCTTTCCAGGGTTCTTGCTCCCGAGTGGCTTCCACACTCTCCTGAATGAACTTCTTGCAAAACAAGGGGAGCTTTTTCTTCTGAAACACACCGGGCCATGGTAGAGAGGAATGTTCTTCTATAGAGGATTCCTGCCACTAAGAAGTAGTGAGCTGCTTTTATTCTGAACTTTTTCTTATCTTTGACTGAATGGTGATAATCTCCCGTTGACAGATAGAGAATAAATGGGTCCATCCAGGAGGTACGTTGATCCACTTGCTTCAAATCTCCTTCCACCACTACCGGGCGGAAGAGCTCGGAAGTTGTTCCTCCTGAAGGCATCCCATACTTGGAAAGAAAATCTGCCTCCTCATTTTCTGTTCTGGGGATGTGCTCAATGGTAAAGCTCTTGAATCTGCCGACTTGTATTTTCACAAGAGCAAGATATTTCTTCAAGATTGGTTCTCTTGTTTCGAAGTTACCAAGGACTTGTGATGCCATTACCAGAGAATCAGTTCTGATATGAACATGATCGATTCCTAATTCCCTTGCAAGTCTCAAGCCTGCTAGCAGAGCTTCATATTCGGCCTGGTTATTGGTTACTGGGAAGTAAAACTTGATGGCCTGCTCCAGTTTGACACCGTTTGGATTAATAAGGACCACCCATGCTCCAGAAGTACTTCTTCCTGAGGCTCCATCCACATAGATGGTCCAAGCCAAAGGTGACCTTTCGCTCGATCAGAACTGGACTTTGGCATGTCAATTAGGAAGTCTGCTAGGACTTGAGCTTTGATGGCTATCTTGGGCACATAAGAGATTTCAAATTCACTCAACTCTATTGCCCTCTTAGCTAGTCTGCCAGAATGCTCTGGTTTCTCCAACACACTTTTCAAAGGTTGATCGATGACGACCTGAATCGAGTGTGCTTAGAAATAAGGATGGAGTCTGCGAGCTGACATGACTAGTGCCAATGCTAACTTCTCCAAGATCGGATACCGTGTCTCAGCACTCTTAAGGATATGGCTAACATAGTAAATTGGAATTGTTTCCTGCTCTCTTCCCGAAGAAGAACGGAGCTGATGGCCTCAGGGCCAACCCCTAGGTATAAGAAAAGAATCTCTCCTGGCCGGGGACTCTGAAGCAGGGTTGCTGAGATCAGTTGCATCTTCAACTGCTTAAAAGCTTGGGAGAATTCTTCCGTCCACTCAAACTTGGATGCTCCTCGGAGAGTTTTAAAGAAGGGAGCACTCTTATCTCCAACCCGAGATAGAAATCTCGCAAGACCTGTCAGCCTCCCCCCTAACTGCTGAACTTCTTTAGGCGAACGAGGTGTAGGCAAATCAAGAATGGCTTTCACCTTATCTGGATTCGGAGCAAACCCTTCTGTAGTAAGGAGATGACCAAGGAACTTTCCCTTACTCACCCCGAAGGTGCACTTAAATGGGTTGAGCTTCACTTTGTACCTATGCAGAGTAGCGAACGTCTCTACTACGTATTGCAAGTGCAGCGAAAACGACTTGCTCTTAATCAAGAGGTCGTCTACATACACTTCTAGGTTTCTTCCATTCTGATGGTTAAACACACGGTCCATCATCCGTTGGTAGGTTGCTCCGGCATTTTTAAGCCCAAAGGGCATCACAAGGTAGCAATAGCAACCATGATTAGTAATGAACGACATGTGAGGAACGTCAGGATTATGCATTCTTATCTAGTGATAACCAGAAAACGCATCTAAAAAACTCATGTAAGAGTACCCTACCGCGGAATCAACTAAAGAATCTATCTGAGGTAAAGGGTAGCAATCTTTAGGGCATTGTTTATTAAGTTTGGTAAAATCTACACATATTCGCCATTTTACTCCTGGCTTTTTAACCATTACAACGTTTGATATCCAGGTGGGATATTGAATTTCTTTAACAAAATTGGCTTTGAGGAGCTTCGCGATCTCCTCTCTTATTGGCTCAGCAAGCTTTGTTTCCATACCCCTCTTCTTTTGTTGCACAGGTTTGAAGCTGGGATCAACATTCCGGTGATGGCATGCAACATCCGGATCCACTCCTGGCATGTCTTCCGCTATCCAGGCAAAAACATCCAAGGTATTCAGCAAGCAGGAAATCAACTCGGCCTTTTGATCTTCAGGCAACTCCGAGTTGATGGAGAGCTTCCTCTCCTCCCCCTCAGCAATGGGGACTCCTTGCGTAACCTGGGAAGGTTTCAGGTGAGCACCTTCATCAGCAGCAACTTCTGAACTGGGAGAGGCTTCTGCAGCTGTGCTGGAGCAAGGAAAGGGATGGCTTAAACCATATTGACAGTGCGGACTATTGATGCACGAAAACAGACAGGGAGTCGGGCACCACCAGCTAACGGTTCGAACACCGGGGGAAAAAGGGAGACTGTCGACTAGACGGTTACTAGCGGTCGCAGCTAAAGGGCAGGAAAAGTGGCCGTTGGCAGCGGCAACAGCAGAGTTCGCCCGCCGCGGCTTATATGCCACTCTTGTGGCGGGCTTTCCTTTACTTAAAATGAGAAACAGTTACAAGAAGGAAGAAAAGAGGAAGCCGGCCGGATTACAAGCCGCAAAACACTAGACTTGAGACCGAAGCTCTTAACAGGCGAGCTCCTGGATACAAGTCAGCGTGTCTTGGGGAGTGCACCCTCCCCCTATTTATAGGCTCGGGGGCCTGCCCAAGCGGGCACGGCTAAAGTTACCGGCTGCCGGGGGTATAGGAGAACCGGGCAGAGGTGAGGGGAAGCAAATGAGAAAGAAAACAAGAAAGGAGGGAAGACGCACAGCTTGGCGGATTCCGCCTGGCGAGTTGACTGCTGGGTCCTTGGGCCTTGTCGCTGAGCAGGGTCGGCGTTGGCAGCGGCCTGGCATGGAGACCGTCCGGCTTGGTAGGCTTGGCGGCTTGAATGATCAGGCCGCCCGGTCTGGAAAGCTGTGCGGACAGGTCGCGGATTCCGGGCTTATCATAATCCCCGCACATTTTTAAGTTTCCAAAAAACATCGAAAATGTAGAACTAAGTCGGAGACCGCAACTGCCTCATCGTCGTCTATAAAATCCCCTGGCCCTTGTCATTCTTCAAGATTTCTGCCAAACCACGGATCGCTACTCGCCACTTGCGTTCAGTATTTTGCAAGCCGACACGACCTTTCACAAGATCGATATTATGTCATCAATGTTAGCCCACAACAAGAAACCGCCAGAAAAGAAGCAAAGCCGGAGCGAGAACTCGAATGATTCTGCCCGACAGCCTGCCAAGAAGATTGGGAAGTCGGAGACTTCAGCGGCTTCTGGACCTGAAAAGAGGCCGACAGAGACCGTCGGCGGATCATCGCAGGCCGCAGTAGATCCCAAAGCGGTTTCGAAGACTGCTCCACCACAAACCGGAATTGCCAAATCTTTCGACCTGACTTTCTCTCCATCAGGAGAACCACTCCTAAAAATAGGTGGGACGGAGGAGAATAGTGTTGAATCTGGGAAACCGTCCGAATTGCAGGACAAGGTCGACGTAATCGTTGTGGATGACAACGAGCCGGAGAAGGCGTTGGAGACCGAACAGATTTTGGGCGAACAGAGCAAGAGGACTGAAAAGGTGTTCGGTTCCTTGAAACGGCAGAAGGAAAGGAGCGAAACCCTTGAAGAAAGGATGAAGAGGACGATGAGGAAGTTGCAGGCCATAAATCGGAATATTACCGCAAAGACCGGCGCGGACAGTCTTCAACACAGGCCGCACGAGAAGGAGGTACCCGAGAACCCGCCCACACCGGATTACAAGACGAGCGAACTGGAGAGTACACCCGCGGTTAGCGAGTCACTTAGTGAGCTCCTGAAAGGCATGGAGACCCTTCAGTAGCAAGACGCACTATGGTCGACACCAGCGGCCTCTGAGGAGGTTGACTACCCCGATATCCAGGTTATTGGGGAGAAGCCTGGTGAACCGGCTTCCGCGGCTTCTGAACGAGCCGAGAAACCGAAGCTTCGAGAGAAGATGGAGGAGATGAAGAAACTGATCGCCGAGAAGCCGGTGGCGACCACACTTCCATTGCTGCAAGGTAAACACCGGGACGTTTGGCGAATTATTAAATTCTACAAGTCGCGGTCAAGGAAGAAGGGGGCGAATATAATGTTAAATCCGCCAGCCAGCTTTTTCCTGACCACGGCTCAACTGAAAAGCCGAGCTAAGGAAGCCGATCGGCTATGGAAAGAAAAGCTAAAGAGGATAGATCCTGAACGGCTCAGGCGGCCAGTGATTAAAATCCATACCGCGGCCTCTGGAGGAGATAAACATCAAACCGTCGTTCTTATCCTACCGATTTCCTTACTAGAACGTCGCAATAATCCAGCTGAACCTGACTGCGGTTTCTCTTCTGTAGGTGTACCAAAGACCGCGATGAAACCGGGCGACTTGACGTCATTTATGTCTATGCTACCACCGCCTCCGCCTCCAAGTGTTCGCGAGAAGGAGATGGCCGATTTCCAGAAGGAGGTCGGCACACTGCAGGCGGCTTTGAACGCGGCCACCGAAATCGTGCGGATTAAGGACGAGGAGAAGTGGGTTGCCCAGGAGGCCACGAAAAAAAGGATCCAAGAGTTGCAAACCACCCTGGATCAAGAGACCACAAGGTTGCAAACTGCGCTTGAGCAGGAGACCATGAGGTTGAAGTCCGCGATGGAGAAAGAGACTGCCAGGCTCCAGACTACGATGGAAGAAGAGACCGTCAGGCTCTAGACCGCGATGGAAACCGCAGAGGCGAAGATTGCTGAGATGCAGGTTTGCTTGGAGCAGGAAAAGGCGGAGAAGTATTTGCTGATGGTCGCGTGGCGAGAAGGAGACAGAGAAGAGATTTGACATCCTGAGGACAGCGAAGACCAAGGTCTACCAGCGGAGGCCGGCGGAGAACAGCGACCTGCACTACCAACTTCTAGAGAGCTGCCGGATATTGGCCGCCCGGCCTCTGGTGAGACTTCGATTCCGCCGGAGTCCGCGGCGCCTAAACAGGCCGCAGCGATCCCAATGATCCCTTTTGCGAGAGTAGAACGTCATACTGTGCGGGTTCATCGTTCTCTGCATGCGCTTCACAATCTGGTTAGCCTGGTGTATGTTGCAATTTTGCAGACCGGTGAACAGGTCGCGCACATAGGACGAGACAGGCCGGAAGGTGATAAGCAAGGCTGAACGGTTTGAGCGATCTAAGCAGTGCAGATAATTGAATATTATGCTGTAATATATATTTTTTCTGCTGGCTATTTATACAATTTGATTGTTGTAAACTGTTGTATTTTTATTATGCTGCGAACTGTATGGGGCTTACGCGGTTTGTATTTATAATCCACATGCCTGTTCCTTTGCTCTGGAAAATCTAAAGTATAGGATAGTAGCCGCGCGGTCTAACGAACAGAGCGCCGGCTTGAATAATTGATATCCACATGATTCACCATAGAATTATTCTAAGTGCAGGGGTATAGCCGTGAGGACTGACGGACTAAACTGCGGTTTGGTTGAAAAGCTGATCTGTATTTCCTGTAGGTTTAGGTCGCGCGGCGTGACGACTAGCCGTGATTTGACGTTGGGCACTGTACCTTCGCAGATTTTCTATAAATAGAGCTGACCCCGGAGATTTCATCACAAATCAAAAACGATGCGGGCTAAGTACAAGTCGTTGCGGTCTGACAAGGCCACTGCGGTTAGGATTGACGCAGCCTCCGCTTTCCACTCTGCAGATCATAAAGAATGCCGGCTTACAAAAGCCGAGCTGGAGGATTTTGTAGATAAACACATGCAGGGAAGTCCGCTGGTCGCGCGGCTTCCACTACAGCACGAGCGGATTAATTCTTCCCACGCAAATCAGATCGCGGTCCCCATCGACCACTTTGACTGCGGCTTCAGCTTCCCGGTCATGATGGAGGTCATAGCGGTCTTCTACCATTACGGAGTTGTGCCGGGACAACTACCCCCAAATTCGATAGCCGCGATATATAACTTCATCTCCTACCTGAGGTCGGAAAGAGTTCGCTTCTCTATGAGGCTCTTCCGGGAATGCTTTTCGGTGCGGTCTATCCCGGACTCCGGGACAATGATCTTCCAGGGGCACCTGTACTTCGGCTGCAGAGGTCTGAAGATAGTAAACTTGGCGAACAAGATCACCAACTGGTCCGAGCGGTTTCTCATCTTCAAGGGAAACCTGGGGTTGCTGCCAATCAACCCGCAAATCCGCGAAGATGCCGCCTTCGGCAGCGGCGGCTTGGGGGGCGTGGAGAAGGATATCTATAACTTCTTTAAGGACGAGCGGTTTGATGTAAACCACTACATCCCGCTGCTGCCATCGCTAGTAGGAATAGAAGCGGAAGATAGTAAGCTCCAAGCCGGCCGAACTGAATTCTTAGCCGCACGGCCTGAAATCTAACATTGCCTTTATCTTTGCAACTGCTGTGGAGGTTCCGCTGAACAAGCCGCAGACTCCTGGCGGCCTGACTCTCACTCAAAGAGAGAAGAGAGCGAGGCGGGCCAAGCCGGCGCGAGTTGTGGAGGAGGAGGAATCGGCCTCCTCTGGAGAGTTTATGCTGCAAGGAACGGGCAGCAGCCTGAAGGACGTCCACGGCAATCTGGCCTTATGGTGGAGTCCGGACGGCAAGTCAGTGACGATCTCCACCGCCCTCCCCTACTGGGGGGAGAAGAAGTAAGCCGCCACGCGAGCGTGGTTGGCGGCGTGCTGTATGGCAAGCGCAACCTGAGGGCGATCCGCCGAGTTCCACCAGACGACCTGCCACGGCTAGCCGCGCAAGTCGGGGTAAGGAGCTTCGTGGCAAGTCAATTCATGGGCCTTGCCTACAAGCAGCTGATGAAGGAGAATAGCGGCCTGAAGAGGCAGTTAGGGGAACAACAGGAAGAAAACAAACGGCTAAAGGAAAGGGAGGCGATAAGTCATTACCGATACTCATGTGGTTAGCATTATGTAACCGTGCGGCCTTACCTCTACTTTTTTTTGCAAGAAGTGTACAACCCAGCAAACCCCATCTTCCAGGAAAACGTCTTCCCGCAACTAGTCTAGGGGATTGATGGAGCGCTTAACCACCTCCGAGACTTTGGCGGCTTGGAGACCGGCTTCACCGACTTCACTTGTGCCGACATCTACCCCACCCTGAAAGAGCAGCTGGCCGACGTCTACAGGTCGATCAAGGGCAAGGGCAAGGTTGGGGAAGAAGTCGGCGAGGAGGAGGAAGATGTCGAGGAAGAGGGCGGCCAGGGAAGCCGGAGTGCACGCGCATCGTCTGAGTCCGGCGGTCAAGAATCTGAGCCCGCACGGCCAGATTCGACAACTTCAGGCGGTTCAGGGAGCTCGGCGACTAGCAGCGGGTTCTCTCAATCCTCCGTCGATGGAGGTGATGGCGGTGATTTAGATTCTCTAGCGGCTAAGAAACTTAAACCGGGCGATTAGAAACTTTTTAACTTGTTTTTGTATTTTGAACTTTTTTTTTGAAATCGGCGGTATTATTTTTGTAAACCGCACGAATAATATTTTGTAACACTTAATGAAATAGAAATGAAGGACTTCACCTTTCTCTTACTTTACATATCACTTTTCATACATGTTCAAGTCCGCGCGGTCTCAGTATAACTTCCGATTTAGTAGAATGTTAGCATATAAACCGGTCTGAGTCAATAATGTGGCTTCAACGAAATTATCCGTAAGAGAGATAGATTTCCTCGCGGGTTATTTCGGAATATAAGTCAATAATAAGCCGCGCGGTTAATAGTTTACACCGCCATTTGCTTAGTCGCCCAAAAAATCATGACTTTGAACTCTAAGATTGCGGCTAGGGATTCGAAACCGCGGCTTCTGATAATATTATCCGACATAGGCACATGGAAGCCGAAAATTTTTGTGACGACAGGTCGCTGATTAGCTAATATAATTAATACCATAGAAGTCGGTGGATCTAAACTAGGAATTGAGTGCCAGAAGCAGGTCGTCCGACTTCCTGTCCATGTGAATAAAAAACCGGCAATTGATATATGGAAGCCAAATAAGATAGACCAGGCCTAGACTTGACTGGCGGACGTAAGTCGGCCGAGTTCCCAAATATATGAATAATAATCTGGCAGGTAGGCACAAGGAAGTCAAATAACTTAAGCCGGAATATGTAACCGGGCGGCCTGTGTACTGAATTATAAAAATTGGCACCGACCGCTTAATAAAGCCGCGAAATAGCGGATAGTCTCGTGTTGTCCTGCAAGATCAGATGGAGATATGCACTTATGTGTCAATGTGGGCAGGTGCATGCGGCAGTACTTTCCACACAAAGAACACATAAGCGGGATTGAAATTTTTAATATCCATGACCGATGTCAAGCGGGACAAGTACGCAATGTCTGCGACTGAAGTCAAGCGGGACATGTACACAATGTCTGCGACTGAAGGCCAAGCGGAATTTCCACTACACATCTGCGACTGATGTCAAGCGGGATGTGGAGGGCTTAAGAATTCAAAAGGGGCTCTTGCCCCTACGTGCATACATATTGGCATTACAATTAAAGCTAAGAAATAAGCTTCGAATGAAAAGATAACGTTTGTTCAATGTTAAGGATGTGGCAAAAGGATACATGTCCGAAGTTTTAGCATGCCCCATTAATACCAATTGCGAAGGGGACTTTATACACTATTCTGATCATAAGCATTTTTTATCATATAAAGAAAGAGGAAACCCTGCTTGGACCACTGAATAAGAAATGGAAGATTGCCTTTGAGAGTTACTGAATGACATATTCTTGCAACTTTCCAGCTCTTGCAAGTTGATTAGCTAATTCTCTCAGAGCTATGCAATCTTCTGCTAGATGACCAATATCTTTATGATACTTGCAAAAAAGCTCCTCGTGCCGATACTTGATTTTCGATTTCAAACGCCGAGGCTTCTTGAACTCAGGCATTCCTTGAATGATTATCAAAAGATCTTCCATAGGAATTTTGAACTTAACATACTTACCTGAACCTTTTTCACACTTTGGAGTTTTATCCTGGAGAAGAGGAGGAGACTTGCAATATTCAACTTGCGAAACATCTTGGGAGGAAATAGATTGCTGGTGACCAGAAGTCCCTTGAGATTGTTTAGCCATTTGACTCAGAAACGAAACATAACCTTTATTTTCCTCTTCGCCTATTATGAACTTATTAACTATATCAATAAGATCTCCATAGCTTTTGGGATACTTTGTGGTCAGCTTGAATTTCAAGGGGCCTTCTTGAAGTGCATTTATGAAAGCACGAATGTAATAGTCTTGATGGACGCTACAAACATCCAGAACCTCCTTTTGAAATCGATCAACAAAATCTGGATTAGACTCGTCAATTTCTTGCTTGATTCGGAAGAGAGCTCCAACGTCTCTTTTTCGCTTCCTCTAAATAGTGAATCTTGAAATAAATTGACTTCGAAGATCTTTAAAGCTAGTTACCGATCGAGGTGGGAGACTATAAAACCATTCCCTTGCAATATTGCCAATAGATATAACAAAGAGTTTGCATTTTACTCCATTTGACACGTTTCTCAGTGAAATGGCTGATTCAAAAGCTTGCAAGTGAGAAAATGGATCATCACATCCAGAATACTCCGGGAGATGCGGCACTCTGAAGTCATCGGAGACAGTATCCCACTGAATACGATTAATGAATGGAGAAGGGGCCTCTTCTTCTTCCTTATAAAGAGGTTCATTTGCAATAGATTCTAGTCCACACTCAACACTGTTTGCAAAAATTTCTTTATGAGGGTCAACGGACTCACTATTAAAATACCAACAATCCTGCACTTCTGAGAGATCTGTAGCAAATGTCATGTGGCTCGATTTATTCTGACCCTTTGCAGGATTCATCTTGAAAAGAGAGAAATAGCCGAACATTTTCACGAGACCGCAGAATAGCGGCGACTTGAGCTGGCAGCTAGACGACACTGCAAACCGATAAGAAGACCGGTGGAAAAGCGAGCGGATAGAATGACAGGTTCTACAGTGCTGGAGGTGGGCTGAAAACCCTAGCCGGCGAAGTCGCGGCTTGCTTGACAGGGCGCCGAACTCTAGATGCTAGAGCAGTCTGACTGCCTAGACCGCTGATTTCATCGACTAGTCGAGATCTGAAGGTCGCGTGTTAACTGTTGATGCACGAAAACGGACAGGGAGTCGGGCACCACCAGCTAACGGTTTGAACACTGGGCGAAAAAGGGAGACTGTCGACTAGACGGTTACTAGCGGTCGCAGCTAAGGGCAGGAAAAGAGGCCGTTGGAAGCGGCAACAGCAGAGTTCGCCCGCCGCGGCTTAAATGCCACTCTTGCTGCGGGCTTTCCTTTACTTTAAATGAGAAACAGTTACAAGAAGGAATAAAAGAGGAAGCCGGCCGGATTACAAGCCGCAAAACACTAGACTTGAGACTGCAGCTCTTAACAGGAGAGCTCCTGGATACAAGTCAGCGTGTCTTGGGGAGTGCACCCTCCCCCTATTTATAGGCTCGGGGGCCTGCCCAAGCGGGCAGGGCTAAAGTTACCGGCTGCCCGGGGTACAGGAGAACCGGGCAGAGGTGAGGGGAAGCAAATGAGAAAGGAGGGAAGCCGCACGGCTTGGCGGATTCCGCCTGGCGAGTTGACTGCTGGGTCCTTGTGCCTTGTCGCTGAGCATGGTCGGCGTTGGCAGTGGCCTGGCATGGAGACCGTCCGGCTTGGGAGGCTTGGCGGCTTGAATGATCAGGCCGCCTGATTTGGAAAGCTGTGCGGACAGGTCGCGGATTCCGGGCTTATCACGGACGTAGCACTCCCTTGCTCTCCTTGGGTCACTCCTGACCCTGCACATCCTTCCATCTGCGAAGAACTTGATGGCAAGGTGGTAAGTGGAAACCACCGCTTGATACTTGTTTAATAGGGGCCTGCCGAAGATGGCATGGTAGCTGCTAGGGGCGTCAGCCACTATGAATTGCACTTGCTTAGTTGCCCCTCCAAGCTTCACGGGTAGGATGACGCTACCTTCCACTTCTTTTCTCTCTCCTGAGAAACCATAGAGTGGCCCTTCAGTTGAAAGCAGAGGCTTTCCATTCCTCAGGGCCTCAAAAGTAGACTTGAACAGGAGGTTGACAGAGCTTCCGGTGTCAACAAGAATTCTATCAACTGTAAAGTCCCCAATCACAGCCTGAATTACAACTGCGTCATCAAACGGATTGGCTGTTTGGGGTAGATCTGCTGGACCAATGGTGACAACCTCACTTGGAGGAGCAACAGAAGAAGAAGAGGCCACCTCTGCTCGGGTGACCCTTGAAATTGAAGATTTCCGAGTACACTCAGTCCCTGCTCCACCATGGATGAAGAAGAGGCGTCCCAGAACCCCTTCATCATTTGCGTCGAAGCACTCCACCGGGACGTTGATCGGCCCCAGACGGCCTTCATCCTCTACATCCACGCATTCCTGGTATGCTTCATCTACTTCTTTGCCCTTTGAGGTGGATGGATTCGAAGAAGAAGAATCCTTCTTGGCCAAGTCAATCTTTCCCTCGGCAAGCAGCTTCTCTATCAGCATGCGAAGGGCCTTGCAATCCTTGGTCAAGTGGCCCTTTTCTTTGTTGAACTGGCAATACTGTGCACTGTTCCTTGGCCTCCACACTTTTTGAGGCTCTCGCCTCTTTTCTTCTGATCTCCTTTGCAAGATCTGGATGACTTCGTCAAGGTCGAGATCTGCAATGTCCTCCATGGGGATTGCATCAGATTGGCTCGGAGCAGGCAAGGCTGCTTGTTGGAGGATGGGAAGAGCTTGCAATGGAACGACGGGAGTGGCGGCCAACGGCAGTTTCTGCTCGTGAAACTGTTGATGGCCAAGGAAAGGTTTCTTGTGGCGGAAGTTCCTGCCTCTTTGAGACGGAGGCTGGAAGTCTGGGCGAGGGGGCTTGCTATGAGAGGAAGAAGCGGAGGCATCCCTTCCTTCAGCCTTAGCTGTCAGGGATGAGACATAGGTTGGATTGTCATTTTCTCCTACAATGAAACGGTTGACCATGGTGATCAACTCTTGATAGTTCTCAAGTGCCTTGGTTGTTGCTTTAAACTTTAGGGGGCCTTCCCGGAAGCCATGGATCAAGGCAACCTTGTAATAATCGGGGTTCACATTCCTTACCCCTTGGATCTCCCTTTGAAAGTGATCAACGAATCGCTCCACTGATTCATTATCCCTTTGCTTGATTTTAAAGAGGGCAGCTGGCCCATTCTTCCTCTTTCTTGAGGTAGCAAATCTCAGCAACAACTGGATGTGAAGCTCTGCGAAAGAAGAGATTGTGCCGGAAGGCAGCTCATAGAACCATTCTCTCGCCTGTCCTTCGAGAGTGGTAACCAGGAGTTTACACTTGATTGCATCTGAGAGGCATCTCAAAGCAACTGCCCCCTGAAATGCTTGGCGGTGGGCGACTGGATCAGTCCCTCCTGAATAGAATGGGATGCGAAGCTCCCTGAAGTTGTTCGGAGCCGATTCCCATCGGATTCGATCAATGAAGGGAGACGGGGTCTTGAACTCTGCAGGGTAGAAGGGGCGGACTGAAGCCGGGGAGTCCGCGGGCTCGGCGGATTGGTGGTCAGCAAAATGAAGCTGGTGGGCAGGAGTGCCCCTGGCAGCTTCTCTGAAGAAATCCCTGAAATCAAACTGCTCCTCCTGATGGCGCAGAGGGGCGGCGGACTGAGCAGGATTCCAAGGAGTGGCTGGCGACTGCCGAAGCAGAGTTCGGCGAGCTGGAGTCTGGAGGACTGGCGAGTCCGTTGGTTCTGCTATGTTCTGAGGAGCAAGCTGCTGGGCTAGCGCGAGTAGGGCTTGGATGATTGCGTCGAGACGCTGGTCAGTCTGCCGGCGGGACTGCTTGGCCTCAAGGCGAGCTTGCTCGATTGCATTCCCAAAGAGAGTCCTCTGAAGAATTGGAGCGTTCTGAAGAGCGGGCTCTGCGGTCTGACATTTCTGTCCGCTGAATTCAAAACACTACTCGAATCTGAAGGTCGCGTGTTGAACAGTTGATGCACGAAAACACAAAGGGTGGGGGGGGGGTGTCGAGCACCACTAGCTAACGGTTCAAGCACCGGGGAATAGAGAGACTACGAGTTGTAATCTACTAAGCGGATGAGAGCAGGAAGAACAGCAGGGCCGTGAGCCACGGCAACAACAGACTTCGCCCGTCGCTGCCTAAATGCATCTCTTGCGACGGGCTTTCCCTTGATTGAAGAAAGATTTGGTTACATGTGAAGGGAAAAGGTTGACAAGAGCAGAGCGAGGAGGAGTCCGCAAGGCACAAGATTCGAGTCCGCAAGGCACAAGATTTGAGTCCGCAGCCTTTAACAAGTAGGCTCCTGGGTTCGAGTCAGCATCGCTTGGGTGCACCACCTCCCCCTAATTATAGGGTAGGGGGCCTGCCCAAATGGGCAGGGCTAAAATAACCGGCTTCCCGGGGTACAGGAGAACCGGGCAGCGGTGATGGGAAACAAAAAGAAAGAACACGCCAGTCCGCGCTAAAGGGGCGTACTGGGCTCGCGGGCTGGAGCTTCCATCTGCTGCTAGGCGCGACCCTGCTATAGGACGGCGGCCTAGGCGGACGAGACACTGCGTCCGCCTACGTAGAGAATACAAAGTTCCCAAGGCACGGGGGACTGAGCGAACAGATCCTTGAGTCCGCTGCTGGGGGATCATCCTTGGTGGCCAATTGCTGTTACTTTCTCGGACTGGGCGGACTGCCTAATTGAGTCCGCGAGTGTTGAAAGGGGGGTCTTGGCATCTTGTAGGATGATGCGGACTGTGGGGTTAACAGAAACATTATGTGATACTGGGGAACGATTTAAGGAATTGCTTCGTCATCGTCCGCATCATGCAATCCCAGATTGGTTGCAAGTGCAAAACTTATATAATGGACTCAATCAACAAATGAGGCAACATATTGATATCGCCGCTGATGGAATGTTAAACAATAAGACATCGGCGGCTGCCCCAAAACTTATAGAAGGTAAGGCTATAAATACGTATCAATGGAGTACACCCTGGTCTCGTCCACGTAAACCAACCGGGATGTACGAAATTGATACAGTTTCTAGTTTATCTTTCCAGGTTGAGAAACTACAAAAAAAATAAACGAGATGTCTGCTTCCTCGTCTACACCTACTTGTGAACCCCAATATTGGGAACCTTCCACCCTTGCCAAACATGTGGATTACATGGGCAATCCGAATCGGCAACCATTTAATTCAGGTAATAATTTGGGAAAAACTTATCACCCGGTTATAAGGAATCACCCAAACTTCGCTTAGAGTAATCCAGGGAATGCGACACGCCCACCAAACACAATTCCACCTGGTTACTTACTTCTGCAAGCTCCCAAACCTACCACTCTCGAGGAGGCATAACACAAATATGCGGCTAATAATCATGTCAATATCCGGAATCTCACCGGATCTATTCGCAATTTGGAGAATCAAAATTGGCAAATAGCAAATATGCTCTCTGATCAACAACAAGGAGCATTACCGGGAAATACAGAGCCTAACCCAAAGGATAGGTGAATGCTATCACGCTACTGAGCGGGAAGGAGGTACATACATCCTCAAATCCGGTTGAAATGGAGGTAACAATTTCTACATCTCCTCCTCCTAAAATGTTTAATGAAAATAAAGTTAAAGAATGTCAACCGCCTCTTCTCTATCTATCTAAATTAAAAGTGGACCAGATGGATGACCATTACGGTAAATTTGTAGAATTATTTAAGCAATTCCATAAAAATTTAACATTTTATTAAGCTATAGTACAAATGTCGAAGTACGCAAAATACCTCAAGGATCTTATATCTAATAAAAAAACTTGAGGGTATCTCCACAGTTCAATTAAACGCGGATTGTTCGACGGTTTTACTTAATAAATTGCGTAAGAAACTAACCAATCCAGGAAGCTTCTCTATTCCTTATTTATTTGGCGATTTATTAGTAAAACATGTGTAGCTGATCTTGGGGCCTCGATTAATTTGATGATTTATTCGTTATTTAAAAAGCTGGGATTAGGAGAGCCTAATTCCACAAGAATGAGCATCTAATTGGCAGATCATTCTATAAAATACCCTATGGGTATTATTGAGGATGTGTTTGTCAAAGTTGACAAAGTTATCTTTACGGTAGATTTTGTCATTCTTGACATAGAAGAGGACACCGCGGTTCTGCTTATTCTCGGAAGCCCTTTTCCTGCCACCTCACGTGCCATTATAGATGTTAGTAACAGTAAACTTCTCCTTACAGTCGGAGATGAAAAATTTACCTTACTATCAAATCATCAATGAAAAATACGCTCTCCAACGACGACTCATGTTTCTTTTTGGAGGCTTCTCCCGAAGAAGACTGCGTTTTATTTTCTAAAAATTTTTATTCGCCTATTTTTCATGATGAAGTTTTTGAAAGTTTAGATTTAATATCTCATGAAAATAGTAGTAATAATTCGGTCGCACGCACACCTATTGTAGAAACGCTAGAATTAGGTAGTGACCGTTTAAAAACTTCTTATGAAGAACCTCCAACTTTAGAGCTTAAACAATTGCCAAATCATTTAGAATATTTATTTCTAACGGAGGATTCAAAACTTCCCGTTATTGTTTCGGCCTATCTCTCCGATGAAGAAAAGATAAAATTACTAAATGTTTTAAAACTGCATCGTCGCGCAATTGTGTGGAAAATAACCGATTTAAAAGGGATTAATCACTCCTTTTGCCCTCACAAAATTCTATTAGAATAAAATTCATATAAATTATTCAACCTCAATGCCGCATAAATCGAAATATGAAGGAGGTGGTTAAGGCAGAGATTATAAAATTATTAGACACGGGCATCATCTATCTGATTTCGGATAGCACTTGGGTAAGTCCGATCCAAGTGGCGCCCAAGAAAGGAGGATTAACGATACTGTAAAATGATAAAAATGAATTAATCCCTACTCGAACCGTTACCAGATGGTGGGTTTGCATCGACTACCGCAAATTAAATGATGCAACCCTAAAGGATCATTTTCCTTTACCGTTCATTGACCAAATCCTTTAACGGTTATCCGAGCATTCTTTTTATTATTTTCTTGATATTCTCTCGGGATACTTCTAAATCCCAATTGTGCCCGAGGACAAAGAAAAATAATTTTCACTTGTCTTTGTGGCACCTACGCCTATCGGAGGATACCATTTGGCTTATGTAACACGCCGACAACCTTTCAAATGTTTATGCTAGTGATTTTTGACGAACTAGTGGTGGATATCATGGAAATGTTCATGGACAATTTCTCCGTTTTTGGAGATTCGTTCGATTTATGTTTGGAAAACCTTTCCCGTGTTCTCCAAAGATGTGAGGACACCAATTTGGTCTTAGATTGGGAGAAGTGTCATTTTATGGTATGGGATGGTCTAGTTTTAGGCCACAAAATCTCGAGTAAGGCCAAAGAGGTAGACAAAGCTAAAATTGAATCTATAGGAAAACTTCCTCCCCCTTTAAATATTAAGGCTATACGTAGTTTTCTTGGGCATGCAGGTTTTTATCGCCGGTTTATTAAAGATTTTTCTAAAATCACCAAGTCCCTCACTCACCTTATAGAAAAAGATGCACCATTTATTTTTGACAAAAAAATATTTGCAAGATTTTTCTACTATAAAAGATAAATTAATAAACGCACCTATCATGATAGCTCCCAATTGGGATCTCCCATTTGAAATCATGTGCGATGCTAGTAGTTTTGTCATTGGTGGGGTCTTAGGACAACACATCAATAAAAATGATCATCTCATTTATTATGCGAGCAAAACACTAACTACCGCACAAGAAAATTATACAACTACCGAGAAAGAACTTCTTGCTGTTATTTTTTCTTTTGATAAATTTTGTTCTTATCTCACCTTGTCCAAAGTTATTATTTTATCGATCATTCGGCTTTGCACTATTTACTAACGAAAACAGATGCCAAGCCAAGATTGATCCGGTGGATTTTGCTTCTTCAATAGTTTGACTTGGAGATCCGGGACAAAAAGGGGAGCGGAGAATCTAGCGGCGGACCACCTTTCTCGATTGGAGAACCCCAATTCAGAAGAGCTTATCAAGGATGAAATTGACAATACTTTTCCTGTGGAGTGCCTCCCCGCTTTGTATAAGGTAATAACTCTCCCCACTCCTTAGTTTGCTGATTTCGCAAATTATCTTACGCCGAGATTTCTCCCAAAGGTATTTTATTATCAAGAAAAGAAGAAATTCTTATTCTTTTTTGAAAAAATATTTTTGGGAGGATCCACTTCTCTTTCGAGTTTACGTGGACCAAGTAGTGCAGAGGTGTGTTTCTCATGTGGAGGGCGCCCAAATTTTGAAGCATTGCCACGAGGGACCCGCCGGTGTGCATTACAAAGCCAATCAAACAGCTCGGAAATTACTTGAAGCGTCCTTTTATTGGTCAAGCATCTTGAAAGATGCTCACGCTCATGTAAGTCGCTGTGAACACTGACAACACTCTGGTAATATTTCCCGCCTTGATGAGATTCATTTAAATTCATTTTTAGAAGTAGAGGTTGTGATTTATGGGGATCGAGTTTGTTGGACCGCTACCGACTTCCTTTGGAAATCAATATATTTTGGTTGTGGTCGACTACGTGTCATAGTGGACGGAAGCTCAAGCCCTTCCCACCAATGATGCCCGAGTGGTGACCCAATTTCTCAAAAAACTCTTCTCATGATTTGTAGCACCGTGGGCAATAGTAAGCGATAGGGGCACACACTTTTGCAATGCACAATTCGCCAAAGTTTTATCCAAATATGTTGTTACATATAGGTTGGTCACTCCCTATCACCCTCAAACAAGTGGCCAAGTAGAAGTAGTAAACCATGAATTAAAATGAATATTAGAAAAAAAACGGTTTCTACTAATAGAAAGGATTGGTCGGTGAAACTTAACGACGCTCTATGAGCCCTTCGGACCGCGTACAAGACCGATATTGGATGTACGTCGTATCGATTAGTCTATCGAAAAGAATGTCATTTACCGGTTGAGCTTGAACACCGCGCCTTTTGGGCGCTGAAATTTTAAAATCTAGATGAAAATTTGTCATACGAGCTCCGAAAATTCCAAATTAATGAGCTCGATGAGTGGCACTCCTTCGCCTACGAATGTAATAAACTTTATGAGCACAAAAAATTTTTATCATGATAAAAAAATTAAGCACACCAAGGAATTTAAACCAGGAGACCAAGTCCTCCTTTATAACTCGCATCTTCGTCTTTTTTCGGGAAAACTCATATCCCATTGGTCCGACTCGTTTATTGTAAAAAAAATGTATGGCCCTACGGGATAGTTCTTGTCTCGCACTCGGGAAAAGAAGAATTGAAAGTGAACGGGCACCGGTTGAAAATATTTTTCTCCGGCGATCTAACTAAGGTGCACCGGGAGGAAATTATCCTCCCGAACCCATAAAGTAGTGCCCACTTTGGTCGAGCTCAACGACCATAAACAAAACGCTTTTGGGAGGCACCCCATGGTTTTCATTTTATTTTCTTTTTAATTTTCTGTTAGTTTTAAAGGTTTTGGGAGTTTAACGATGGAAAACGATAGATGACGGTCAACCAGATGCAAACGTCAAGATTTATTTGAACTCTTCAAGTCGGTATTTTTGATTGTTTTTATTTTAGTTCATTCCACTCAAAAAAATAATTTTATTAAACAAATAAAAAATGAGAATTTTTTATTATTATTAAAACAAAATTTAAAAAATTCTCCCATTTTGTCTGTCACGCCCCTATCACGGGCGTGACAGGCATTCCTGTTCTTCCCGAAATACGGAAACCGGCGCTGGTTCCAAGGGGTGACTTTTCATGTTCATCTTCCGTGATTGTGACGGGCATGACCATCATGTTCACGGGCGAGACATTGCCAGAACCATTCCATCTCGCGTGAAAACTAAAATTATAAATTTACCGAGTAAAAAAAATATTTTGTCCATCATGACCGTGACAACCTATGTCATGCCCGTGACATAGGGAAGTCACGCCCGTGAAAAAACAACAAAATTAAACTTCTGCAGTTACATGCCCCAGGGTCACGGGCATGACTCTGTGTTGTGTCGTGCGAATCCGAGGCATTTACCCGGTCAATGCCTCGGATGCTCCTTTTTATTACTATTCTATGTGACATGCCCCAGAGTCACGGGCGTGACTATGGGGCGTGACCTGCCAAAAATCAAATCTTGGTGATTCCTGAGAGGACATCACCTTACCTCACCCCCTATAGGTTACACGCCCCCTCCCCCTCACAGTCACGGGCGTGACTGCAGGGCGTGACCTCTGAAATTTATCCCTATTTAAAGCTCCTTTCCCCCTTTGTTTCCTCCACACCCTCAAGCCCTTCTCATTCCATTATCTACCTGAAACCCTTCATTTCCTTCCAGAATGCCTCGCCACCAGCCTCGATCCACCACCTCCTCCTCCGAGCACCCTGCAGACCCCTGCACGGCATAGGCTTTTCTTATTTTTGGCATCTCCACCCAACAAGACCGGAGCGAATGACAACGCGCCAAACCCTTTGGTGTCTTCAGGATTCTTGATTGGGGGATCCTAGCTACCTTCGATGCGGCGGAATTGGTCCAAGAATTTCTTTCCACCCCTGAATGGAGTTCTCTTTTTGACATCTTGGAGCCCGCCTTCTTGGTGATCACCGTTGAATTCCTCACCTCGTTCGATTTCCATTGGGGAGCGATAGATGATTTTATCATCTTTCGGATGGGCGACATTGCACATCAGCTCACCATCCGTCAACTCAATGTGGAGATGGGATTTTGCCCTGAGGCCTTTTCTCTTTCTCCTGCCTACTCCGCCCCTCGTACTGATTTCCCTCCCGACTTTAAGCTTCCAGCTTTTAGGTTGGAAATCAGTAACGATATCATCCCCTACACTCCCAAAAAATCAAATGGCAGCCACCTCATTTCTCCCTCACTTTGTATTCTCCACAACCTCCTCACCTTCACCATCATCGGTCGCGACAATAGCCATGGCTTGGTTACTCGAGAGGATTTACTATATTTATATAATATATTCTACCAGGACCCACTCAACCTCGGCCACGCGCTTGCGACTTTCTTTTGGCATCAGACCGAGAATGCAAGGTTGGGAGCCATCCATTGTGGTAACTTCATCACTCATCTTGCCAAACAGTTGGGGATTTGGGACGCTCTTCCGTGTCTGACCTGCGTTCAGATGCTGCTACCTATTAAATTCTTGACCCTCCAGGCCCTCGGCCTAGCGCGATAATGAGATGGTGAGTTCGAGGTTATACCACCAGCAGTCGGTTGTGGAGATATTGATCTTGACCTCGGGGCGCTCCCCAGTGGCACTGTTCACTCTCCAAATATTCTACCACCACCGCAGGATCCTTGTCTAGCACCCGGTCCTTCGACGTATTGGGATCATCAGTTTGGGTCTATTCACACACGGCTAGACGTAATGCAGACCAATTTTAACGCTCGTTTTATGAGCTTTGATCGTCGATTTAATGCTCTTGAGGAGAGTCAAGCTTCTTCTATGACATGTATTACACGAGACTATACAGACCTGTGGACGTACTATTAGCAGCCGGGGCACCATAGTGATGATGATTAGGATTATTTCTGATTTGGGACTGTAATCGGACGATTATATCTGTATCTGTTTTTAGCATTTTCCTATTTTTTTATTGTACCAAAAAAATATATCAAAATTTATGTTTTGCTTTAGTGCTTTACTTTAGGTCAAACTTGGTGCAGATTTGGACTTTTTAGGAAAGTTTTGTTTTCCTTTGCTCTTTATTTTTTACACATTATGTACAATGTTTCGTTTAAGAATGGGGGGATATTTCTCACTAGTATAACTTCTTTTTTTAGTAAAACATACGAAAAAATAAAAAAGAATTTAAATTTCAAATTTTTTTTACTTACTTTTTACAAAAATACAAAAAACGTTTCAAAATATATATAAAAAATTTCAAAACAAAATAGAAAATAATAAAAAAAATTCTTAGAAAGGGTCGTTGGGATATCACCTCATCTTACCTCCTAGTACCAGTAAGAGCCCTTCACAGAGTATATCTCAGGAAGTATAAGAAGTAACAAAAAAATTAGGTTTAATTTTTAATTAGAGAAATCTTTATTTCTATATTTATTCATTTGCAAAATCCATAGCAATCAAGTTTTACATAGTGTTTAGAGATTTTTCATGCTTTAATTGAATTTTGAATTTTGGAGTGAAACTGTTGGTCATGCTATGTTTCTAGTTAAGTGCACGTGTAAGTGGAATTTTATGTAGAACTAAAAATTCAGTACACAATTAGAGTTTTATTTTTCTAAATGAATGGAAACAAGTTTATTTTACTTTCATTTTGAAACTGGTAATATATAAAAATAATTTAGGAGAGTGTGTAGAAGTTTACTATAGCGATATTTCGCGGATCGAGAAAGAGGTTTTCTTTCTCTATGTCTAGAACTTGCCCTCTAGCTATACTCAAGACATTGCATAAGTTAAACTCATTAGCATAAATATGATTTATGCACTTCTTTTGGCAAGTTTGAGTCTTTGCACCCGTACATAACGTTTTATCTTTGTTAAGCCAATATGAGCCTATACCATATCCTTTGTTTTAGCTCCACCAAACACTTTACCAAGGCCAAAAAAGCATCCTAATTAAACACCTAAGACCGAGCTTGAAAATATATATGCAGAAACGGTTTGTGAACGATTAGGAGATATTTTATTTTGGTGGGTAATTAAAAAAAGTTGATTTATTTTTCTCTCCTCTTTAGAAAAAAATGGATAAAAGAAAATGAAAAAGAGAGGCAGTAGAAAAAATCTTCAACATGATGAAAAAAAGGGGAAAAGAAACAAAGGGATTTGGGAATTGGCTGCGTTCTTAAAGCCATGACAATTTATTTTATGAAAGCTCTCTTTAGGTTTTGGTGTGTCTAGCCATCATTTTTACCTTTGATTTTCCTCACAAAAAACATAAGCCTATATTTCAACCTAGTTAAGTACAATTGATTTGTGTGTATAAGTTAAACTAGTGTCGTGGTGAGAGTATGAAAGTGCAAGCCTATGGCCATCGGCATAGATGGATTTTTTTTGAAGGGTATCTCAATCTTCGATTTGTGCGATGTTATCTTACTACACACGCTACTTTCTCCCTAAATATGATTTTTATGATTTACCGGACTTTCAATTTCGAAGTAAAAATAATAAGTGGAAACACATTATAGACAAGTAAAAACTAATTTGTATGTCGTGTAGATATTTCTACTAAAATAGCAACGCTCATACGCTTAAGACTTCGCATTTTACTCCTTAATTTCAATTTTCTTTTCTAACGTTAAAAGTTTTCTACTCCCTATGAATTGTTTTTGCTCGTGACGAGCAAACGAGTAAGTATGAGTGTATTTGATAACTCTAAATTTATCCTTATTCTTATAACAGTTTTTATTTAATAAATAATTAATTTAGAGTTATATTTAATTTAATAAGTTTCTAATTACTTTATTTTTAATATTTCAGGTTGATCTTATATAAAAAAATTATATTTTAAAAGCTGTTAGATTATTCAGGTGTAATTTTGGAGAAAAACTGGAAAAATCCAAGTACACGCCTACAGGTCACGGGCGTGACCATGCAGCCGCGAGCATGTCTATCAGGAGTGACCAGTAGATGGAGCTCCATGGCTCAATTACATGTCAGATTAAAATTACATGCCGATTTCACGGGCGTGTGTCTAAGGCATGACCATCAGGCGTGCTGTCTGCTTTAATAGGACAGTTTCAGATTCAAGGCATTCCAGCTTAGACACCCTGGTGACGGGCATGACTATGGTATAACATCTCATTTCATGCTAGTCCCCTCGCACTCATTTTGAGTCGAGAGAATTGACTCAGGTTCGGGTGGTGTCGAGTGAGTTGACTGGACTCGACGAATGGGGTAGGATTTACTTAAAAATAATTCTGACCCAGGGTGTTGAGTGAGTTGAGCTCACTCAACGCCATAGACTGAATGGCGTTGAGTGAGTTGAGCTCACTCAATGCCATTTAACTTAAAAATAATTCTGGCTCAGGGGCGTCGAGTGAGTTGAGCTCACTCAATACCATACACTGAATGACGTTGAGTGAGTTGAGCTTACTCAATGCCATTTTTTTAGAAATGATTCTGGCTCGGGGAGTTGAGTGAGTTGAGCTCACTCAACGCCATTTTACTTGGAGATTTCTGGAAAGAAGGCATTGAGTGTGTTGCTTGGACTCAACGCCATGCTAGTTATGACAAAAAATATGTTGAAGGCCAGGCGTTGAGTGTGGTGGCTTCACTCAATGCCATAGACTGATTGGCGTTGAGTGAGTAGAGCTCACACAATGTTATTGACTGATTGGCATTGAGTGAGTAGTGTACACTCAAAGCCATTTTACTTGGAAAGTTTTCTGGAAGATCATGGCGTTGAGTGTGGTGGCTTGACTTGGCGCCATAGATAGAGGAAAATTCGTCGGGCTGAGGTATTTTTGTCGAGTATATGGACTTAGAAATTATTATGGAATGTTGGTGTTGGGTGGACTCAACGCCACTCGACGAGTTAGGACTTAGAAATTATTCTGGAGAGTTGGCGTTGAGTCGACTCAACGCCACTCAATGCGGCTTTGAGTGCATTGTGTGCACTCAACGCCATTGAGCTGAAAGTCGTCGAGTGCACTCAACACCACTCAACGCTTTTTAAATATAAGTTGTTCTGCCATCATTAGGCGTTGAGTACGTTGAGTGCACTCAACGCGGCGTTTAGTGCACTCAATGCTTTTGCACTTATAATTTTCTGGCTGCTATAGGCATTGAGAGTGTTGACTGAACTTAACGTTATTTTGCCTTAGGCGAATTTTCGGCCCTATTTGTTGCTTCATACCAATAGGACGAATCGGGTTTTCGGGAATTGTGCCAAAATGACTTAATTGGCCCCAGTCCTTTCAATGGGCCTTATTTAATACAATATTAATTGGTCCAGTGCTAGGGCGACACATGGCGGAGCAACCAAACCCTAATTCCTCTTATAAAAGGAGAGTTACGGGAAACCATATCTATCATTTTAATTTCCTCCTTACCGAGCTGATTAGTTGTGCCGAACCCGATGGAGAAGTAGATGATCGCCGGAGTCATATTTTCTGGAGGAGGATCTTTCCTTTCTCTCTCCCAGCCAAAGTGTAGCATGCACCAACAAGGAGGAAGATGCCTCCAAGGAGACTGCCGAAATCCATCGACGGAAACGCCAGAATCAATGTGTGCTTCCTACCATCTCCCATGGTGCTAGATCTCTAGTTATCCCTAGGAGAGATTTCGACTCCAAAAAGTCTTGATTTGTGAGAAGGTTTCTAGGAAGAGGCCATGCGAGGACTTGTGTACAATGGTAATCCGTTGAATAATGATGAGTTTGGCTTGTAGATGATGTACATAATTGGTAGTGACTGTTATGAATAAATGGTTGTTGTCATTTAGTTGATGGATCTATGTGTGCATGAATGTTTGAACTTGGCAAAAGAATTGTTGGTAAAGAATTGTAACTAGTGACGTTAGAATTATGTGACCATAGTCTGTATGTAATTAAGTGGGCCAAAAGGTTGATGAATATGTGAAGTACCTTTATGTTGATGATGAACCCTTAAGTGCCTTGGGGCATGAAATTGTGAAAGGTTGAATGTTTATGTGTTTCCGCACTGGGACTATGTATTGGTAAGAGACTCGGTTTGGAGCTCTTGCGTGATGTTGAGCACGAAATGTGAATGGTTGTAAGTGCGGTTGTTTAACCGCAGTAGGTTGGTAATGATGAAAAGAGACATATGTGGATGGTTGGCGTTTCCATCTGGTGGTTTTCCCATAGAGGTACCTTTCGTGCCACGATGATGTGACATTGCATGCGGTGTGAGTTGGTGCATGGTGTCATAATCCTAGGTTAAGGATACTGTGGCAGGTCTACGGGCTCGCCAGCCATCATACAAACGGGAGTTGATAGTTAGACTTTGGGCGGTTGTGCTTGGTCCTCAGTATTCATTCCCAAGGCTCCTTCCATACCAAGTGGAGGTTTAGGCTTGGTACTCATTCTTTTTCCGAATCTCCTTCTAGGTCACAACATAGGCCAGTTCAGGGCTTGGTTCTCGGTGAACATCTACCCGAGACTCATGTTGAGCCGTAGTACGCATGTGAGCTCTGCTGTTATGTTCTTAGCATTGAGGCATACAGAGGCCTAGGCTTGGTAGTGTGGATGCCCACCTAGTAGTGGATAAGCCCGATCTACTGTCACCGCCTGGCCACGACGATTGATGCATGAGAGGTTAACTACCTGCTCGAAAAGTGGGAACTACAAGTCTGTGTCGACATAGTAGTTGCATATGTGTCATCATGGGTGAGTCATTGCATTGCATTTATGACATTACATTTCATTGAATACACAAGATCCTCATAGTATAAGTTTGTATGGGCACTCTTATATGATGAGTTACTTTACTGCGGAGCCGATCGTCAACTTATATGTTTGTATGGGCATTCATATAAGTTGAGTTAATTTCTATTGTAGCTTTACGTTTTACATATACTGTTGTAGATGATAGAACTGCTAGAGTAGATTGTTTACTCGTTTATTATACTGCTGATATACTTGATATTGCTCACTCTATACCACCTGTTTGTACTACTATTTTATTTATATATATTGTACCCATGTTCTTTTCTCCACCCGGTGCCGAGGAGACATCGGGGGAGTGTATGTGATAGCCACTTTGTCTTATGACTAATGGTTTCTACATCTACCTTTTTTGGAGGAAACCCCACAGACAGAGCAACAATAGGTTATATAGCAGAACAACCAGGCTAGGATGACAGGGCTAGAAGGTACGGAGCCATCACTACCGTCAGTGACCTATGTGAGTTAGAGAGACTCATGATGTATCCCCTTTGGGCAAGTTTTACTCGTACTATGATATTATAGAAGCTTGTTGATGCTTCTGTTATTTGATGTACTTTTGGACTATTTACTTATATGTGGATTTGACTTCTGTTTTATAATCTTCGTTGGGTTAGCATTGGTTGATATTGGTTATAGCCGGCAGGATAGGCGTCTTCTGGTACAGGTTAGCCCGTGTGCTAACGCTATCGCAAGGCTGCTATTCTGGTCATAAGACTCCCCTCGTGCCGTGTTTTGTGTTCCGGGAGGGGGTCTTACAAATGGTATCAGCTTGCCACGATCCTGAACTAAAGAAGTCATTCACCAATGGTGCCACCCCCGTTTGATTAGTCAGTTTGGGGACAAACTGACTTAGCAGAAGTAGTGGTGTGCCCATATGTAATTCACACTAAGTATGTCCAATTTTGACCCTACGATTAGCCAACTTGACATTAGGTTCGAACCTTTATATGTCGATCTCCTAAAGTTTGGATGATCCCAGGTACTTAAAACTGTTGTATAAAGTCTTGCGATACCCCCTAGGGCAAGCACTTTTGTTTATAGTAGATTTTGAATCTAGCAGAGATAGTAGACATTGCTGATTCCCTAGGACAACCATTTTTGTTTATAGCAGACTCGAGCTTGGCTGAGATAATAAATATCATATAGTGGTTGGAAGCTGATCTTTTGGATGTCCAGACAAGCATTAAGAGACCCGCTGAAGGAGTAATGGAAGCAGGACCCTGCTTCAAGACGAGGACTATGCGGAAGAAATTCACACGTTATAAGCATTCATCCTTAGTGTTAACCCCAAAAGTTCGCAACACATCCAAGATCCCAGGCACATTAGCTGCAGACTCGGTTTAGCAGTCAGCCCAGATCGGTAAAGCGTCGACATTCAGCAAGTCCCAAGGCTAATCCCTTTCGGCGGCGGACGCGGTGCTCAGACCGCCCAGCTCGGCATGCCCTAGGTGATCTGTTCTCGGGATAGCTCTTCAGGTGGACTCAGAGATCAGTCTGCCCAGGACGTCGTCCTTCAGCAGGATCGCGCCTAGCAGCAGCAGATGGAATCTCCAGCCCTCGAGCCCAGTCCTCCCCTTTTGCGCGGACTGGTGTGTTCTTTCTTATTTCCTTCCCGTCACCGTTGCCCGGTTCTCATGTCCCCCGGGCAGCCAGTTATTTTAGCCCTGCCCGTTTGGGGAGGCCCCCATCCTATAAATAGGGGGGAGGTGGTGCACCCAAAGCACGATGACTTGAGTCCAGAAGAACATTTAGTGAAAGCTGCGGACTCAGATCTCAGACTTTGCGGTCTCGCATCTATCTTGATCACCTTTTTTCCTTGGTCCATTAGTAAAAGGTTGCTTGCAGTTTTCTTCTCTCTTTTTCCCTTTTTGCTGGAATTTGAGGGCGCATTTTCTGCATCAACATCAACACGCGACCTTCAGATCCAAGCTATCGTTGAAACTCACGGACCGATATATCAGATGTCGATCATCTCATTACCATGTCCGTTCAGGTCGCTCGAGCACCTCCGATGACCTGCGGGACACATTCGACCGATGCCGGAGAGAGGCACAACAGTCCCGAAGAGAGACCGACCCGCGCCTCGACACAATCAGCCAGGCTCTGGTCGCACTTACCCAGCGAATCGATCAGCCTAGAGCGGCCTTCTCGGATGAGGCAGTCCGCCAAACCCCAGTTCGCCAAGCGCCTGTTACGACACCACCGCCAGCCGGCACACCCATCCAGCACGCAGTTCCACCGAGGTCTCAGACCGACAAGCTCGCTCTGCTTATGGATTTTTTCCGCGAAGTAGCCAGAGGGACTCCAGCCCGCAGGCTTAACTTTACTGAGGATGACCCGGTAGAGCGGCCTCCTATGATTTCTGTTGTAGCTCAAGCCGGGAGTCCCCTTTTTTTGATAAGATCCGTTAGGAGCAGGCTCCTAATAACTTCAGAGAACCTAGCATCCCATTTAACACTGGAGAAACAAACCCGGTCTCTCATCTCCAAGCCTTTGAAGATATTGTAGCAATGAGGTGTTTGTCAGATGGATTGAAGTTCAAGTTCTTAGTAACCACTTTCGACGGCCGGGCTCGAGAATGGTTCCATGAACTATATCCCGGATCCATCTCCAGTTTTACCGAGCTACGTCAAGAGCTCCTGCTAATTTTTGCCACTTCCAGGAAGTGGAAGATTTGACCAGCTGCCCTCTTCAAGATCCAGCAATCAGACAATGAGACGGTAGCACAGTTTGTGGATCGCTTCCAGAAGGAGAAACTGGGGGTCAAGAACGTGGATCCCGAGTTCTATAAAATCACCTGTATCAACAAACATAAGGAAGGGCCGTTGAAGTTTGAAGCAACCACCAAAGAACTGGCCACCTTCCAGGATCTGATAGCCTTGGCTAAGCCCTTTATTGAAGGAGAGAGTGCCAACCCTTCATATGTATCCAACTTAACGGCAAAGGCCGAAAGGAGGGACACCACAAATTCCTCTATAAGTGATCGAGCATCCAGGCCCCCTTTACCAGAGTATCGGCCTCCGGCACACCGGGGAAGAAATTTCCGGCACAAGCGGCCTTATCAAAGTCATGAACAGTTTCATGAGCAGAAACCACCGCTGGCCGCTACCCCTGCTCCTGTGGCTCCTCGGATCCTGCCTGTCCTTCAAATTCAGGACGACTCATTCTTAGATGATCAGCAAAGACACGGTCCTGTGGAAGAGCTCGCTGCTATGGACCTGACAGTAGATGAAGTTCCCCAAATCCTGCAGAAAAAGACTGAGTTAAAGAAAGAATTCCAGAAGGCAGAAGGAAAGACTCGAAACTCGTATCTTTTTTTATGCATTCCACAAGGAGAAAGGGCACAAACTGAGGATTGCAGAGCTCTCCGACAGCTTGTGGAGCGGCTACTTGCATCAGGGAAAATGATGGGTCTCGGAGTAAAAGAGGACTCATCAAAGTCATCCACCTCTAAGGGTAAGGAGGTGGTCGAGGTCTTCCGGGAGTGAAAGAGCAACTAGATCTGATATACTCTAGAGGGGGGTGAATAGAGTATATGGTGCTTTAAAAAATTTTACAAACTTTTACAACAATTGTTGTAATATGTGTGAGCAGGGAAGCAGAAATAAATCTAATCACAGTACTAAGCTATGCAAAAACTAAGCACAGAAACATCAAGGCCAGAAACAAAAAGAAAGCAAGCCAAAACCAGATGACACAAGGGAATATAGTGGTTCCCCAAACTTGGGTACATCCACTCTTCTACCACCCTAGGTAGGAATCCACTGCAGGATGAGTTGATCAGGTGTCCTGGGCACCAATGAGCTTTTGATAAGGTTCTCAAAAACCAAAGCAGATTTTTTGATCAGGTGTCTTGCCACCAATGAGCTTTTGACAAGGTGCTCAAAAACCAGATTCAAACTTTTGAAGGGAGTTTGAAAAACCCTTTACAGAGTGAGGGTGAGAGAGTGATGGCAGTCTTCTCTTTCTCAAACAACTGAGAAGACTATGTGGATTGATGTCAAAGCTCCCCCTGAATCCTTGAGATCTTCAGGAAGAGAAGCTTTGCTGAGGGTGATAGGCCTTCAAAGGTTGAACTCCAGCAGAAGATGATTTCAGCAATAGCTGAAATGTTGAATGTCTAGAGTCTGGAATATGTTGGCCTTGAACACTTTGAAAACTAAAAAGAGATCTGAAGATTTGAAAACTTGATCTCCTTGGATGAGTGTTCTTCAGAAATCTTTTAGACAGAAGATTTTTTGAGGTTTTCTCTGTAATCTGTATTGTGTGTGCTCTGTATTGTGTGTTCCATTCTTCTGGTTGGTGTAGATTAAAAAACATTCTATCTTTTATTCTCTGCTCCAGAATAGAATATCATTCTCTGTCAAGGATAGTCGTTGGTCTGCATTGATTGCATCCTTAATTGCATAATCTCTTCTGGAGGAAAGTCCACAGAATTATTCCTTGAAAAATCCCTTGAAACTTGGTCCAGAAATAAATGACAACGGCTAGCAAAACTCTGAATTAATTGCAGAATAACTCCTAACTGATTTGAATTTGAATTCTGGAAGTTATCTGAAATCGTCGAACTGAGCTCTGCTATCATCGAGCTGAGCTCAGCGATCTGAAAACACACAGCAGCAAGATAATCGTCGATCTGAGCTCAAAGATCGTCGAACTGAGCTCAGAGATAAAGATCCAATACAGAGTCAAAATCGTCGACCTGAGCTCACCGATCGTCGAATGGAGTTCGACGATATTATGAAGTTGAGCTCAGCGATCGTCGAATGGAGTTCGACGATCTATCGAAGTTGAGCTAGACGATCGTTGACCGGAGTTCGACGAACCGTCGTGCTGAGCTCGACGATATGACTTAGTCTCCAGACAGAAAAACTTGGTCTTCAGGGCAGCTTCCAAACCTAGACTTCTAACCCTTAGACTCAATTCTAATTGACCTATTAAGCTATACAGAAGGTCAAGCAAATATTCCTAGAGACATAGTGATCCTGACCCAAATTAGTAATAGGGTGTTCCAACAATCTCCCCCTATTTGGGTTAGGATTACTATTTGCAGACTTTGGAAAAATTCAAATAACAACATACAATCAGTAAAACATGAAAACAACAGCTAGACATTGCAGAAACATCACAGATATATATATATCATCCAGATAATAATCAGAATTCACAGAAACTGTCACCTTACAAAGTCATTTCTTCTCTTTGCCTTTAACCATTTTAATTTCTCTGTTTGGATTTAGGGCTACTTTGTTGGACCTGGTGTCATCTGCTGCACCCAAGTAAGTTTGCATTGTAGGCCTGGGAACCACAGCTGCAGGATGTAATTCCATATATCTGTCAGCATCAAAGAATTTACTGGAAGCATATCTGTCTAGTTCTTTTTGTCTCTGCTCAGACATTGTAGAAATGTTGGAAGTATCTAGTCCTTGTTCTCTGGCCTTCTTTATCTGGTCCAGTGCAGCCAATTCCTTCATCCTGGCAGTCCAAGCAGATGGATTATTCTCAGGGTCCTCAAAAGGTACAGGTGGCTCATACCTGTTGGAAGTATTATCTTGAGGAGGCCTGGCAGACACAGTCTCTTTTAGCTTGTAAGGGAAAGGACCAGTTGATGTATCAGAAGAACCATGTCCTTCCCTGGAATATGGGTGCTGCCTGGAGTACCCTTTAGAGTAAACTTGAAAATCTCTCTAATTACCCCTGTATCCTCCTCTCCTAGAATATGAACCCCTAGACTGGCTTTCCCTTTGGTAGGATCTGGCATGGGGTTGATAGGGAGCCTGGCTTTTAGCTGGGGCTTGACTTGCAGAGCTTCCACCTGCACCTGCATCAGGAGGAGGTGGTGGAGGAGGATGAGGGTGCTGGAATTGGGAAGAGCCCTTCTCAAATTTTCTCTTCTTCTTCATGGCTTTCAGCTGGTTTTTGGAATATTGCATCCAATGTTCAGTGATAGGGCAATTATGAAGGATGTAATAAGGAATATCATTATTATCCTTGACTTTTGTAGGAGGAACCCTTTTCATTGCCTTGCTCCTTGCCTTCCTTTTCCTTGCAATAGTAGCAGAAGAATCATCAGAGTCTGTTTTGAACTCATCAGATTCAGAACTCTGGTCATCATATACAACATCAATTTTCTTCATCAAGTCTTTCTTCAGTTGAATAGAGGCAGATGAGGCAGAAGCTGAAGTAGCAGCAGCAGGGACAGCAACAGATACAGGAGGTGAGGCAGAAAAAACAACAGCAGCAGCAGGAGTGGTGACAGTAGCAGTAACAGTCTCACTTACAGCAGAAACAACAGATTCACTCTCAACAGCAGATGCACTAACAGCCACAGAAGCTGGAGAGGTGATAGCAGCAACAACTTCATTGATAACAGCAGTAACATCATCAAAATCTGCAGCAGGCTCAATTTCAGTGGCCTCTGACATAGGAAAATCCTTGGATATTTGCTCAGCAGAATCAGTTGGAACCTCAGCAGCAATATGGACAATCTCAGCAGCAGCAGCATCTTCAGTAGCAGCAATTACTGAATGTACAAAAGAGGAGATAATGCTGGGGTCACAGCAAGAGAAAGGCACCAATGCCTTGGATAAGTCTTCTAGGGGCTGGACAGCATTACTCTCTGGAAAACAGCTGAATAAGGCAGTATCAAAAGCAGATAGCAAAGACCTTAGGTCAATTGCAAGAACTGCAGAAGGAGGCTCAGCAGTAGCAGCAACAAGAGGAGTAGCAGAAGAAGCAGAAACAGCAGCAGCAACATCAGCAAGAAGGCTTTCTTCATGTGGCATCTCCCCCTGCCTAGATGCAGAGATAGCTGGATCAAGGCACACTGCTGTGGGTGCTGCCTGGGGGAAGAGCGAGGAGAGCCTGGCAGATAGAGCTGCCACTGACTGGTGTAGAGGAGCTAAGGAGGTCTCTAACAGGATAGAGAGCCTGGGGGCAATCAGCTCATACAGCCTGTCAGCTAGGGCTGAGAGGTCTACTTGCTCAACAGCTGGAGTAGAGGTAGATGGAATGGAAGCAGCTGGGGATGCTGGAATGGAAGGACTGGAGAAGTGTGGAATGGAGGGCTCAGGTGTGGGTAGGGTGAATATGGAGGACAGGAGAATGGAGATGGATGGGGTGAAAGTTGGTTGGTCAATGATGTGGTGGAGGAGATCTTGGAATAAAGTGGAGGAGGAGGGTAACTCTGGAGGAGAGGATGGGGAATCATCCATATAGGAGTCATCCAGGAGGGTGAAGGATGGAATGGATGGAGAAGAGGTGACATCTGGTGGAGAGTAGGAGAACAGAGGGTGGAAGTGGTCTACTGGTGGAGGCAGAATGGGTTCTGGAGATGGAGTTGATGTTGGAGATGGGCTAGAGATGGTAATGGTGGATGGAGCTGGAATGGTGGATGGTAGAGTAAGGGTTGGAAGTGGAGGAGGAGAAGAGGCAGCAACAGCAGCAGTCAGGTCATCTGTAGGGGCAGAGACCTGTGGGAGAGTGACTCCTTGAGTCCTTGTGCCTGAAGGAGCACTTGAGGAGGGCCTGCCAGGCTTGCTGATTTGCCTGTCCCAATTGCCAAAGAGGGCACAGGTGAGTCTCTTGGAGGCATTTATGTGAACTCCAGAGGAGACCAGCAAGGCAGGGCGCCTGGTCTGCAGGAAAACTCCAAGAATCCTTCCAAAATTAACAAAACTTTTGTTTAATTTCTTCTTGATTAGGTCAAAGAAGACCTCTCCCCAGTTCAGATTTTTCTTATCCACCAGAGCTCCCATGAGGCAGAGCTGGTATCTGGATATTGTATCATGTGCAGAGTGCTTTGCCAGCAGCACTTTCCCTACCACATCTGCTAGGAACCTGTATTCAACAGACAGGTTCCTTTTGAATAGCTTGCTAGGGTTTCCCTCTGGATGACCCATCCTGGCAAGTAGTTCAGAATAATCCTCTCCAGATAACTCAGCAATATCATCTCCATTTCTCAGTCCAAAAACCTCTGTTAAAATGGTGGGGGTCAAGGGTACCTGAGTTCCAGCAATGGACCGAATTATTGTAGAGTTGTCTTGATTATGAGCTGTATAGACCCACTCCTTTATCTCATCTGAAGCTAGCTTGATCCTGGTGGTCATGAGGGCAGACAGATTTTGATCCTTGAATAAACCCAGTATATCTTGGAAAATCTGGTCCGTGGTGCTGAATGATTCTATGTCAAAGTCAAACCCGGCGTCGAACTTCATTGCAGCAAGAACAGCAACAGACACAGCCATTGTACCTGCAAAAACTCAACAAACAAAACGACCAAGCGTAGAACTGTTTGGAGGGAAGAAAATTCTTGCAGAGAAATTGAAAGCGCAAGAGAGAACGACGACGAAAAATGAGTTTTATATTAGGGTTCGACGCAGAATTGGAAAGATCGTTGAACTCAGTTCGATGATCGAGGCTTCTAAAGGAATCGTCGATCTCCGTTCGACGATATTGGAGAGCGTCGAGCTCCGTTCGACGATCGTTCAGAGAACAAAATCGTCGAGCGTCGTTCGACGATCGTTGACCGGAAGAGATAGTTCATACTATCTGAGAGGCGCTGAACTCAGTTCGATGATTTTTGGAAATCGTCGATCTCCGTTCGATGATCTTGGGGCAAATCGTCGAGCGCAGTTCAGAGATCAGAAAAATTCTAGACACTAAGGAAAATCAGAATGTTTGCCTAGTCTTGGTCAATTTTTAAGCTTTCAAAATCTTGGATATTATTTAAGGCTTCCTCCATCTAACATTCCTAACTGATTTAGGAAGAAGGTGTGTTTCTTTTCATCCAAAGGCTTGGTGAAAATATCTCCCCTTTGTAAATCAGTTGGGATATATTGTAATTCAATTTTATGCTTTTCAACATTGTCCCTTAAGAAATGATGCCTAATCTCTATGTGTTTTGCCCTACTATGGAGGACTGGATTTTGAGCTATGGAAATAGCACTTGTGTTATCACAAAAGATTTTAGACTTCTCTAAGTTGTAACCATAGTCTAGGAGTTGATTTTCGATCCACAATATTTGTGAACAACAACTGCCTGCAGCCATATATTCAGCTTCAGCAGTTGAAGTTGACACAGATGTTTGTTTCTTACAAAACCAAGAGACAAGTCTGTCACCAAGGAACTGACAAGTTCCACTGGTGCTTTTCCTGTCAATTCTGCATCCAGCATAATCAGCATCAGAGAATCCAGTTAACTCAAATGCTGAATCTTTTGGATACCAGAGACCTAGATTTGGACAACTTTTAACATACCTGAGAATCCTCTTTACTAATGTTAGGTGTGACTCTCTAGGGCTAACTTGGAACCTAGCACATATACATGTAGCAAACATGATATCTGGTCTACTAGCTGTAAGATACAGTAAAGAGCCAATTATTGCTCTATATGTTGTCTGATCAACAGGTTTCCCATGTTCATCAGCATCTAATACAGCATTGGTAGGCATGGGTGTTTTCATACAAGATGCCTCAGACATACCAAATTTCTTAACCAGTTCATTAGCATATTTGGTTTGAGAAATAAAGATGCCTTCAGCATGTTATTTGACTTGCAGTACTAGGAAGAAGGATAGCTCACCCATGCTACTCATCTCAAATTTAGAATGCATTAGGGTAGAAAACCTTTTGCACAATTTTGAGTCAGTAGAACCAAAAATGATATCGTCTACATAAATTTGTACTAGTAGGGTATGAGACTTATGGGTTCTAATAAAAAGAGTTTGGTCTACTCTACCCCTTATAAAACTATTTTCCAAGAGAAAGCATGCTAGGGTCTCATACCATGCTCTAGGAGCTTGCTTGAGACCATATAATGCTTTATTTAATCTAAAAACATAATCAGGAAAAGTTGGAGAGATAAAACTTGGAGGTTGTCTGACATAAACTTCCTCTTTGATGTCTCCATTTAGGAAGGCACTTTTGACATCCATCTGATATACTTTGAAGCGTTTATGAGCTGCATAGGCTAGAAATATTCTGATGGCTTCCAATCTTGCAACAGGTGCAAAGGTCTGGTCGTAGTCAATTCCTTCTTCTTGAGAGTATCCCTGAGCAACTAGTCTTGCCTTGTTCCTTATAATTACTCCTTGATCATCTAGTTTGTTTCTGAATACCCATTTTGTTCCAACAATGGAATGATCCTTAGGCTTTGGCACTAGTTCCCATACTTTGTTCCTCTCAAATTGATGCAATTCCTCTTGCATTGCAATGATCCAATGTGGATCTTGCTCTGCATCTTGAATGGACTGAGGTTCAATTTGAGATAGGAAGCAGGTGTGCAACAGGTTTTGGTTGACTTGATTTCTGGTTTGCACACCAGCTGAGATTTCTCCAATTATTTGGGAAATTGGATGGTCTCTTGATATTACTAAATCAACAGGGGGTGTTGATTGTTCACCAACCTGTGTTGTTGTTTCCTCTTGTGGTACAACAACTGGCTCTTCAGATTGTGCTTCAATGTGTTGAGCATTCCCTTCATCTTCACTGCTTTCATCCTCTTGAGCAACCTGTAACTTGTTCATGTCTTCAACTAGAGTGTGTTCCTGCAAAGGTTCTATGGTAGAAGAAGTCTTCTCCTTGAAGGACATGTTAGTTTCATCAAATGAAATATGAACAGATTCCTCAATTTTCAAAGATGATTTATTATAGACCCTATAAGCCTTGCTGATCATGGAGTATCCCAGAAAACACTCCTTCATCAGCTTTGGCTTGAAATTTTGCTAGATATTTCTTGTCATTATTATGAATGTAGCAAATACAACCAAAGACTCTAAAATAGTCAACTTTAGGTTTCTTCCCTTTGAGTAATTCATAGGGAGTCTTTCCTTTAGTTTATGTATCAGACTTCTGTTCAACACATAGTTGGAGGTGTTCACTGCCTCTGCCCAAAAGGATAGAGGTAGATGAGCATCTGACAACAATGTGGTGGCAGATTCAATAAGGGTTCTATTTTTCCTTTCAGCTACCCCATTTTGTTGAGGAGTTCTAGGAGCTGAGAAAGTATGCCTGATCCCTTCACTCTGACAGAACTCTTGCATAAGAAGAGAATCAAACTCTGTCCCATGATCACTTCTGATCAGGGCAATGTGAGTATTGAACTCAATCTGTATACATTTGAGAAACTCTGTCAGACACTTAAAGTTATCAGACTTCTTCCTTAGAAAGAACACCCAAGTGAATCTAGAGAAGTCATCTACAATTACTAAAGTGTAGGATTTCCCTCCTAGGCTTTGTACTGTGATGGGTCCAAACAGATCCATGTGTAACAGATACAATATCCTAGGTGAATCACTCTTATTAAGTGACTTAAAGTTTTTTTTAGTTTGCTTGCCTAATTGACAAGCCCTGCAGAGTCCTTCCTTCTTGTAGGGGCCAGAAGGTAGTCCTCTAACAAGATTGTCCTTGGATAGCCTAGTAATAGTTCTAAGGTTTAGGTGTCCTAGTCTCTTATGCCATAAAACATTTGGTCTACAGACAGAGTTAAACAGGCAAATATCTACATCAGTTGAAAGAAAATCTACTAGATAGATCTTACCTTTCCTTTTACCTGTCAACAAAGTTGTGTTGTCCTCTGACTTGATTTTGCATAAGGCTTTGCTGAAGGTCACCTGGTAGCCTTCATCACATAGCTGACTGATGCTAATTAGGTTGTGCTTCAGTCCTTCCACATAAGCTACCTTCTTGAAGGTTACTGAACCAATCTGGACTGCACCATATCCTTTAGTTTGTCCAAAGTTGGAATCACCAAAGATAACTTTGGGTCCAATCTTGGCTCTAAAGGAAGTGAGGTTGTCCTTGTTCCCTGTCATGTGCTTAGAGCATCCACTATCCAAATACCATTGCTGGTTAGATGTTGGATAGGTATTCACCTGCACATAAAACAATTCATTTGTTTTTGACCCAGTTTACCATGGGCCTAGGTTGATAACCTCTAAATTCTGAAATGAAAGACATCCCAGGTTGACTCTTATATCCTTCAGGATGATATCTCCATGGAGGTATAATCCATTCAGTATAAGGGTTAAAGGTTTGGGATGAGGAACCCTTAGGATTCAATTTTGATTTGCCTTTGAAAAAGTTTCCAGAGCTCTGACCTCTGTTCGACGATCTTGGAGCTGCGTTCGACGATCTTGGGTCAGATCGTCGAGCTCAGTTCGACGGTCGACTATGGGTGAGGTCAGGTATATGAGATCGTCGAGCTGCGTTCAACGACTTTGGCTGAGATCGTCGATCAGTGTTCGACGATTTTTCCTGAGATCGTCGAGCTGCGTTCGGCGATCGTCGATCTTCATTCAACGATCGTCGATCTCCGTTCGACGATTTCTGCTGGGACTTAGTTTTCTGAGGCACATCAGAATTTTTCCTGGCAACCTCTACAACTCCCTTTCCCTTGTCAGAAATAAACTTGATGGGAGTAGTTAGGACTATTGGTTGGCTGGATGAAGCACCCAAGCCCAGTGTACTGTTGAATCTAGAGTTCACTGTGCTTGTGATGTCCATCAGCTTGATGCTTCTCCCATTAAGGGATTCTTCAAGCTTCTTGGCCTCAGAGAGCTCACTTTTCAGTGAAGCTATTTGTTCCCTACAGTTCTCCAACTCCTGAGAGAGTTTGAGGTTTTCTGACTTTAAAACATTGTGTTCAGATAATTGATTTCTGAGAGAGATAATCTCTTTCTCAGACTTTAGTAGGTCTAAACACAGTGCTTTAAATTCAGATTTAAAATCTTCTGAAGTAAAATCAAAAGAACTAATTACCTGATCTTCTTCAGGTTGAGTCTCTGAGTCTGACTCTGACTCCTCTTCCTCTGAATTGTGTTGTGATGCATTGATTGCCATCATGCAGAACTCCTTTTCTTCTACATCATCCTCATCATCACTGGAGCTAGAGGAGGCTTCTGACTCCTCTTCTGTCTCACTCTAGGATTCAGCAACAAACCCTTTTCTTGTATGCTTATTTTTGCTTGAAGAAGGTTTGCTATTGCCATTTCTTTTGGAGTCTTTCTCCTTCCTCCTTTCTTTCCTGTCCCTTCTGTCCTTGTTCTTGTTCTCTGGACAGTTAGGAACTATGTGCCCTGGTTTCCTGCAACCAAATCAAATAATGTCTTTATTGTTGTTAATGGACTTGTCATACCTTGGCTTATCCTGCTCCTTGTATGATCTTCTTCTGAAGTCCTTTCTGTCCATCTTGTAGAATCTTTTGGCCAGCAAGCTGAGTAGTTCATCATTGCCTGTGGCTTTATCTTCAGGCAGATCCTCAGTTGCCTTGAATGCTATGGTCTTCTCTTTCCTTGTGGCTGGTGAAGCAGCCTTCTGTTCTTCCTCTCTGTTCTTGATGAGTAGCTCATAAGATTTGAGCTTACCCAACAAAGCTTCAGTGGTGATCTCATTCAGACTTCTGGCATCTTTAATTTGCCAGATTATTGAATCCCAAGTGCTGGGGAAGCACATTAGGACCTTGTCATTAAGTTCTGTTGGAGAGATCTCTTTATCTAATGTCCTCAATTCACTGACAATTAGACTTAGTCTGTTATACAAGTCTCCCACTGACTCAGTCTCTCCCTTCTTGAAGTTCTCATATTGAGAGATGAGATGGGATCTTCTGTCCTTTCTTTCATCAGCTGAGCCTGAGACTATTTCTGAGAGTCTATCCCAAATTTCCTTGGCTGAATTACATTCAGCTACCTTTTGAAATATGTCATCTGACATTGTCTGGGATAGAATGTTCATAGCCTTGGCATCAGCTACTTTCCATTTTTTGATGTCAGCATCTGTCCCTGATGGAGGTGGAACAGCATTTGTACTTATGCTCTCTGGGGGTCTTGTACACACTGTCAAGACAGAATTAAATATATCTTCATCAATAGAATTCATGTAAAGTCTAATCCTTGCCTTCCAAAGTGCAAACTTGGAAAGATTGCACACTGGAGGTATGGTGCTAGCATAATCTTTGTTTTGGGCCATGATTTGTGCAAACAAAATCTAATAATAAAATACCAAAGAAACACAGATCTAGTTTGGGATCTTGGGGTTCAGGTGTTAGCCTGTACAACCAATCAGGTATGGTATGTTTAACAAACCTCGCTCTGATACCAATTGAAAGAGCAACTAGATCTGATATACTCCAGAGGGGGGTGAATAGAGTATATGGTGCTTTAAAAACTTTTACAAACTTTTACAACAATTGTTGTAATATGTGTGAGCAGGGAAGCAGAAATAAATCTAATCACAGTACTAAGCTATGCAAAAACTAAGCACAGAAACATCAAGGCCAGAAACAAAAAGAAAGCAAGCCAAAACCAGATAACACAAGGGAATATAGTGGTTCCCCAAACTTGGGTACATCCACTCTTCTACCACCCTAAGTAGGAATCCACTGCAGGATGAGTTGATCAGGTGTCCTGGGCACCAATGAGCTTTTGATAAGGTGCTCAAAAACCAAAGTAGATTTTTTGATCAGGTGTCTTGCCACCAATGAGCTTTTGACAAGGTGCTCAAAAACCAGATTCAAACTTTTGAAGGGAGTTTGAAAAACCCTTTATAGAGTGAGGGTGAGAGAGTGATGGCAGTCTTCTCTTTCTCAAACAACTGAGAAGACTATGTGGATTGATGTCAAGGCTCCCGCTGAATCCTTTAGATCTTCAGGAAGAGAAGCTTTGCTGAGGGTGATAGGCCTTCAAAGGTTGAACTCCAGCAGAAGATGATTTCAGCAATAGCTGAAATGTTGAATGTCTGGAGTCTGGAATATGTTGGCCTTGAACACTTTGAAAACTAAAAAGAGATCTGAAGATTTGAAAACTTGATCTCCTTGGATGAGTGTTCTTCAGAATTCTTTTAGACAGAAGATTTTTTGAGGTTTTCTCTGTAATCTGTATTGTGTGTGCTCTGTATTGTGTGTTCTATTCTTCTGGTTGGTGTAGATTAAAAAAACATTCTATCTTTTATTCTCTGCTCCAGAATAGAATATCATTCTCTGTCAAGGATAGCCGTTGGTCTGCATTGATTGCATCCTTAATTGCATAATCTTTTCTGGAGGAAAGTCCACAGAATTATTCCTTGAAAAATCCCTTGAAACTTGGTCCAGAAATAAATGACAACGGCTAGCAAATCTCTGAATTAATTACAGAATAACTCCTAACTGATTTGAATTTGAATTCTGGAAGTTATCTGAAATCATCGAACTGAGCTCTGCTATCGTTGAGCTGAGCTCAGCGATCTGAAAACACACAGCAGCAAGATAATCGTCGATCTGAGCTCAAAGATCATCGAACTGAGCTCAGAGATAAAGATCCAATGCAGAGTGAAAATCGTCGACCTGAGCTCACCGATCGTCGAATGGAGTTCGACGATATTATGAAGTTGAGCTCAGCGATCGTCGAATGGAGTTCGACGATCTGTCGAAGTTGAGCTAGACGATCGTTGACCGGAGTTCGACGAACCGTCATGCTGAGCTCGACGATATGACTTAGTCTCCAGACAGAAAAACTTGGTCTTCAGGGCAGCTTCCAAACCTAGACTTCTAACCCTTAGACTCAATTCTAATTGACCTATTAAGCTATACAGAAGGTCAAGCAAAGATTCCTAGAGACATAGTGATCCTGACCCAAATTAGTAATAGGGTGTTCCAACAGGGAGGATGAAGACATTGAGAAAGTGGGATACTATGGCAACATCAAGATTGGAGAAAGCGTTGATGCAGACGATGTAGGTGTCCTCGGTGATCTCTTTTGCATCCACGGAGGAGTGTGTGCAGAATCAAGCAGGAAGTCTTCTTTGGCAAAGATCTCATGGCATGAAGTAGCTATGAATTCCACAGCTCCACCATTGGAAATCGTTACTTTTGGTCAAGACGATCTCCCAAAGACGGCCAACCCGTTAAACGATGCGGTCATGATCAGAGCAATCATTGAGAACTACATAGTTCCAAGAATTTTGGTTGACACCGGAAGTTCGGTCAATCTTATATTCAAAAGTGCTTATGAGGCCCTAAGGTCTGCAAAGACTTTGCTCTCCACCGAAGTGCCACTGTATGGCTTCAAGGGTGAAAAAAAGGAAGTTGAAGGAAGCGTTACACTCTCAGTAATGCTGGGGGGAGTGACGAAGATATCACGTTTGTAATAATTGATGCGGCCAGCCGTTATTGCACCATCTTTGGAAGACCTCTCCTTAATGAATATCGGGCAATAGTTTCCACCTATCATTTGGCAATCAAGTTCACAGCAGGAGGAAAGCATTATCGGGTTAGAAGCAACCCAAGGGTGGTGTTGATGCAGAAAATGCGCCCTCAAATTGCAGTAAAAAGGGAAAAAGAGAGAAGGAAACTGCAAGCAACCGTTTACTAATGGACCAAATAAAAAATAGTGATCATGATAGATGCGAGACCGCAAAGTCTGATATCTGAGTCCGCAACTTTCACTAAATGGGTTTCTGGACTTGAGTCCTCGTGTCTTGGGTGCACCACCTCCGCAATATTTATACGATGGGGGCCTGCCCAAATGGGCAGGGATAAATAACCGACTGTCCGGGTTACAGGATAACCGGGCAGCGGTGACGGGAATCAAAAAAGAGAGAACACGCTAGTCCCCGCAAAATGGGCGGACTGGGCTCACGGGTTAGAGCTTCCATCTGCAGCTACTAGGCGCGATCCTGCTGGAGGACGGCGGCCTGGGCGGACTGGACACTGCGTCCGCCGAAGTGGAATCAATCCAGAGATCCAAAGGCATGGAGAACCGGGCTAACGGAGCATTGAGTCCGCCGTTGGGGGATCAGCCTTGGAATTGTTGATTGCTGCTGCTCTACCGAGCTGGGCGGACTGCCGAACCGTATCCTCCTGTGATAGGCCAGGGACCTTAGAACTATGTCGAGTCACCCGGCTATGTGGTTTGCCAAATTGAGTCCGCGGATAATGAAACAGGACCTTGGCATCTTGTAGGTGTTGCGGACTGAGGGGTTAACATAATCCCCGCATATTTTTAAGTTTCCAGAAAACTTCGAAAATGTTTTCTTAACCGCCAAGTCTGTGACCCTTATTAATGCTGTCGGCGCTATAAATATTGTTGGAGGGCCTGGAACTGTTAAAAATTCCGATCGACACGGGGTGTTATTCACCACTTGCGGTCTCAACTTTGCAGTCCGGCATGGCGAGGCTCGGCGCTATCTTCACTAGTCCTACTGCAAAAAGTGAGAAGACAATAACGCCAATTAAAACTAAGAAAATAATGAAGAGAGTGACGAGAGGAGAGCATGTCCGCTCTATTGGAGAGAGTTCCCATAGCCAGAAGCCTGCCGAGAAAGCAGTCCGACATGCTGACATGCCTGTGCGCGAGAAGGAGGATGTTGTCATTTCTCACGCTGAACATCCGTTAAGAAGTGAGAAGTCACTAAATTTGTTGGACACCGCCCCCACTCAAAAAACCGCAAACTCTGCTGACACAATTTGCGAAAATAATGAAACCGAAGTATCATCCCCCAACGCCTAGGAGTCCATCGTTAACCCTTATGAAGATAGGCGGACTATGGGAGAAGAAGTGGGAAAGACGTGCCTTCAAAGGCATTGGTTGCTGCAAACCTTGAGACGGTCCGCGAGAGCCATCCAGATTTAAGGAAGGCTACTGCGGACTCTGCTGAGAAAAGGGGCCCTTCTGGAAAGAAGAGGAAGAGGGACGGGTCGACTGTGGCTGAGCTTGTTGAAAAGAAGCTGTGAGCAATGAAAGAGAAAAATATCTTCGTGCGGAATGGAGATGCGGACTTGCAGCATAGACCGCGCGAAAAAGAAGTTCCTGAAAGCAACTTAGTTACACCGGAGGCTCAAGTCCAAGGAGACAACTCCCTCTCCACGGTCAGTTTGTCCACGAACGAGATACTAGATTCCATAGACGTCGATCAACTTGACCTCATCAATGAATCCTTGCTGGGTGTTCTGCAACCTGAGGTGGAAATCCTTGGGGTTAAGGGCGGCGAACTCCCCTCTTTATCCGTTGTTGAGGAAAATGAGAAGGAGACTGAAAGAGAAGATAATAGAGCAGAAGAAACAAATCGCCGCCCATGTAGCTATGGTCGAGGCGGATCGAAACAGGCCGCGGCGGACAAGAATGCTGAGGATCTGCAGACTGCCACAGAGCTGTTGCAGACAGGTAACCTTCAACCGGTGCCTAAATATTTTAAGCATCAGTGGCTTTACAGGTCGCCACAGCGGAAGTCGAGACCGATTAAGATTATCACCGAGACTGATGACATTGTTGTTTCAACAAGTTCTACTATTGAAAAAAGAATCAAAGTCCATCGCAAATGGAAGAAACGGTTAAGCGCCTTTGACCTAGAGCGGGAAAGGCGGCCTATCTTCAATAGCCGGCAACTTGCTACTGCTTTTTCCAAAAGTGATCTTTTATCCTGATACTTTGAGTCTGCGGCGGACTGTATTTGAATGTGAAATTGACCTTTTTTGTTGCAGGTAGAAAGTCACCACCGGTCTCTATCGAGAGTGGGGAGATTGTGGTTACATCAAATACTAGCGTTGAAGCGGGCTCTCATGATGAGTCCGTAAGAGGTGAGCAGCCCAACCTGAATGACATCAGAGAGTTAGAAAAGAAATTCCAAGCTGAAATTCAAGAGATTAGAGCGGAGTTAAAGAAGGCGGAAGAGCGCGAGAAGGCATCGGCGGAGCGTGAGAAAGCCTTTAAGTATCAGATCGCCAACATTTCAAGGGCGCTGGAGAGGTCTGATAGAGAGAAGAAAAGGCTTGCTGATGATGTCCGCTTCTATAAAGGAAAGCACTTGGCGATGGCACGGTAAGAGAAAGGGAAGCGGGCTGCCGAGGTTGTTGAGTATAGATCGTAATTGCCAGATCGCGTCGCTCAGGAGCCGGCAGCACCAGTAGAGGTTGGCCAACATATCGCGGACAAGGAGCTGAGGCCGGCAATGGAGCCGATGATTCCCCTCAGTCGGGTAGACCAAGAGGCCGCTCACATGAACCAGACCATTAACTCCATTCATCACCACATCTGTCGCTTGTATAGTGAGGTGTAACGCCCCCAATCGTCACATGACATATAACGGTGCGTTCGGCCGGGGCCCCACGCCATATGTCACATACAAGTGACAGAATTACTTGTGGTGATCAAATTCTATTCGTATCCTTAACCCAATCCATTCTAGCACCGCATATTTAAGTTATATGAACTCAACTCCTGGAATGTCCACTAATACATAAATTTCATATTTATATATCCAAAACCAGGAATGTATACAACCCACACACACATGGCCTTAAGGCCTTACAGGTTGCTCTTTGTACACATATACAAGTTCGTACATCGTCACGCAGGCCGGCCACACATGAAATCCAACCACGATTCACTTGGCCTTCAAGGGCCTTAGCAGCAAGCTTTCAATCTGCTTATTTCATTTCGAGCCGCAGCACCTGCACGTAGACATCCACCAAAGAGTGGCAAACAAAGTAATGGTCAGCTACAGCTGACCAATTATAATGACCCTAACCCATGCCCGGGACAGCGGTTCCTTCCATGTATGCATTTGCAAGTATAATAGCTAACATTCACAATCACACATAGCAAATCACAAACGCCGACCGCAGCCAGACGCTTCGTGCACTCAGGTCACCTTACGGTGTACCGGAAACCCGTGGTAATAACACCAATCACACGGTAATTAACTTGTTGGCTGGCCTGTCCTAGTCACCCCAACACGCATGCTGGTTGCATTCCGCCCAAACCAAGCAAAGGTACGTACCGCATGGAAAACATGAGCATCCATCCAACAGATCGACCCGCTTTTATTTCGTTGTAGCAAGTCGGGCTCTCGGACGCTCCCGAACACTGCCACCAATCGATCTCTCCAACATGCCCAGGTACAAGTTAGCCTTGCCCGTGCTGACATCGTCACTAGCGCACCATGACGCGGGTCGGCCTTCCCTTCCTAGGTAGTCGCAGCTTCCCGCTCTCGCAGAGCAAACCACAAGGAGCTTCACAAAGCATCCAAGATTATATCCATGGCTACCACACACATGAGCATACCATCCACACATAGTATTCAATCATCCAAGACACAAAGCACATAGCATCTTTGCAAATCCACGGAGTCTCCTCAGGTTTACCCATGATCATCACCAATCCAGACTAACGGTCTAGATGGGCTTCACACAGCATGCCTATGCCGTACTCCAAAATTCCGGCTCTAGATGCAGACTCAATGAAGGAATCACTTCATGGATCCACCTTTGGTAGAGGAATCCACGCATATGCATAAAGAAAGGACTTCGATGTCCAAGAAGGAGATCGTTACCCTTGAATATCGCTTTGGTGCCATAAAGTAGCCGGACGGAAGTCACCGCCTTCACGAATCCGCTCTCAGATCTTCGTTCCACACTCCGCAGCTGGTTTTCTCTTCCTCCTTCCTTCCCTTGCACTCCCCTCTTCCCCCTCTCTCTTGAAATGAGAAGAAGAAGAAGAAAATGAAGAGGAAGGGTTTAAATCCCCATTTCCCTGGCCTTAGCAACACTTGGCCAGAGCCTATCCATGGGGTCTAGGAATAGGGAATCAAACGGCTCAGAATTATCCAGAAAAGCATGAACACGGCCTGACACACCCTGTGACACGCCCGTATCACAGGGCGTATCACTTAAGCGGCAGGCAACCGACTTACAACCAACCAGTACACGGCCGTGGGACACGCCCGTGTCACGGGCCGTGTCCCCTGACATGCCCTCAGACACGCCCGTGTCTGAGGGCATGTTCATCAGGCTGCACAACCTCAAAATAACCGGAGACTCACACGGCCCTGGGACACGCCCGTGTTCCAGGCTGTGTTCACCTGGACATACCCGTGTCCCGCAAATACGCCTTGGCTCAAAACGTCGGGCTAAGTTCGTCGACCATATTGACACGCCCTGTGACACGCTGTTGGGTATTGTATCCACAACGTACCTGATTTGAAGAAGCCCCTGAACAAGCTAAGGTAAATAGACAATGTACTTGATAAAATCTTTCAAGTTGTGCTTGCAGTTATTCCACGCTAAGTGCGCACCAATGTCAGGGTGCAGTAGGTCAATATACACGGGTCTGCGTGACGTAATCCCTCGTTGAGCAGATCAGTGTGTTGGCCTACGTGTACTCTCTCTATTGGAGTGTACTTATTTTCAAGAATAGGGCTGTGATCATGCAAGAGCAGACAAGGAGCAAGGATGGGTCAAAGAGCAGCTCATGGGTGGAAAGACGAAAAATCGTCTAAGTATGAATCGACGAGAATCACTAGTGATTCTCGCCGAATCATCGAGAATCACTGGCTGATTCTCGCCGTCTCTTTCCAGCTTTATCAGAGTGTGCCATTAAGTCAAAATCGACGAGAATCACCGTTGATTCTCGTCGAATCGACGAGAATCACCTTCGATTCTCGCCGATTTTTCCTTAGACGATTCTCTGGATCCCACTGGACCGGATCAAATATTAAGGTGCTGATTTTGAACCGATATTAGGGTTTCTTTTGGTGGGACCCACAACGGTCATAAAGAGGTATACTACTGTATAAATACTCGCATATTATGAACAGTAGAAACAGACAGAAAAATATACGAAGCCGAGCCGCCGACGTGACCTAGATCGCGATACCTGCTCCGCCGCCGTCGCCGCTAGTGCTAGCAGATCGCCGGCCATTTGATCGTGGTTTCCTCCAGATCTCCCGTCGACAGAAGCTTAGCCAAGCATTGCGTCTCACGCGTCAAACCAGAGATCCTTTGTCTCTTGATTTGTTGATCGGGAAAACTTTCCCCGTCCGAATCGATCGAGACGATCGATCCTAGTGTGACCGTTGGAAGACCTTGCTATCTTTGCTATGAAGTTTGAATCTCCAAAGTACAGCAGCCGCACACCGTTGTCGCCGCCGATCCCGAGAACCAAGCCTCCACCCTTCTTGCTGCCGCCAGTTCCGGGGAGATTCTCTCCAAGAGAGATCTAGGGTTGTGGACACTAAGTTGACTTCAAGAACACATCATCGAACGAAGAGGGACACCTTAGTCTCCATAAGTAGTTTGTATTTTTTATACATTCTAGTTCATTTTTATTGTAAATGAACGTTGGTTTCTAGTTGTAAGGGTTGGGTGCAACCCGTGTTGTGGGAGTGTTGTCTCCTACGTGTGGAAGGGTTCCTTCTGATAGTGTAAGGATTGGATTTCAATCCTGTTGATGAAGTGACCGAGTCGTCCCTTGTTGGGAGATAGGTCGAAGGGGGAAAGTGGATGTACCCAAATCGGGGAACCACTATAAATTGCTCGTGTACTTTCTTTGCTGTGCTGTTTTATTTTCGTGTGCAGGTACAATTTTAATTCCGCAAAAACGCTGCACATCACCTATTCCCCCCCCCCCATAGGTGAAGGTAGTTGACACTAGGAGGACTTTCAAGTGGTATCAGAGCCAGGTTCCTCATCAAAAAGGTTCACACCTTGAGTAAAATCCTGCCACTAGTGTCAAGAACAAGGAAAACATCTACCATGGACGGGCTCAAGTACACAGGCAAGATTCCAGTGTGCACCAAGCTCAACTTTCCTATTTGGAAGGAAAGGATCAGGTTCTACATGGAAGCAGTTGATCCTCGTCTCTTCATGATCGTGGAGGAGGGACCTTATGTCCCCACTAAGATCTCCACCATTTATCCTACCAAGAAAGTACCAAAGAAAATTTCTGAAATGTACAAGGACGAGATGGTGCTGGTGGGACTTGATAAGAAGGCGCAGAACATTCTGGTCAGCGCTGTCGATGACTCAATGATGCAGAACTTCAGCAACTGCAGGACAACAAAGGAGATCTAGCACTGCCTGATTATTCTAATGGAGGGCACTGATGAACTGAGGGATGATCGGAGATCCCTCCTGAACCAGAAATATGAGGCCTTCAGACAAGGGCCTAAGGAAGAGATCGGAGTCACCTTTGAGAACTTCCTCAAGATTGTCAATGCGCTCAAAGGATATGGAAGAGTGTTCACTGATGGTGAACTTAATGACAAATTCCTTAGGTCCCTTACTAAGGAATGGGACACAAAGATCCGCGCCATCCGAGAGTTTGGCAGACTTGCTGATACAGACCCGTAAATTCTATTTGGGAAGCTGATGTCCTATGAGCTTCAACTGAACACCAGGAAAGCAAAAGAAGAAGCAGAGAAGCCTGCAGCCAAGGAAAAGACTGTGGCCCTAAATGCAATTCACTCCAGGAAGGGCAAGGGTGCGGTTTCATACCGTGCCAGGAAAAAGGATGAGGAGGAGGACTCCGAGCCATGCTCCTCCAGCTCAGAGCTGTCTGAGGAAGATTTCTCCCTCATCACCCGAGAATTCAAGAAGTTCCTCAAGATGAGAAATCAAAGAAAGAGAGACGGCTCCTCCTCCAGGCATCAAAAGAAAAATTATTCATCTGACAGGTATGCTTCTAAACTGAACAAACATCGCTCCTCTGACATTATTTGTTTTGGATGCAATAAGCCAGGACACGTTGTTGCCGACTGCTACCAAGGCAAGAGAGAAAAGGGGAAAGGAGAGGAGCACAAATCCTCTAGAGATAAGAAGAAAGAGCGGAGCTACATCGCCAAAAAGCCAAAGACACTGAGTGAGTATGATTCCTCAGACTCCAGTGATGTTGAGGAAGCCTACTTCGGGCTGGTGGGTCGCTCCGACTCAGAAGGAGAATGCCCCCCATTTACTGGGAAGGTAAAAGCTCACACCCCTCTCTCCGACTCTGAATCTGATCCTGAGTCTCAGGATGATGACCCTGAGGATAGCCTTTCGGCCCGTGAAGCGGAGCTCCTCAAGAAGTATGAGCTTCTGCTCAACACGTTCGAAGAATGTCGTAAGAGATTGAAGGCTGAGAAAAAGGAAGTGAAATTCCTTAAGGGTGAGAGTGTCTCCCTAAGGGAAGAGATCACCAGTTTGATCTCTCTCTGACAGGAGCACCTAGACCTGACTTCAAAGCATTCAGAGTCTCTTAAGCTCCTTGATCTTAAGCAGGAGGAAGTCGATAAGTTGGAAGAACAACTTGCGGCAGAAAGGAAGATCGTCAAGAGCTTCTCTATGCAAAAAACAGTTCTTCCAGTACTTGATACCTTCTCTGCTCAGGCTAAAGGAGCTGTCTTGGGGCATGTAGGGGCATCTGGTTCCTCATCCAGGAGAAACAGGAACCAGAGAAAAAATAAGGCTGCCAAGAAGGCCTCCGCTGCTGAAAAGGGAAAGGCTCCGCTCAGTCCTGTTGCGTTCAGAAAGCCTAGCTTTCCTTGCAACCAACATGACTTTGAATCAACCTTTGGTCATCATTTCCGGCCCTCGGTTGCAAAGCCAAAGAGCCAATATGATGGTTGGACTTTTCCGCGCAACTTCAGTGAGAGTGTCTTCAAGGCACCTTATGAGGAAATCCACATGGGAAATTATGGTCAATTCTCTAGCGACCATAATGGAAAGCAGGCACCAAGAGCCAAGCCTGTTATACTAAAGGAACAGAAAGTGAAGAAGTCATGTGACTGCAATCACTATGAGGCCTCCACCTCCAGATCCAAGGTCCCGGCTGTACCCGCCATTCCCAGGGTAAAGCAGGAGCCTAGGACAAGGTACAACAGATTTGACTGTTGGTGTTGTGGCAAAATCGGTCACTTTGCCGTGGATTGTTGGTTTAATCCGAGGTATAACGAGACTCCCTATGTTAGCAATGCGAGGCCGACCACTCGTAGGGTTAATCACCTGAGGGGGAGTATGCTAACCAAGAATCTAGGACCCAAGTTCGATTGGGTTCCTAAGGGAAATTAATTTGTTTTGCAAGAATGTCCAACGGCCACCAAAACGCCAATATGGTACTTGGACAGTGGATGCTCCCGGCATATGACTGGGACAAGAAGCCTGCTGCGTGATGTAATGCCCCGAAACTCAAAGGAGAAAAGGGGGATGTTTTGGGCCAGTTTGAGTTCTGGCTGCAGGCACACGGCCTGGGACACGGGCGTGTCCCAGGGCGTGTCAAGCCTGTGTCGACACTAAGGCGGGAAGTCGACACTTTGGTCTCGACATTGTGTCGAGACTGGGCACACGGCCTTCGACACGGGCGTGTCGTAGGGCGTGTCGACCCATGTCGACACTTAGCCGCGAAGTCAACACTGTGCTTTGACGATGTGTCGAGACATGGCACACGGCCTGCGATACGGGCGTGTCGCAGGGCGTGTCAACCCGTGTCGACACTCGTCCCGCGAAGTCGACACTTTGGTGTCGACAATGTGTCGAGACATGGCACACGGCCTGCGACACGGGCGTGTCACAGGGCGTGTCGACCCGTTTCGACACTTAGCCGCGAAGTCGACACTTTGGTCTCGACACGGTGTCGAGACAAGGCACACGGCCTAGGACACGGGCGTGTCCAAGGCCGTGTCGTCAGGTCGACGATCTTCGCTCGACGAAGTGTCGAGACCGTATACACGGCCTGGGGTCCAGGCGTGTTGAGGTGCCACGGGTAGGGACACGGGCGTGTCCTAGAACCCGTGCAGTGCTCGGGTTGATTTTGGGGAAAAATCATGGGGTACACGGCCGGCCACACGGCCGTGTCAGGTGGAACACGGGCGTGTCAGCTCGAACACCGACGTGTTCGATACCCATGTGCGATTCCAGGTGATTCGATTTTGACGGCGAATGCGGCACACGGCCCTGGACACGGGCGTGTGCCAGGCCGTGTTCGGTCCAGATTAGGCATTTCAGCCCCGAATCAAAGCCGTTCGTTTCCTTGTTTTGAGATCCAACGGCTGGGGGATGTTCCTGAAGGGCTATACCCGTGAATGGACTTGGAAAACCCTTACTTTTCAGAAGTTTCATCTTCCTAAAACCTTAGAGAGAGAGGAGAGCCAAGGGAGGAAGAAGGAGCTAGATCCCGCCATTGGAGGAGCTTCGGAGCTCCGAATCGCGAGCCGACTCCGGATCCACGGAGGCAACGCTAGTGCGGTGGTTTTCATCCGATTACTTTTCAATGGCGCTAAAGAGGAACGCAAGGGTAATGATCCTCATCTTGATCATGAGTAGCTCTCTTTCTTTGCATAGGAAGCCCACTCTCGCGAGTTTGCGGAGAGTTGGAGGCATTCCTTCGGGTAGATATGTGAACTCCCCGTTGTTTAGAGTCCGTAAGCGAGAACGGACATAGGCATGATGTGTGAAACCTACCCGGACATGTTGGTCTGTATCGGTGATGTTGCATTGCATAAATGGCGGAGAAGACTCCGTGCTATGGATTGTTTTTCGGGTTTTTTACGCGGTAGATTGCAGCAGGGAGCCTTGGGGATTAACCCAAAGGTGCACCCGGAAAACTGGCCGGATACGAGATCTTGCCAACTTTTGGGCCTAGGTGCCAAGTAGTACATAACTGGGTTATGTAACATCGTATGTTCAATTCACGGGCTTCGGGGAAGCTTAACCCATGCCGATGATATTTAAGTGTCGTGGTAAGTGAGCAACAGGTTGAGTGGGAACCGTTCCTGCGTTATGCCGAGGGCATAGAGGTCGGGTCTTTCTGTCGATGACATTAAAGTGTCGTGACATGGGCTGTTGATGACATTAAAGTGTCGTAACGTTTGCCTAAAAGACCATTGTTTTTGCTCACGAGTTATTGTCGTCCTAGAGATGGTGGTGAGTTAGCGGCTTACACTGCGATCACCAAGAATGTGCCCTGAGAGCACGGGGCGTGTGGCCGTGCGAGCCAACGTCCGTGATGAAATGGCTATTTGTAATTATTGCTCGCTTATGCTAATGAAATGCAGGGAAGGAGCATCGCCGCCCCGAGTTGGTGGCGGGATCGTTATAATTTGGTCAGCATTGCTGACCGTTGCCTTGTTTTGCCACCGTGCGGTGGTTTGTTGCTTGCAGGTGCAGCTGGACCAAGCGATCAATAGCGGGCTAAAGCCCTTTTTGCGAAGCTGGCCCTCGAAGGCCCCAGTAGAAGTGTTTACTGCTTTATTCATGTGTGACCGGCCTGCGTGTCGTAGTTTGTAAAACATGTAATATTCAAGTGAAACAGTTTGTAAGGCCTTAAGGCTTGTTTTGGGTATTTTTGTATAACATTCCTAATTCGTATAAGTGGACATTCGTGCTTTGATGCTGGGTTCTTGTTTACAACTTTTATAAACTGCTTCCGCTAGAATGCTCTGTGTAGGACGTTGAGATTGGTTGGATGGTTTCCATAAGTAACCACCCGGTCTGTATGTGGTATATGGCGTCGGGCCCCGGCCGGACCTACTGCTATATACTATGCGACGGATAGGGGGTGTTACAATTTGGTATCAGACTACTGGTTTTGGTCGGGCTTAAACTGAATTCGTGGGCGAATTCTTTTTAAGGGGTGGTGAGCACATTGTGTGCGTCATTGTTATAATGGTAAAAGAACCCATGAATGTCCACTTAGGAATGAAAATACTCGTGTTTGAGGAACCTGCGTGTTCCTATAATTGCTGTTTGCAATTTTATTTGGTCGCTTAACGGTGTTTTGTACCACTATAGGTGACCAGAATTGGTGTTGGGCCATCAGAACGCCGAGTTTCTGAGGCTAGTAGTGCACCGAAAGTTGCTCCCGCAACACCTCTGTCGGCTGAGAATATTCGATTGGTGGCTGAAGCGGTGTTGGCCGTGATAAATGCGCAGCCTGGAAGGCAAACGCAGCAGCCCGCTCCTGTGATGGAGCAAGTACCTCTTCAAGAGGCTGAGCCGAGGAGGGTGGAGCAAGTGGTTGTGGAACCGGTGGTGCCAAGGAGGGCAACTGAGAGGCAGCTGAAGCATGTAATGAGCTTTAACCCTCCGTTATTCTCGGTGTTGGGAAGCCCATCTCAGGTTGAAGTCTGGCTCTCCAGGGTGAAGAGAGTCATGAAAGCGACGGAGACGGAGGAGTGGCAAATGACCACCATCGCTACGTTCCTTCTGGACGGTGAAGAGAGGATGTGGTGGGAAGGATTGGAGCTGCACTTACTGAGGGGTAGGCAACTTGGTGATGTCTTGATGGAGGAGTTCTCGAGATTGTTCTTGGCTAGATACCTCCCTTCGACGCAGAAGATAGCGTTGGAGAATGAGTTTTTGAAGTTGGTTCAGGGTGAGAAGAGCATGGATGAATATCTCCATGAGTTCACTCGTTTGAGTCGATATGCTAGCTCCACCATCGTGGACGAGGAGCGCAAGACTAATCGCTTTTATGAAGGCCTGAGGGATGAGTTGAGATTATTACTTTCGGGGCCGATGATGCAGGGTTTCTTAACCTTGGTCAATACTGCCCGGTCCTTGGAGAAGGACATGAAGAGCTTGCAAGCGAAGAAAAGCTTGGGCGAGAATAGGTCGGAGTCCAGATGGCCAAACACGTCAAAATTTGTGTTCCGAAAGTGGAACAAGAAAGCTAAGACTTCGGGTCTAGCCCTCTCTGCTGGTGCTTCTGGGGAGACTACGGGTCGGACCCCGGGCGCATGCTATAATTGTGGGAAGTTGGGGCATTATGCCCGTGAGTGCCGTAGCGGACGCCCCAAGCCTGAGAGGAGGGAAGGAGCTACTTATGAAGAGAAGGGAAAGGCGGTGGAGTCGACCGCATCCCATTATGCTCCGGCCCAACCAAGGGTCTATAATCTTGGCCAACAGGAGGCCATCAAAAAAGCTGATGTGGTGACAGGTACGATTTAATTTATAGCAAGTCAATTTCTTTAAATACTTGTTATGCATATGTTACCTTACCACTGCTTGTTTAGGATTTGTATTGATTTGTGAAAATCCGGCACGAGCACTCTTCGATACGGGAGCTTCACACTCCTTCTTGTCCGAAGGATTTATATCACGCATCGGAGTCCCTTCTTCGATGGCGAAGGATAGGTTGGATGTGTTGTTACCCAATGGTTGTTCGATGCGAGCGGATAGGATCTGCGATGTTAAGATTCGTATTGGGGAACAGGAGTTTGACCTGCGGGCGTCCTTACTTCCGTTGGTGGAGTTCGACATCATATTTGGCATGGAATGGCTCTCGGAGCAGCAGGCCCATATAGATTGCGCTAGCAAGGAAGTCAAGCTGGGAGCAAGTCGTAAGACGACTTTTACGGCCTTAAAGGGGTCGAGCAAGACGTTGATGTCTGCTCTTTAGGTGGTGAAGGCGGTTCGTGCCGGAGCAGAACTGTTCTTTACACTAGTGGAGGTTGCAAAGCCGAAGCCCGCGTTGGATTGTATTTCAGTGGTATCGAAATACCCTGATGTGTTCCCCGCAGATCTTCCTGGAGCCCCGCCTCAACGGGAGATAGATTTTACGATCGAGCTAGTGTCAGGTGCAAAGCCTGTGTCACGATCTCCGTATCGGCTAGCGCCTAAGGAAATGGCGGAGCTGAAAGTTCAACTGCAAGAGTTGTTGGAGCAAGGGTATGTGCGCCCGAGTTCTTCGCCTTGGAGCGCACCGGTCCTCTTTGTTAAGAAGAAGGACGGAAGCTTGAGGCTATGTATTGATTATCGGGAGTTAAACAAGCTGACTGAGAAGAACAAGTACCTGATCCCTCGGATTGATGATCTCTTCGATCAGTTAGTCGGGTCGACGGTGTACTCGAAGTTGGATCTCAAGGCTGGGTACTATCAGCTGCGGATAAGGGAGAGTGATATCCCGAAGACAGCGTTTAGTACGAGGTACGAGCATTATGAGTTTACGGTCATGCCGTTTGGGCTGACTAATGCGCCGTCAGTGTTCATGGATTTGATGAACAAGACTTTCAGGGAGTACTTGGACCATTTCGTGATCGTCTTCATCGACAATATTTTGGTGTACTCGCAAAGTGAGGAAGATCACTTCAAGCATCTTCATTTGGTGTTGGAGACACTCAGGAGAAATCAGTTGTATGCCAAGTTCTCGAAGTGCGAGTTTTGGCTATCCTCAGTGGCGTTCCTCGGGCATATAGTGAGTGGAGAGGGTATTTCTGTGGATCCGGCGAAGATTGTTGCGATACGGGAGTGGCCTGAGCATGCTACGGTAGTAGAAGTCCGGAGCTTTTTGGGGCTTGCCGGCTATTATAGGCGCTTCGTAGAGAACTTCTCGCGGATAGCGTTGCCTCTCACTACTTTGACGAGGAAGGAGCATAAGTTCGTTTGGACGCCGGAGTGCGCGCGAGCTTTTGAGAAATTGAAGTGTCGGTTGACCACGGCGCCTGTGCTGAGTTCGCCGGTTGGGACCGAAGGCTATGAGATATAAAGCGATGCTTCAGGCAGCGGTTTGGGTTGCGTGCTACTACAGCACGGAAGCGTGATAGCTTATGGCTCGAGACAGCTAAAAGTGCATGAGAGGAATTATCCGGTCCATGACTTGGAGTTAGCGGCCGTTATTTTTGCCTTGAATCTGTAGAGACACTATTTGTACGGTGTGAAGATTGATATCTACACGGATCATAAGAGCCTGAAATATTTGATTGATCAGGAGGATCTGAATATGCGGCAGCGTAGATGGATGGAGTTCCTGGGGGACTATACATTCAAGATCCACTACGTGCATGGAAAAGGGAATGCGGTTGCGGACGCGTTGAGTCGTCGAGCCCCAGCTCAAGCCAATTGGCTATCAGTGCATGATGAGCGGTTGGTGCGGGAGTTGGAAGCGTTGGAGATTGTTTGTGTGGATAGACAATCTAGTGTTGAAGCAGTTCTGAATTGGACTGAAGTCCAATATGACCTGGCTGATCGTATTCGACAGGCTTCGGATATGGATGCTCATATGAAGCAGTTCATGGTAGAGGCTCTGGATGGGTCAAATTCCCAATTCGTCGTGGGGGACGGATTACTGTGGAAAGACGGTCGTCTGTGCGTCCCATGTATGGGCAATTTACGGGTGGAATTGTTGTACGAGGCACACCATACCAAGTACTCGATTCACCCGGGGAGCACGAAGATGTACCGCGATGTAAAGAAACTGTTTTGGTGGCCGGGTTTAAAGAAGGATGTGGCGCTATACGTAGCGAAGTGCCAAACTTGCGCCTTGGTAAAGGCGGAGTGCCAAAAGCCGGGAGGATTTCTTAAGTCCTTGCCTATTCCGGAGTCGAAATTTGACGACATCTCTATGGACTTTGTGCACGGTTTGCTAAGGTCGCAAAAGGGGAACGACGCCATTTGGGTAGTTGTTGATCGATTAACGAAGGTGTCGCATTTTATTCCGCATAGGAAGGATGATCCGGTGGAGAAGCTGGCAAAGCTTTATGTGGATAACATAGTACGGCTTCATGGTGTGCCCCGCAGCATCTTGAGTGACCGGGATGGGCGGTTCACGTCCAATGATTGGAGGCTTGTGCAGCAAATGTTGGGAACAAAGCTGAAATTCAGCACAGCCTTCCATCCACAAATGGATGGGCAGATCGAGAGGGTCAATAGAACAATGGAAGACATGCTTCGCATGTGTGTCTTGGACTTTGGAAAGCAATGGGAAGATCACCTTTATTTGGTGGAATTCGCATACAACAACAGCTACCGAGCGAGTATTCAGATGGCGCCTTTCGAGGCCCTATATGGTAGAAAATGCCGCACGCCATTGTCTTGGTTAGAAACGGGTGAGTCAAAGTTGTATAAGCGATCGGAAGTGGATGAGGCTACTTCTTTGGTGAGAACCGTTTGGGAGAGGTTGCTTATCGCTCAGGACCGGCAAGCAAAGTACTATAATGCCAAGCACAGGAACGTGGAGTTCGCTGTGGGCGATTATGTATACTTAAAGATCAAGCCGTTCAAGGGTGTCTCGCGGGTGCGGAGATTGAAAAAGCTAAGCCCGAGGTACCTTGGACCGTTTGAGGTTCTGGAGTGAGTTGGTGAAGCGGCCTATCGGTTGAAGATTTCTGTGGAGCTTAGTGGTTTACATGATGTATTCCATATTTCGGTGCTTCGGAAGGCGGTGCAAGAGCCTACGCAAGTGATCGCGGTTGATCAAGTGCCGGTGGATAGTGGGCTAACGACAAAGGTCAAGCCCGTGCGGATTGAGGACTCGGAGGTCAAGCGGCTACGCAATAAAGAGATCAGGATGGTCAAGGTCCGGTGGGACAATTGCGGTCGTGAGGAGCTCTCTTGGGAGTGAGAGCAGACTATGCTTGATGAGTCTTCGGAGTTGTTCCGCTCAGGTACAAATTTTGGTTTTGTACATGTCTTTCCTTTATGTAATTTCGTGGACGAAATTCTTTTAAGAGGGGTAGAGTTGTAACGCCCCGAAACTCAAAGGAGAAAAGGGGGACGTTTTGGGACAGTTTGAGTTCTGGCTACAGGCACACGGCCTGGGACACGGGCGTGTCCCAGGGCGTGTCAAGCCTGTGTCGACACTAAGGCGGGAAGTTGACACTTTGGTCTCGACATTGTGTCGAGACTGGGCACACGGCCTGTGACACGGGCATGTCGCAGGGCGTGTCGACCTGTGTCGACACTTAGCCGCGAAGTCGACACTGTGCTTTGACGATGTGTCGAGACATGGCACACAGGCCTGCGACACGGCCGTGTCGCAGGGCGTGTCAACCCATGTCAACACTCGTCCCGCGAAGTCGACACTTTGGTCTCGACAATGTGTCGAGACATGGCACACGTCCTGCGACACGGGCGTGTCGCAGGGCGTGTCGACCCGTGTCGACACTTAGCCGCGAAGTCGACACTTTGGTCTCGACACGGTGTCGAGACAAGGCACACGGCCTAGGATACGGGCGTGTCCAAGGCCGTGTCGTCAGGTCGACGATCTTCGCTCGACGAAGTGTCGAGTCCGTGTACACGGCCTGGGGTCCAGGCGTGTTGAGGTGACATGGGTAGGGACACGGGCGTGTCCTAGAACCCGTGCAGTGCTCGGGTTGATTTTAGGGAAAAATCATGGGGTACACGGCCGGCCACACGGCCGTGTCAGGTGGAACACGGGCGTGTCAGCTCGAACACGGGCGTGTTCGATACCCGTGTGAGGTTCCAGGTGATTCGATTTTGACGGCGAATGCGGCACACGGCCCTGGACACGGGCGTGTGCCAGGCCGTGTTCGGTCTAGATTGGGCATTTCAGCCCCGAATCAAAGCCGTTCGTTTCCTTATTTTGAGATCCAACGGCTGGGGGATGTTCCTGAAGGGCTATACCCGTGAATTGACTTGGAAAACCATTACTTTTCATAAGTTTCATCTTCCTAAAACCTTAGAGAGAGAGGAGAGCCAAGGGAGGAAGAAGGAGCTAGATCCCGCCATTGGAGGAGCTTCGGAGCTCCGAATCGTGAGCCGACTCCGGATCCACGGAGGCAACGCTAGTGCGGTAGTTTTCATCCGATTACTTTTCAATGGCGCCAAAGAGGAACGCAAGGGTAATGATCCTCATCTTGAGCATGAGTAGCTCTCTTTCTTTGCATAGGAAGCCCGCTCTCGCGAGTTTGCGGAGAGTTGGAGGCGTTCCTTCGGGTCGATATGTGAAGTCCCCGTTGTTTAGAGTCCGTAAGCGAGAACGGACATAGGCATGATGTGTGAAGCCTACCCGAACATGTTGGTCTGGATCGGTGATGTTGCATTGCATAAATGCCGGAGAAGACTCCGTGCTATGGATTGTTTTTCGGGTTTTCTACGCGGTAGATTGCAGCAGGGAGCCTTGGAGATTAACCCAAAGATGCACCCGGAAAACTGGGCGGATACGAGATCTTGCCAACTTTTGGGCCTAGGTGCCAAGTAGTACATAACTGGGTTATGTAACATCGTACGTTCAATTCACGGGCTTCGGGGAAGCTTAACCCGTGCCGATGATATTTAAGTGTCGTGGTAAGTGAGCAATGGGTTGAGTGGGAACCGTTCCTGCGTTATGCCGAGGGCATAGAGATCGGGTCTTTCTGTCGATGACATTAAAGTGTCGTGACATGGGCTGTTGATGACATTAAAGTGTCGTAACGTTTGCCTAAAAGACCATTGTTTTTGCTCACGGGTTATTTCCATCCTAGAGATGGTGGTGAGTTAGCGGCTTAGATTGCGATCACCAAGAATGTGCCCTGAGAGCACGGGGCGTGTGGCCCTGCGAGCCAACGTCCGTGATGAAATGGCTATTTGTAATTATTGCTCGCTTATGCTAATGAAATGCAGGGAAGGAGCATCGCCACCCCGAGTTGGGGGCGGGATCGTTATAATTTGGTCAGCATTGCTGACCGTTGCCTTGTTTTGCCACCGTGCGGTGGTTTGTTGCTTGCAGGTGCAGCTGGACCAAGCGGTCAATAGCGGGCTAAAGCCCTTTTTGTGAAGCCGGCCCTCGAAGGCCCAAGTAGAAGTGTTTACTACTTTATTCATGTGTGACCGGCCTGCGTGTCGTAGTTTGTAAAACATGTAATATTCAAGTGAAACAGTTTGTAAGGCCTTAAGGCTTGTTTTGGGTATTTTTGTATAACATTCCTAATTCGTACTAGTGGACATTCGTGCTTTGATGCTGGGTTCTTGTTTACAACTTTTATAAACTGCTTCCGCTAGAATGCTCTGTGTAGGACGTTGAGATTGGTTGGATGGTTTCCATAAGTAAACACCCGGTCTGTCTGTGGTATATGGCGTCGGGCCCCGGCCGGACCTACTGCTATATACTATGCGATGGATAGGGAGTGTTACACGTGATTACACTCCAGTAGAGAATGGTACCAAAGTCATCTTTGGGGGGTCAGATCGAGGAGTCACCAGAGGTTACAGTATGATTTCCAACGGTATAATCTCTATCACCGACGTGGCTTATGTTGAAGGGTTAAACCATAACCTGATCAGTGTAAGTCAGTTATGTGATAAAGGTTATGACATTAAGCTCTGCAAGGATAAATGCCTTATAATGTCATGTGCCTCTTCTGAGACGGTATTAATAGGCATTAGGAGCAAAAATATCTTCTGCTTAAATTTTCTTAGTTTAGATTCATCTACCCCCGTATGCCTAGTGGCCACAGGCAGTGCATCTCTTTGTGAACAATGGCACAAGAGATTGGCACATATTAATTTCAAAACAGTTAGTATGTTGTTTTCAAAAAACTTAGTAAGGGATGCTCCCGTTATCAAGTGCATCAAAGATAGCCCCTGTCATGCATGCCAGATGGGCAAACTGACTCGGGCTACCTTTAAGAGCATCGCAGACAAAGACTCTTCCCGGTGTCTTTATCTTCTACATATGGACCTGTTTGGTCCAATGCAAGTTCATAGCTTGGGAGGCAAGTCCTATAGGGTAGTGATAGTTGATGATCATTCTCGGTTTACATGGGTGTTCTTCTTAAAACGAAAGTCAGATATGTTTGACATCTTCACTAGTTTTGTCAAGCAGGTTCAGAATGAATTTAACTACTCAGTGGTCAAAATCAGAAGTGACCATGGAACAGAATTCGAATCTGGTGCTATGACAGAGTTTTGTGAAGAACAAGGTATCTTTCATGAGTTTTCCTCCCCGCGCACTCCTCAGCAAAATGGAGTCGCGGAGAGGAGAAATAGAACTCTCATTGAAGCTTGCACGACAATGTTGAAAGACGCTTCTCTCCCAGAATACTTCTGGGCAGAGGCGGTCAATACAGCTTGTCATGTACAAAACCGAGCATTGATCAACAAGCATCATCGTAAGACGCCTTATGAGCTATTGAGAGGCAGGAAACCAACCATGTCCTACTTAAGGATCTTTGATTGCAGATGTTATGTACTGAATAATGGGAAGTACTCGCGCACTAAATTTGGTGAAAAATGCTTCGAAGGCACATTCATGGGCTATAGTTCCCACAGTCGGGCATATAGGGTCTTCAATAAGAAAACCCTAGTGGTAGAAGAATCAATTAATGTCGTATTTGATGAAGGAAGCTTGCTTAACAGCAATTCTTCCAGTGGCATTCTTGAAGATGCAGGTGCACGACTTGAATAGCTGAATCTTGATGAGACCGCTAAAGATGGAACTCCCAAGTACGTCAAAGTTTCCACATCAATGTCTACTGGGAATGTTGAAGATCAAAATGGAGAAAATCTCTTAGAAGAAGGCGAAGTCCAAGAAGTAGTCGAAGCTCCTGATGCCGGACTTCTAGAGCTCCGGCACGTGCGGGATCACCCTAGAGAGCAGATCATTGGAGATCCTCGTGCTGGTGTCAGAACTCGAAGAGGTACTATTAACGAGATTTTGCATCTTAGCTTCCTGTCACAGGTTGAGCCAAAGAAGTTCGACGAGGCGAACAGAGATGCGGCATGGATTTTGGCCATGCAAGAGGAACTGCACCAATTCGAACGATGCAACGTTTGGATGCTGGTTCCCAGACCATGAAAGCAGAATATGATTGGCACCAAGTGGATCTTCAGAAACAAACTGGATGAACATGGTGTCATCATAAAGAACAAGGCAAGGCTGGTGGCTCAAGGTTACAGACAGGAGGAGGGGATTGACTTCGACCAGACCTTTGCACCAGTGGCAAGGCTCGAGGAAATCAGATTGTTCCTGGTGTATGCTTCGCACAAAGGATTCACAGTCTATCAAATGGATGTGAAATCAACATTCTTGAACGGAGACCTGAAAGAGGAAGTATACGTCACTCAACCCCCAGGTTTTGTCAATCCTACTTATCCCCATCATGTATATTTTCTTAATAAAGCTCTTTACGGTTTAAAACAAGCTCCACGAGCTTGGTATGAGAGCTTATCTAGTTTTCTTCTTGAGAAAAAGTTCTCTAAAGGTAAAATAGATAAGACATTGTTTCTCAGGGAAGTCAAAGGCAAGATTTTGCTGGTGCAAATCTATGTAGATGACATCATATTCGGCTCAACGGACAACAATCTTTGCAAAAAGTTTTCTAAACTTATGCAAGGAAAGTTTGAAATGAGCAGTATAGGAGAGCTAAAGTATTTCTTAGGACTTCAAGTGAAACAGTCTGGGGATGGAATCTTCATCTCTTAGACAAAGTTCACAAATGAACTCCTCAAGAAATTCGGTATGGAGAATGCAACCTCTATGAGGACTCCAATGGGATCCACTATGTCTCTGGATAAGGATGAGAAAGGTAAACCTTTCGATGAAACCAAATACAGAAGCATCATCGGATCCCTGCTCTACCGTACGGCTAGTAGACCGGATATCATGTTCTCCACATGTGTCTGTGCCAGATATCAGGTGAACACTAAGGAATCTCACTATGTCGCTGCAAAGCGAATTCTCAGATACCTTAAAGGTACTCTGAATCATGGCTTGTGGTACCCGAGAAACAATGATGTCGAGCTAATAGGTTTTTCAGATGCTGATTTTGGAGGGAGTAGGGATGACAGGAAAAGCACTTCCGGGACGTGTCAATTCCTCGGCAGAAGGCTTATTTCATGGAACACCAAGAAGCAGAATTGTGTAGCAACCACCACAACAGAGTCTGAGTACATCTCGGCAGGCAGCTGTTGCGCACAACTCCTATGGATCAGAAACCAGTTAGCCGACTACGACCTTCAGTTCAAGGAAGTACCAATGTACTGCGACTCCTCCAGTGTAATTGCAATTGCCAACAATCCGGTATCGCACAGCAGAATGAATCATATTGAAGTGCGCTACCACTTCATTCGGGAGCACGTGGAGAACAAGGACATCTCTCTCTGTTATGTCCCCACGGACAAGCAGATTGACGATATTTTCACAAAGCCCTTAGACGAAGCCAAGTTCAGTCTTTTCAAAACTAAATTGGGGATGCTAAACTATGAGGAATGAAGACTACAGCAGCTCCAGGATCATGCATCTAGGGGGAGCCTCTGTAAGGAACTCTAGTGTGCGCACAAGTGCAAGAACTGAGGGGGAGCAAGTGGTTATATGCAACAGACCTAGATTTGCAGAAGCCGAAAAGGGGGAGATATATTACCCTCTCGGCTAAGGCTAAGGTGGCTCTCAAGCAATTGGTAAGGCTAAGGTGGCTCTCAAGAAATTGGTATTGGTAATGAATATCTCTCTCAACTCCATGTTACGTTCATGCTTTTCATTCCCTTACGCTCTATTCACCTTAGCTTGTAGGGTTTAGGCTTCTTCAAATAGGGCGAGATTGTTGGGTATTGTATCCACAACGTACCTGATTTGAAGAAGCCCCTGAACAAGCTAAGGTAAATAGACAATGTATTTGATAAAATCTTTCAAGTTGTGCTTGCAGTTATTCCACGCTAAGTGCACACCAATGTCAGGGTGCAGTAGGTCAATATACACGGGTCTGCGCGACGTAATCCCTCGTTGAGCAGATCAGTGTGTTGCCCTACGTGTACTCTCTCTATTGGAGTGTACTTATTTTCAAGAACAGGGTTGTGATCATGCAAGAGCAGACAAGGAGCAAGGATGGGTCAAAGAGCAGCTCATGGGTGGAAAGACGAAAAATCGTCTAAGAATGAATCGACGAGAATCACTAGTGATTCTCGCCGAATCGTCGAGAATCACTGGCTGATTCTCGCCGTCTCTTTCCGGCTTTATCAGAGCGTGCCATTAAGTCAAAATTGACGAGAATAACCGTTGATTCTCGCCGAATCGATGAGAATCACCTTCGATTCTCGCCGATTCGACGAGAATCACCTTCGATTCTCGCCGATTTTGCCTTAGACGATTCTCTGGATCCCGCTGGACCGGATTAAATGTTAAGGCGCTGATTTTGAGCCGATATTAGAGTTTCTTCTGGTGGGACCCACAATGGTCATAAAGAGGTATAGTACTGTATAAATACTCGCGTATTTTGAACAGTAGAAACAGACAGAAAAATATACGAAGCCGAGCCGCCGACGTGACCTAGATCGCGATACCTGCTCCGCCGTCGCCGCCGCTCGTGCTAGTCGATCGTCGGCCGTTTGATCGTGTTTTCCTCCAGATCTCCCGTCGACAGAAGCTTAGCCAAGCATAGCGTCTCACGCGTCTAACCAGAGATCCTTTGTATCTTGATTTGTTGATCGGGAAAACCTTCCCCGTCCGAATCGATCGAGACGATCGATCCTAGTGTGACCGTTGGAAGACCTTGCTAGCTTTGCTATGAAGTTTGAATCTCCAAAGTACAGCAGCCGCACACCGTTGTCGCCGCCGATCCCGAGAACCAAGCCGCCACCCTTCTTGCCGCCGCCGGTTCCGGGGAGATTCTCTCCAAGAGAGATCTAGTGTTGTGGACTCTTCGTTGACTTCAAGAACACGTCATCGAACGAAGAGGGACACCTTAGTCTCCATAAGTAGTTTGTATTTCTTGTACATTTTTGTTCTTTTTTGTTGTAAAGAAACGTTGGTTCCTAGTTGTAAGGGTTGGGTGCAACCAGTATTGTGGGAGTGTTGTCTCCTACGTGTGGAAGGGTTCCTTCCGATAGTGCAAGGATTGGATTTCAATCCTGTTGGTGAAGTGACCGAGTCGTCCCTTGTTGGGAGATAGGTCGAAGGGGGAAAGTGGATGTACCCAAATCGGGGAACCACTATAAATTGCTCGTGTACTTTCTTTGCTGTGCTGTTTTATTTTCGTGTGCAGGTACAATTTTAATTACGCAAAAACGCTACACATCACCTATTCCCCCCCCATAGGTGAAGGTAGTTCACACTAGGTGGACTTTCACACGCCCGTGTCACAGGCCGTGTCCTCACTCGACGCTCGACACTCGACAATCGTCGAGCAAAATTCGTCGACCACACGACCTGACACAACGCAAGTACGACATGCCCGGGGACATGCCCGTGTCCTAGGCCGTGTCACCCATGCCTGAACCCAAATAGACCCAAATTGACTTTAGGGTGTTACAATCCTCCCCTCCTTCAAATAATTTCGTCCTCGAAATTTGTCTCACTGCAATCATCCACAACATCACAAAATCTTACACCCACCGCCTCCGAGCACTCAAAAAGGTGAACCGGGTTTGAGCTCAGAGGCCGCAATATGTCTCACCCCAAGCCATCACACAAACAAACCAATATCAACACATTCATATGTCACAGATACAAAGCCATAATATTCACATATACACAGATGACGGGCCACACTTATTTCCACTCATCCGTATTATTTTGCAAATAGCGTTTAAACTCCTCGGTAAATGCCAAATTGAAAACCTGAGGTTGAATTTCACCAAGTGCACTTTGCGGATCTTGCACTTCCATATTATTCAATCGAGGCTGCGTCCGGGATGCAGATCATTAGGCCACTGCTTTACCCTTATCTTCATAAGACGCACCCATCATTTTCTCACTTCTAGGAGGGCCACTTCGATAATTAGAGGCTATATGCCCCTGTTTTCAGCATTTAAAACAGGTACGTGTCTCAACACGTCTTTGTCCATACGTTGCTTCTGATGCAACATTCGACGAGGTTTGTTCCACAGGCTTGAATCTCTTCTTTTCTCGTTTATGAAAATCCAATTGTTCCGACTGCGGAACTTTGAATTTTGACTTCTCCATCATCGCCAGTCTCCTTATTTCTTGCACTCGCTTCATCTCCTTCTCCAATGCACGGGCTGTATCTACCAACGCTTGGAAGCCTTGGCTCACCGAACTCGGAAGGGACAACCTTAACTCATCTCGAAGGCCCTCATAAAATCGATTCGTCTTTCGGGCTTCCTCGGCGAAAGTCGATCCCGCATACCGCCCCAGTCTAGTAAAATCATGCAGGTATGTATCAATATCCCACTCCCCCTGCACTAAACGTAAAAATTCATTTTTCATAGCAATCAGCTGGGACACTGGCACGTACTTGTCTAAAAACAAGCGGGAGAATTCTTCCATAGAAACTTCCGCTAACCCTCGACCGGCCAAGTAATGCACCTCCATCTCATCCCACCATAATCTTGCGTCTCCTTCCAACAGAAAAGTGGCTAAAGTCACTTTCTGCTCCTCCGTTGTCCTGATGGCAGTCATGTTTCGTTTTACCCTCGCAAGCCAATCTTCCGCCTGTGTTGGGGAAAGAGCCCCACCAAACATAGGTGGATGAAATTCCATAAAACTTTTCAACCGCTCATCCATAGGCTCTTGCTGAACACCAAGCTGCACAGGCACCACTGCAGGCCTTGCAGGTTGTGTCTGCAATATTGCGAGCACTGTTTCCGTCACCACTAGAATGGTCTCCACCAAAGGAGCCGTAGGCGCTTCAACCGGTGCGACACTCTCATCAGACCGCTGTGCTCAGACGGCCCAGCTCCACTCCTCGCCACCTATCAATGTACAGAACACCATTAATAATTAAAATCATAACAGTACTGCTACATTCACTACACACTCATGCACGTCATGTGCATGAAATACATTCCTAGTGGACATTCGTGAGTTCAATTCTGTTCTCTCCTCCCAAACAATCTCAACCTGGCTCTGATACCACTTTGTAACGCCCCCACTCGTCACATGGCATATAACGGTGGGTCCGGCCGCAGCCCCACGCCATATGTCATAGACAAGTGACTGAATTACTTGTGGTGATCAAATTCTATTCATATCCTTAACCCAATCCATTCTAGCGCAGCATATTTAAGTTACATGAACTCAACTCCAAGAATGTGCACTAATACATAAATTTCACATTTATATATCCAAAACCAGGAATGTATACAACACACACACACATGGCCTTAAGTCCTTACAGGTTGCTCTTTGTACATATATAGAAGTTCGTAAATCGGCACGCAGGCCAGCAACACATGAAATCCAACCACGATTCACTTGGCCTTCAAGGGCCTTAGCAGCAAGCTTTCAATCCGCTTATTTCATTTCGAGCAGCAGCACCTGCACGTAGACATCCACCAAAGAGCGCAAACAAAGTAACGGTCAGCTACAGCTAACCAATTATAACGACCCAACCCCATGCCCGGGACAGCGGTTCCTTCCCCATATGCATTTGCAAGTTTAATAGCTAACATTCATAATCACACACAACAAATCACAAACGCCGACCGCAGCAAGATGCTTCGTGCACTCAGGGCACCTTACGGTGTACCGGAAACCCGTGGTAACACCACCAATTGCACGGTAATTAACTTGTTGACTGGCCAGTCCTAGTCACTGCAACATGCATGCTGGTTGCATTCCGCTCAAACCAAGCAGAGGTATGTACCACATTGCAAACATGAGCATTCATCCAACAGATCGACCCGCTTTTATTTCGGTGTAGCAAGTCGGGCTATCGCACGCTCCCGAACACTGCCAACAATCGATCTCTCCAACATGCCCAGGTACAAGTTAGCCTTGCCCGTGCTCAAATCCTCACTAGCGCACCGTGACACGGGTCGGCCTTCCCTTCCTAGGTAGCCGCAGCTTCCCGCTCTCGCAGAGCAAACCACAAGGAGCTTCGCAAAGCATCCAAGATCATATCCATGGCTAGCCCACGCATGAGCATACCATCCACACATAGCATTCAATCATCTAAGACACAAAGCACATAGCATCTTTGCAAATCCACGGAGTATCCTCCGGTTTACCCATGATCATCACCAATCCAGACTAACGGTCCAGATGGGCTTCACACATCATACCTATGTCGTACTCCACAATTCCGTCTCTAGATGCAGACTCAACGAAGGAATCACTTCACGGATCCACCTTTGGTGGAGGATTCCACGCATATGCATAAAGAAAGGACTTCGATGTCCAAGAAGGAGATCGTTACCCTTGAAGATCACTTCGGTGCCATGACGTAGCCAGAAGGAAGTCACCGCCTTCATGAATCCGCTGTCGGATCTTCGTTCCACACTCCGCGGCTCCTCCAACAGCTGGTTTTCTCTTCCTCCTTCCTTCCCTTGCACTCCACTCTTCTTTCTCTCTCTTTAAATGAGAAGAAGAAGAAGATAATGAAGACGAAGGGTTTAAATCCCCTTTTCCCTGGACTTAGCAACACCTGACCAGAGCCTATCAATGGGATCTAGGAATAGGGAATCAAACGACTCAGAATTGTCCAGAAAAGGATGAACACGGCCTGACACGCCCTTTGACACTCCCGGGTCACAGGCCGTGTCACTTAAGCGGCAGGCAACTGACTTAGAGCCAACCAGTACACGGCCGTGGTACACGCCCGTGTCATGGGCCGTGTCCACTGACATGCCATCAAACACGCCCGTGTCTGTGGCCGTGTTCATCAGGATGCACAACCTCAAAATCACCCGAGACTCACCCGGCCCTGGGACACGGCCGTGTTCCAGGCCGTGTGCACCTAGACATACCCGTGTCCCGCAAACACGCCTTGGCTCAAAACATCGGGCTGAGTTCGTCGACCACATTGACACGCCCTGTGACACGCCCGTGTCACAGGCCGTGTCCTCACTCGACACTCGACACTCGACCATCGTCGAGCAAAATTTGTTGACCACACAACCTGACACAACCCAAGCACGACACGCCCTGCGACACGCCCGTATCCCAGGCCGTGTCACCCATTCTTGAACCCAAATTGACCCAAATTGACTTAAGGGTGTTATACGAGGTTCTTCAAATGAGCGACCAGGCCGCACACTTGTGTAGGTATAGGACGGAGAAGTCAATGCGGACTGAAAATAAAGACAGCTGAGTCAGCAAAACTGCGAACTATTCTATTTGATGTATAATTATTTGTGCTTTGAACAATGCTGCGCTTTATGCTGACTAAATTAGATATCCACACATTCTATTGTTAACTTGTGCTTGTCATCTGTGACCAACTGGGCGGACTAATGCTGCGTCCGCATTTCAACTAATTATCCTGTAGATGGAAAAAGGTTACGAGTTGGCGGACTGAAAACCGTGTCTGCTTTGTTTTGTGCTTTTGAACTTTGCTTGGCAGGTACTCGATTGGAAGCAGCAGTGTGAATTTAAGTTTGTTTCTGCGTTGTTCTTAACTTTTACTGCATGAACAATTGGATTATGACGGACTATGCATACTGAATAAGCGTGTTGTGCGGCCTGGCCAAAAAAGCTGTCACGCCCCACTACAATAAATATAGCCCCGTTGCTTCTTCTATGCAGGGAAACAGGTGTAGCTGAAGACCCTGCGGCCTGCCAAGATGGTGTATGCCAGGACTGACGCTGCGGTTGCTTTCCATGCTACCGACCACAGAAAATGCACTCTAATGGAGGCCGACCTTGAGGCCTTTGTTGAAAGAAAAATGGCGGACTCTAACTTGCTTGTCTGCCTTGCCGCCCATGAGGAAAGATTAAATTTTTCAACGGTGACTCAGATCGCCATACCCATCAACCACTTCGATAGCGGATTCAAATTACTGTTATTATGGGAGATTGTTGAAATATTTGAACACTACGGGATGGTGCTGGGCCAGCTCGCGCCAAACATCCTTGCCGCCATTTGCAGCTTTATTTCTTACCTACGGTTTGAGAAGATCTCCTTGTCAATGAATGTCTTTCGAAAAATGTTCTCAGTCCGCTCCATAACATCGTCCGGAGGCCGCCCTTATAAGGGAGTGATCTACTTCTACTGCAGAGAAATGAAGGTTGTGGGTCTTCCTAACAAGATCCATAACGGGACCTCAAGGTTTTTGATCTTCGAAGGCGACCTTGGGTTCGCGCATACTCATCCTCAAGAGCGCGCGGACTCCGCTTTCAAGAGTGTCCAGCTAGATGAGATGGAGTCCGCCATTGTCAAATTTGTAGCTGATGCCAAGCTTGACATCGAGTACTACATCCCACTGTTGGTGAGCCTGGCGGGTGTTTCGCGCAAAGAAAGTAAGCTTTTGCGTACTTATGGTTTGTATTCGCAGCGACCTGTGTGTTAACCCTTGTTCTGCTCTTGCAGCGACCTTGGCGGTGCCTGCGAACCTGCCACAGACGCCCAGTGGATTCACACCTACTCAAAGGGAAAGGAAATAAGAGATCGCAAGAAAAAGGAAAGACGAGGGGGATCCCGCGGCGGAGTACTCCTCTTTTGAAAGCTTTGCAATGCAGGGCGTTGGCAAACGTCAGAAGGATCAGAGGGGGAACCCGATATCCACTGGCATAATAAAAACAAGCATGTCCGCTTGTCGACAGCGCTTCCATCATGGAAATGTTCGAAAATAACTCGCCATGCTCATGTCCCAATCTCCGCGCTCTATGGGAAGCGCAACTTGAGCGACTTGAAGAAGGTTGCTTCTACCGATCTCCCTCTGCTGGCCTCCCAGGCAAGTGCGAACAGCATGGCGACGAACCACTATGTCTGTTCTCTGGCTAGAGGCCTGGTCAGACAAAATGAGCAACTTCAAGAAGAAAAAAGGGTGATGAAGGAAAGGAATGTGCGGCTGGGGAAAAAGGTTGCTCGGCAGAAGGAAGAGCTGGGGGTGAGTTATATTTGCAGCGGTCTCAATTTGAAGTCCGCCGCGAACTGATGTTTCTTCCTTTGTTTCTCGCAGGTCGCCTACTACATGGAAAATAACAACTTCCAGGCCTCTATGCTCCCCTTTGTGAAGGAAACCGTTGAGATCGCTATCGAGCGATTTGTCCGCGATGGCTTCGCAAAGGAAGGAGTGGACAGTGTTCCTTTCCTTCATCTCTTCCCTGAGTTGAAAGAGTAGGTTGCGGCAATGGAGCAGCCTGCCAAAGGAAAAGACGTCATTGTTGAAGAGGAAGAAGAAGGAGAAGAAGGGGAAGAAGAAGCAGAAGAAGAAGAAGAAGGCGAATAAGGTGGGGAAGTCATAGCTGACGACACTGGCTCAAGCCAACAAGGCGAAAAACCGTCCGCCGAGTCCGACACCTCTGCATCTTCCTCTGTTTGCAAGAGCTCGCATAGCGAGTCCGCGACAAGCACTGACTCAGATGGCAGTAGTGGAAGTGGCTCGGGGGTCTATTCTCCGGAGACTGATGTCGAAAGCCTAAACCCTGCACTCCCTGTGGAGAAGTAACAGAAGATCGCCGAGGCAGAATAATGTATTTTTTTTGTTTTTATTTTTGTAAATAGAGCGGACTCAAGTTTGGAGTCCGCCGAATACATGAAAGATGTAACTTGATTTTTGATAAAATAAAAAAGGATATTCCGGTATCAGTGTCTCCTGCAATGCTCTCTATTTTTTTTATTGACGCAGTTAAGTTCGATCTCCACGTAGCAGTCCGCATGACGCAAAGATCATCCGTACTGCATAAGTTTCTAACTTGCTAATTAGGAAATTTTATTAAACAATTCGGCCACTGTCCGCCGTAGAAAGAATGAGAAGTTCAATTGGTTGTCGAAAAGATCAGGCGGACTCTGACGAGTTCCGATAATAGACCGCGATTCTCCATTAACAAACCTTTTAAGTTTAATGATAATAAGCAATGCAGCCTCATATTTTATGTTAAACTTCGAGCTGAAAAGAACAACCGGGGACCAATCCCACGGACCGGGCGGCTATAATTTCATAGTTCGCACGCATTTTAATAGAGATCTATAGCTTGATAACTAAGGCAGCCAATAATCCAGGCCGCGATACTTTTTTTGAAGCTCGCCAAGTCCTAGTAACTTGTCAAAAAGGACATTACTGGCGGACTCTGATGGATTCTAATTCTAGTCTGTATGTAAATAACTTTTGCGAGAAAGATTAATCCGAGAAGGTACCACATGTATGTAGTATTGCTTTTCTCATAGTCGGGTCACAAAAATCCTCAAAGACCAATCCGAACTCGGCGGACTGTGCGGACACCATAGCGCAGTCCGCGCTTTATCAACTTCCTGTGAAGAATGAGATAGAGACCTATGTGATAAGGTGGGCAGGTGCGGCTGGAGCTGCATTGCTTTCCTCACGGGGTCACAAAGGTTGTAAGCTTAACGGAAATGTTTACCACCCTCTTGCCTGGAGTACAACCTAAATTGATCTTTCGGGCAGCTGCGGCCGGAGCAACATTGCTTTCCTCTGAGATCAACAAGGTTGTGGTTCTCCTGCAGGAACAACTTGTGGGTACCAGAGAGTATTCAAGGGTAAAACTTGGATGATCTATGGGCAGGTGTCAGATGGCATTGCTTTCCTCAAAGAGATTACCAAGGTGTACGCTATCCCATGCAAGCTTAGTAGAGTTGTCAACCACCGTGTCCCTCCAAAAATGCAGAGGTGGAGTCAGGTACTAGCTGGTATCCAAAATCCAGTAGCCCACCGCACAAGAATCTGCATGCTCCCACTACACGGTGTGAAATCTCCCCGCAACACGTGATCATCGTGGTGTTACGCAAATGACAACAATTCTTGGGGGGGTCCAAGCTGGACTTGGCGATGTCTCCTGGTGCGGTGGTTCTTTACTTTGCATGGTAGATAGGAGAAAGTGACTGTGCTCTATACGGAAAAAATTACTAGCCGGAGATTCTTATTGCCATAATCATTGAAATGAACACAAATGATAAGTGTTTGTTTAAGCATAAAAACGCTTTAAATCATCGACATTCCAAGTAAGGGGACATCTTCTCCATCATAGGTTTGTAGTTGATATGCTCCATTACTAAAGACTTTCTTAATGATGAATGGTCAATTCCAGTTCGTGTTTAGATTTCCTACAGAACCAGTTCAGGCGGTCGCATCTTAATTTCTTCAGGACGAGATCTCCCACCAAAAAATGCTTGACCCTGATGTTCTTGTCAAAATATCTGGCCATTCTTCGCTTGACTTACTCTTGCCTGATGGTGGCTTTATCTCGTAATTCTTCAATTTGATCCAAGCTATGTTTCATATTCTTGTCGTTAATCTCAAGCCAGTCTTCCCAACTTTGCCTGGCCAGGAAGACCCTAGGAGTTGGAACCTCAAATTCTACTGGTATGAGAGCCTCTGAACCGTGAGATAGTTTGAAAGGAGTTTCTCCGGTAGCTGTGGATGGGGTTGTTCTAAGGGTCCACAGAATTGAAGGAAGCTCCTCTGCCCAAATGCCCCTCAGATTCTGCACTTTCTTTTTTAGCAAGTTATGTATCTGTTTATTCGCAGCTTCTGCCTGACCATTGCTTCTGGGATGATTAACTGACGAGAACCGCAGCTCTATGCCGACTAGTTTGCAAAAATTCTTCATCTCTTCATTGTTGAACTGCGGCCCATTGTCCGTGATTATTGCCATCGGAATCCCATGCCTGCAAATTATCTACACCCACAAAACTTTTTTATCACCTGGGTTGTTGTCTTTGCTAGCGCCTTGGCTTCAATCCATTTGCTGAAATAATCAATCATGACCAAGATAAAGCGTCGCTGTCCGCTCGCCATGGGAAATTGCCCGAGGAGGTCCATTCCTCAAACTGCGAAAGGCCAGGGCGTGGTGATTGACACAAGTCGCTGAAATGATTGGAGTTGAAGCGGTGCAAATTTTTGGCATTGGGCACACTTCTTTGCATATGAATCAGAATCTTTTCTCATTGTGGGCCAAAAGTATCCTTGCCGCAATATTCTTCTTTCCAAAGTTCTGGCCCCTGAATGGCTGCCGCACTCTCCAAAGTGAATTTCTCGGGTCACCACAGGAACTTCTTCTTCAGATACACATCTCACCATTGGGGAGAGGAAAGTCTTTCTATAGAGAATTCCGGAGATAAGCTTATAGTTGGCTGCTTTCATTCTGATTCTTCTCTTGTCTTTCAAAGCCTGCAGCAATTCTCCTGTCGAGAGATATGACTTGAATGAGTCCATCCAAGAGGATCGTTGTTCTATTTGCATCAATTCCCCTTCTTCCATAGCAGGGTAAAAAAACTCCGAAGTTATCTCTCCCGAGGGGAGGCCGAACCTTGCTAGCTCGTCTGCCTCTGCATTGTATACTCTTGATATATATTCAATAGTGAACCTCTTAAACTTTCCAATCTCCGCTTTTACCAGCATTAAGTATTTCCTCAAGATAGGTTCTTTGGTTTCAAAATTCCTCAATACTTGGGACGCCACTACTAGCGAGTCATTTTTAACATGCGCAAAATCCATTCCCAACTCTTTTGCAAACCGCACGACCGCTAAAAGTGCTTCATATTATGCTTGGTTATTGGTGGTTGGGAATGAGGTCCTTATGGCTTGTTTTAATTTGACCCCGTTGGGGTTAATGAGGACTACTCCCTCTCCCGAGGAGTTTTTGCGTGAAGCACCATCTATATAGATTGTCCACCCTAGTGGGGATTGATCGGCTTGTTTAGCATTAGACTCAGTTGTGTCTATTAAAAAAATCTACTAATACTTGAGCTTTGATAGCCGTTCGAGGTACATATGAAATATCAAACTCACTGAGTTCAATTGACCATTTGGCTAGTCTTCCAGAGTGGTCTGGTTTTTCAAGGATACTTTTTAGCGGCTGATCGGTTATTACTCTAATTGACTGCGCTTGGAAGTAAGGTCGAAGCCTTCTGGCAGACATTACTAATGCTAGTGCGAGCTTCTCAAGGATTGGATACCTGGTTTCAGCATTCTTCAATATGTGGCTGACATAATATACCAGATATTGCCTTCTCCCTTCCTCTCTAACAAGGACCGAGCTTATTGCTTCCAAGCCTACTCCTAGATAGATGAATAACTATTGGGTATTGTATCCACAATTACCTGGATTTGAGGAAGCCACATGTTAAGCTAAGATGAATTCACAATGTATTTGATGAAATCTTTTAAGTTGTGCTTGCAGTTATTCCACGCTAAGTACACACCAATGTCAGGGTGCAGTGGGTCAATATACACGGGTCTGCGCGACGTAATACCTAGTTGAGCAGATCAGTGTGTTGGCCTACATGTACTCACTCTATTGGAGTGTACTTATTTTCAAGTACAGGGCTGTGATAATGCAAGAGCAGACAAGGAGCAAAGATGGGACAAAGAGCAGCTCATGGGTGGAAAGACGAAAAATCGTCTAAGTAATAATCGACGAGAATCACCAAGTGATTCTCGTCGATTCGACGAGAATCACTGGTTGATTCTCGCCGAATCGTCGAGAATCACTGGTTGATTCTCACCGACTCTATACGGCTAAATCAGAGCATGCAAATCTGTCGCTAAGTCAAAATCGTCGAGAATCACCAAGTGATTCGGCGAGAATCACGAGTGATTCTCGCCGAATCGTCGAGAATCACATTCGATTCTCGCCGATTTTGACTTAGGAGAATTTCTGAAGCTCGCTGGAACGGATCAAATGTTAAGGCGCTGTTTTGAACCGGTTTTAGGGTTTCTTCTGGTGGGACCCACAACGGTCATAAATGAGTATTCTACTATATAAATACTCACGTATTTTTGAACAGTATATCGGGCGATTTGAAAAAGAATTTTAAAACGAAAAAGGCGATCCGTGGACGTGACCTAGATCATGAAGCTCGCTCCGCCGCCGTCGCCGCTCGTGCCAGTAGATCGCCGGCTTTGATCGTGGTTTCTTCCAGATCTCCCGTCGACAGAAGCTCAGCCAAGCACTGCATATTACGCGTCTAACCAGAGATCCTTTGTCTCTTGATTCGTTGATCGGGAAAACCTTCCCCTTCCGAATCGATCGAGACGATCGATCCTAGTGTGACCGTTGGAAGATCTTGGTAGCTTTGCTACGAAGATTGAATCTCCAAAGAAAAGCCGCAGCACGCCGTTGTCGCCGCCGATCCCGAGAACCAAGCCGCCGCCCTTCTTGCCGCCGCCGGTTTCGGGAGAGATTCTCTCCAAGTGAGATCTAGGGTTGTGGACTCTTTGTTGTAAAGGAACGTTGGTTCCTATTTGTAAGGGTTGGGTGCAACCCGTGTTGTGGGAGTGGTGACTCCTACGTGTGGAAGGTTTCCTTCCGTTAGTGCAAGGATTGGATTTCAATCCTGTTAGTGAAGTAACCGAGTCGTCCCTGGTTGGGAGATAGGTCGAAGGGGGAAAGTGGATGTAACCAAATCGGGGAACCACTATAATTTGCTTGTGTCCTTTCTGTGCTGTGTTGTTTTGTTTTCTTGTGCAGGTACGACTTTAATTCCGCAAAAACGCTGCAAGACACCTATTCCCCCCCCCCCCCCCATAGGTGAAGGTAGTTGACACAAAGTGGACTTTCAAGTGGTATCAGAGCGAGGTTACTAAAAAAAAAGGTTCACACCTTGGGTAGAATCCTGCCACCAGTGTCAAAAGCATGGAGTTGGTGTAAGACCCCCCTCCCCCTTACCAAGGTGGGCTACCGGATCTTATGCCCAGAACCGCCGTCTTACGGTGGCACTAACTCACGGGTTAGTCGACACCGCAACACGCCGATCCTGCAGGCTAGTACGATCATAAACCTGTAGGCCAATATGAGAGGAAAGAAGTAAAACTGTATATGTAAAAAAATACCAGTCCACAAGCCACAGTACAATCATGAAAAAGAGATGAATAGTACAACATAATAGTCCACAAATAAGTACAAATGAAAGAGTAAAAAGGGCTTATGCCCTGTACATCAAATCTCTCTCTCACAAAATCATAAATGCGGAAGCTATGCTAGAACATCGGATCTCGTCCCACCTGAGGACGCACAGTAGTGGTGGTAGCCTGCTGAAGTGGTATCTGCTCCTCATGTCCTGCCTCCTCGACGTGCTGGTGCTCCATCTCCACGGGCTCCTAAAAATAGTTGGTCACCGACCATTAGTCAAAAAGACTAAGTCGTTTCCTCCGCACCTCGCCCCGCAGCTCCTAGGCACCGAGCGGGAGGACGAAGCGGAGGACAACAAGGGGTAACAAAGTGGAAGCAGGTGACAATATCTAACTAATGCTGTAATAAGTACTGTAATTCTACTCTAACAATTCTATGTACGGTACAAGTAGTAAGTAAGAGCAGTGCAGTAAAGAAAAGTAAAGAAGCAGTAGTACGAACAAGTAAATAAGCTAAGCTACCACTATGCTATCATCACAAACGTACCCTAACTTATATAAATGCCCATACAAATATATAAGTTAGGGTTTCCAGGAAATTTAACTTATCATATAAAAGAGCCCATACTAATTTATATGATAAGGATCTATGAAGCGTATGACCTAATATGAATGAATGTTATGATGCAATTTTATGCGCAGGCAAGTGCAACTCACACACAACGACTCTGTGATCACAGACCTTTAGTTCCCACATTTTGAGAGCTAGCATCACTCTCGGGTACCACCGCTGTGGCTACGGCAGCAGCGGAGCGGGCGTCTCCGCTTCTAGACCGGTATGCACACTACCAAGCCTTAGACCCCTCTCATACGCCTCTGTACACGTCCAAGGTGCACTCTAGAGTCTCGCGTACGTACTTTGCTGACAAACCCGTCAGTCTTGTTGGGTCGGATGTGTGTTATCGGGGATCGTCCTCCAGACCGCAGTGTAAAACAACCCACTGACCCCTCTAACTCCCACAACCGCCTGGTGCACCGTACTGCCATCGGTGTGACGAACGGCCAGTACCGCATGCCCCGCCACGATATTTATGCACATGCAAGTAATTCATACCGAGCCTCCCGCTCGCAGGACCAAAACCCGTCCTGAATCCCTCAAACTCAAACCCGGGTGAGAACGCACATTAGTGCCTTTGTGTCAACTCCCTCAAACCCCAAACGGGTGAGCATATATCCTGAATCTCTCCAACCCCACAAGGGCGAGAAGGTACGACAATGTCCTAACCTATTATACTACTCTTGTCTACAGTTTATTATACTTAGAGATTTATGGTTAATCCCAGGACTGCCCCCGGTATTCCCTGTGAAGGGCTCTCAAGGGGCACTAGGAACTGTGTTGGGATTACGCCCAGCGTTCCCTTTCGCAAGGATATTTATTTTAGTTGATGGCTACCCATGTATCTCCCCAGCTCTCCTTATTGCTTTAGTACAACCCTAGTGATTTAAGGTATTACCGGGATGTCGACGGTCTTCCGCCGACCCCCATTCCAATTGCTAACTAAGACTTGCACTTTTGATCCCTCACTAAGGCAACTCTACCCACCAGGGTTACTCATGTTGAACTCTCTCTTATTTCTGTCGATAATCAATCCCCTGGTAATCACCTAAGGCAAGACCTATTTGTGTTATATGCAGACCATGACCTATGATTACCCTAAAAATGTGATCTTCCAAACCTTAAGGCATCTTGCCTCTAAATATTTATCCTAAGGTGTTATGGACTAAGGGAACTACCCTAAGAATTCTCATAATTTTCCTTGGCCAAATAGTCCTTTAATTAATTCTTTTAATTTAAATGCTAGGTCACTTTACACATGAAGTAGTTTGATTAAGTATCCACTGACCTAGGGAATTTTTCCTGAGATGTATATTGACAAACTATTGCTGCCTACAGAATTTCATAATTTTCCTTAAATTATTTATTATCATTTTCAATTTAATATCAATTCCACAAAAATTCCATTTTCCAAATGATGTATAGGCATTATGTACACAAAAATTCCAGAAATATTACAGAGCTTTTAGGACACTAATTTATGACTATTGGCAGAGAATCATCAACATTTAATGTAAGGTGGCCTATAGGATTCCATTATAAGATATTTACCAAAATGCCATTGTACTAATTTAACACAAATAATGCATCCATTAAATTCTGAGAAATTTGTGCAAGACTAATAATAATATTTTATGACAGTAGAATAATTTCCAAATTTTTCAGAGGTATAAATCCATCATTTCAAGAATTTACAAAATAAGGGTAAAATGGGGAATTTAGGGTATCTACTCCAAAAGTTCTTCAAAACAGAGAAATCATATTTTTACTAAGTCAAATGTGATGTTATCTATGCCTTGGCAAAGTTATTTGGATTTGTACTTGAATAAATCCTATTTTCCAATTTTATCTCCAAAATAGCTATATTTAAAATAAATTCCAATAAATGGAATTTTGATTCCAAAAATTCCATCATTAGTTTGAGGGATGAAATTTACCCTAATGAACCACTGTAAAATAATTTCATGCCTCTTGCATGTCACCATTGGGCTAAATACACTAATTTGCATTTTTGCTATTTGCACACCAAGGCTAACATAGGCTAGCACATGCAAGTGGATTTCCCCAACATGCAATGAACCCAAGGTGCTGAAAATTTTATCATGCACCAAGGATGACCCCACTGACCCACCACCAAAATATGGGGCCATGGGGAGGAGTAGAACTCTATATATGTCATTTATTTATATTTTGATATTTTACCAAACACTATAGGAAACTATTCTCTAAAAACTACTAAATTTTGGCAGGAGCTAAGTATGTCCTAGTCATGCATGTGCCCAAAATTTGGGGCCATGGTGACTAATATTGTGACCAGGGCATCCAATTTAATTTCTGCCCTACTCTAGGACCAGTCCTAGGAGAAATGTCCTACAGGACTGTACACTACACCAAAATGTATGTTTAGGGTGGCATGTTAAAGGTAAGACCCTAGGCTACATTTTCCATTAAGGGGCTAAGTTCTGGAAATGCCTCTAAGAGGCCTAAATTTAACATGCAAGGTGACTGAAAAAGTGTGACAGAATTTCACTATTTATCAATAATTAAATTAAATCATTTAACTGTTTGCACGAATCTTAAAGTAAAATCCGACGGGATCTGGTCATCGTCTACCTCCAGCCAACGGCTGAGATCGAGCCGGCCTGGAGCGACTTTGCCGGCGGTTTCCGGCCAGCTGAGCCACCACCACCGCCGGCGGATATCGCCACCACCTTCGTTAAGGTGGGGGCTGGCGTTTCCCGGCGGTGGGGCCGCCGGAGTTGGCTCCTCCGGCGAACCCGAGCAAGAAAAGAAATGCTCGATTTTCACCATTTCCTCTCATGGCATCGGGCTCGATTGAGCCCGATATCTCCCTAGATCGATCTAGAAAGTTAGTACGGGAAGAGGTGAGGTGAAACGCACCTGAATCGATGCTTGGCTGCGGGTCAGGCGGCGGTTTGCCGTGGTGGTGGTGCGCCGGCGAGCTCCACCCCGAAAGCTCAATTCTCCACCGTTCTCCATGATTAAGCAGTCGAATTCCACTCCTCTCGGCCTTCTGAAGCTAATGGTGAGCTCTGTTTGGACTGAGGTGGGCTATAAGTGGAGTTAACTCCAATGTTAGCTCGGTTTTGAGCTTTGGAGGTTTCACCCAGCTGCCATGTGGCTCACAGCCCTGGTATTCTGCTGGAAATGAATAGGGGAGGTCGGCCACCTGGTTTTGGGCAGCGAAAACCAACTGATGGGGTGGCCATGTGCCCACCATTTTCTTCATTCCCCTTTCTCTCTCCTCTTCTCCTAAAAATCCCAATTTTACCCCCTTGCATGTATTGTCTCTCCTGATTTAGAGGGGTAGGACTGGTCTTGTTCACTTGGGTTGACTATGGGCCAATTTTGGTGGGCTTGGTCCAAGGGGAAATGGCCTTGCCTTCATTTCACTCCTTTAGGTCAATTTGTTGACCAAATTGACTTTTAGGGTTGACTGGTCAACCATGGTGGGTGGACTGACCCCACTTGGTGGAAATAGGTCTAGTGGCACCACCCAACTTGGTTTGGGTCAAGGGGGTGCCCCACTTAGGTTAATTAGGCCTATGAGTGTGGGTTTGACCAAATTGAGCCCAAGGTTGACTTTGGTCAATTGGGGTCAAAATGTTGACCCAGTGACATACCCTAGGGTCCACTTAGATTGTCTTTAGGGTTAGGGCAATGTGGTGGGGTCATGGTGTGGTTAGGGTCCCCACTTAGGCTAGTTTGACCTAGTTTGACTAAGGTCTTATAGTGGGCCCCACATGGCTACCACCCACTACCTAGGGTCAAACCTAGTTGGTCTCCTCAAATCTCACCCCATGCCTAACCCAATCTATGTTGAGGGGTCCAGAAGTAACATGGGATGTTACAAATTCCAATAAACAAGAAAATAATTTCGTCCCCGAAATTTAAGTTCGGGTCTACGGGGTTCAATTTGCAAGAATCGTCATGAAATTTAAAAGCATAACTTAAATGTACCTGATGCGAATAGCTCCGGGTGTTGCTCCAGCATCAGATCTCTCGGCTCCCAAGTGTGCTCCTCCCGTACATGGTTGGACCACAGCACCTTCACAAGAGGGACCTTCTTCTTCCGCAACACTCGGATGGCTGTATCGTCAATCCGGATCGGCTCCAATCTCACTGATCTGTCAGGCTCTACCGGTCCGGCTGTAGTAGTGATGTGCTGCTCCGGCCGAAGGAGAGCTCTCCGTAAGGAAGAGACATGAAAGACGTCATGTAATGCACCCAACTCCGGTGGCAGCTGCAATCGGTAAGCCAAGGGGCCGATCCGCTCCAGGATCAGGTAGGGCCCCATGTATCGTGGACTGAGCTTCTTGTGCCTCCGCACCCGAGAAACACCGTGTACTGGACGTATCTTCAAGAATACCCTGTCTCCAACCTGGAACTCCACCTTCCGGTGCCGAGCATCATAATACTTTGCCTGCCTGCTCTGGGCCTCCAGTAGCCGATCCCTGATCAATCGAATCTGAGCCTTAGTGTCCTCTATATAATCAGATCCCAGAGCCCTGATATCCACATCCTGAACCCATGATAGTGGTGTCCGGCATCTCCTCCCATAAAGCGCCTCGTACGGAGCCATCCTGATGCTAGCCTGGTGGCTGTTATTATACGAGAACTCAATCAATGGTAGCAGCCTCTCCCAAGGCCTCCCCGTATCCAATATGCATAATCTGAGCAGGTCCTCCATGGTCTGGATGGTCCGCTCGGTCTGTCCGTCCGTCTGCGGGTGGAAGGCGGTACTAAAAGTAAGCCGAGATCCCAAGTAAGCATGCACGGCCCTCCACTCGCTCGAAGTGAACCGACCATCACGGTCCGAAACAATAGTCTTGGGGATACCATGATATCTGGCGTAGTGCTCCACAAATAGTCTCACCAGAACTGCAACTGGGGCATCCTTCCGAACTGGAATAAACCGCGCTACCTTGGTCAATCTATCCACTATAACCCATATAGAATCATGCCCAGAGTGGGAGCGAGGCAATCCGTGTACAAAATCCATAGCAATGTCCTCGAACTTCCACTCTAGAACTGGCAGTGGCTGTAGTAAACCTCCCGGGCTCTTGCATTCTGCCTTCACACGCTGGCAGGTCTCGCAATGGGTCACAAAATCCGTGATCTCCCTCTTCATCCCGGGCCAATACATAGATCTCCGCAAATCTGCCCACATCTTGGTGATGCCGGGGTGCACTGAATATCTCGAGCAATGCGCCTCTCGGAGTATGTCCTCCCGGATACTGCCTCCTGCTGGTATGTAGATGCGCCCCCGGAACCGAAGAAGATCATCCTGTAACGTGTAGTCCTCGACCTTGCCCCTCTCTAGGGCACTGAAAATCGGCTGTAACGCAGCATCCAGCCTCTGATGTGCTCGGATGCGCTCCTGTATATCATCTCCGCTGATCACTGAGCTCAAATACTCTCTATAAACAACTGGCTCAGTCTCAGACACCATGGTAATGTGCATGTCCTCCATCATCTGTAGCAGCTCTATAGACATCAATCGGGGCTCCGGTCCAGAAGTGCCGGCCCTCCTGCTCAAAGCATCCTCAACCGTGTTCGCTTTCCCCGGGTGATAGTGGATCTTGTAGTCATAATCACAGAGGAACTCCAGCCACCTCCTCTGTCTCAGGTTTAGGTCCTTCTGCGTATCAATATACTTGAGATTCTTGTGATCTGAAAAGATGTCACAATGAATCCCGTATAAATAATGTCTCCATATCTTTAGGGCGAAAACCACAGCCCCGAGCTCTAGATCATGTACTGGATAGTTATGCTCATGCTTCTTCAACTGTCTCGAAGCATAAGCAATAACGTGTCCATGCTGCATCAGGACTGCACCCATCCCCTGATAAGAGGCGTCCGTGTAGATCTGGAATCCTTCGCTCCTGGATGGAAGCGCAAGGATGGGGGATGAGATGAGTCGGTCCTTCAGCTCCTGAAAAGCCGTCTCACACCGCTCTGACCAAACAAAATCTGCATCCTTCTTCGTCAAGGACGTGAGGGGGAGTGCTATCCTCGAGAACCCCTCCACGAACTTGCGGTAATAGCCTGCTAGTCCCAAGAAACTGCGGATGTCAGACGCGGTCTTCGGCCGTGGCCAATCCCTCACTGTCTCTATCTTGGCCGGGTCCACTGCTAACCCAGCCCCACTGATCGTGTGCCCCAGGAATGCCACCTCCTGCAACCAGAACTGGCACATTGAAAATTTTGCGTACATCTGGGCCTCCCTCAGCCTCTGCAAGACCTGTGCCAAGTGCTCTGTATGCTCCTCCTGAGTCCGAGAATAAATAAGGATGTCGTCCATGAATACAATCACGAAGCAGTCTAAGAAAGGCTCGAAAACACGGTTCATTAGACTCATGAATGCAGCAGGAGCATTCGTGAGCCCAAAAGGCATCACCGTGAATTCGTATAATCCATAGCGCGAACTGAAAGCCGTCTTCGGTATGTCCTCTTCCCTGATACGGAGCTGATAGTAGCCGGATCGCAAATCTAACTTGGAGAACCAGAATGCTCCCTGTAGATGGTCAAATAACTCATCTATCCGAGGCAGAGGATAGGTGTTGCGGACCGTCAACCGGTTCAGCTCCCGGTAATCTATACATAATCGCAGTGATCCGTCCTTCTTCTTCACAAAGAGAACTGGCGCTCCCCATGGCGATGAGCTGGGCCGCACAAATCCTGACTCGACTAGCTCCTGTAGTTGAGTCCTGAATTCTGCCAACTCCCTGGGAGCGATCCTGTAGGGTGCCCGGGACACCGGCTTCGCTCCCGGTACTAGCTGAATCCTGAAATCTAGGTCTCTAGCAGGCGGTAGCCCGGGCAATTTCTCCGGGAATACGTCGGAGAAATCCCGGACCACCGGAATATCTGAGATAGTCGCTCCTGTTCCCACCATCTCGAAGCAGACAAGGTACACTTCTTCACCCTGCTCATGGGCCTTCACAGCCTGTACAGATGATAATAGTAGGTGGCAGATAGGCTGGATACCTTCAACGATAACATGAGAGTCGCCATGCCTTAGCGTGATCCTCCTGGACGGACAATCTATCTGGGCATGGTTCCGGTCCAACCAGGCCATGCCCAAGATCAAGTCAAAGTCCTGCAGCTTCAGAATAGTCGCCGGCGCCTCAAATGCCTTGCCGCCAATCTCGGCCTCCATATCACAATGTGCAGTGGTCCGCAGCTCCGACCCATTGGGTAGACGTACCCTCATCTCTAGTCCAGGGAACCTCTCCACGCCTTCGAGTCCGTCGATGAAGGCCTCGGATACGAACGAGTGCGAAGCACCCGTGTCGAAAAGAGTATGAGCAGGCTTGCCGCTGATCATAACTATGCCTGAGGTTGGTTTATGGGAAAGTTAATTGTTATCCTATAGTTCCAGGTACTAAATATATATCATTGGGAAATCCAAGAAAATTCATAATTAACTTCAAGTACCTGTGATAACCTCCTCGGGATTCCTCGGCTCTGTGAGGTCCAAGGCCATATATCTGCTCCTGCTCGCACCTCCTGCCGTGATATCCCCGACCTCGGCCTCGTCCTCGGCCTCGTCCTCGGCCCTGCTGTACAGGGGCCACTGGAGGTGGAGGAGGAGGAGGGGGATGGAATCGGTGCGGGCACTCCGACCTGATGTGCCCAGGCTGGCGGCATCCGTAACAAACCACTTGTCGGTGGCCTCGGTCATCCTGTCTCCTCGGATCATGTATCTGTAGAGGTGGGGGAGCCAATGCTGGAGGAGGCCCCTGCTCCTGCCTGAAGTTGGGACGACGACGTCCCCCACCCCTCCTGTATCCGATGGTCCTGCCTCTCTGAGAGCCCCTACTGCTCTCACTTGATGTCGATCCATCAAATGGTCTCTTCCCTTCGGCTCGCACCATCAGCTGGTCAGCCTCCAGCTTCTTCGCCATCTCGATGATCTGCCTGGATGTGCCATGAGAAATGAATAACAGAGCCTGCCTCAAATCATCCCTGAGGCCCCGGTAGAACCTCTTCGCATACCTCCTATCGTCGGTGTCCTGAATCCACGCGAACCTGGCCAAGTGGGAGAACTCTCTCTGGTACTCTATCACTGATCTGGTCCCCTGCTTGAGGTTCAAAAACCTCTCCTCCAAAGCATCTCTGTCCGTAGCAGAGACGAAGTGCTCCAGAAACACATCGCCAAACTCTTCCCAAGATATCTCTGACAGCTCAAAGTCCGCATAAGTAGACTCCCGGACTGACTTCCACCATCTCTTCGCGTGGGCCTCTAGCACGGAGGTGGCTAGAGGTACTGCCTGGCCGACTGGGCAGCTGATGCCCGCTAAGATCTCGTGTATGGCCTCCAGCCATTCTTCCGTCTTCACCGCATCCTCTGTCCCGCGGTACGTCGGTGGGGACAGGCTCTTGAATGCACTCAGCCAGCTCGACCCCGGATTTGGCTGTGGAGCCGGGACTTGCTGGGCTCTAAAGGCATCCAAAATCGCCGTCAGGGTCTGCCCCAACTCCGTCTGTAAGAATGGAGTGGCAGCTGGAGGGGGAGGAGCCACATTTTGCGGCGCTGCGACCTGTGGAGGTTGCATAAAGGTAAGGTTAAAAACAAAACCGGCCTAACACATTGTACTTCGTGGACCATTTATGTGACTTTACACATGGGCACACCACTGCTTCCGCTGCATAGTTTGTCCGCAAACTAATGCTCGGGCGGGGGTGGTGCCATGTTGTGGACTTCTTTCTCATATGATCGTTGTTCAAGTGATACCAGTTTGTAAGACCCCCCTCCCCCTTACCAAGGAGGGCTACCAGATCTTATGCCCAGAACCGCCGTCTTACGGTGGCACTAACTCACGGGTTAGTCGACACCGCAACATGCCGATCCTGCCGGATAGTACAATCATAAACCTGTAGGCCAATATGAGAGGAAAGAAGTAAAACTGTATATGTAAAAAAATACCAGTCCACAAGCCACAGTACAATCATGAAAAAGAGATGAATAGTACAACATAATAGTCCACAAATAAGTACAAATGAAAGAGTAAAAAGGGCTTATGCCCTGTACATCAAATCTCTCTCTCACAAAATCATAAATGCGGAAGCTATGCTAGAACATCGGATCTCGTCCCACCTGAGGACGCACAGTAGTGGTGGTAGCCTGCTGAAGTGGTATCTGCTCCTCATGTCCTGCCTCCTCGACGTGCTGGTGCTCCATCTCCACGGGCTCCTAAAAATAGTTGGTCACCGACCATTAGTCAAAAAGACTAAGTCGTTTCCTCCGCACCTCGCCCCGCAGCTCCTAGGCACCGAGCGGGAGGACGAAGCGGAGGACAACAAGGGGTAACAAAGTGGAAGCAGGTGACAATATCTAACTAATGTTGTAATAAGTACTGTAATTCTACTCTAGCAATTCTATGTACGGTACAAGTAGTAAGTAAGAGCAGTGCAGTAAAGAAAAGTAAAGAAGTAGTAGTACGAACAAGTAAATAAGCTAAGCTACCACTATGCTATCATCACAAACGTACCCTAACTTATATAAATGCCCATACAAATATATAAGTTAGGGTTTCCAGGAAATTTAACTTATCATATAAAAGAGCCCATACTAATTTATATGATAAGGATCTATGAAGCGTATGACCTAATATGAATGAATGTTATGATGCAATTTTATGCGCAGGCAAGTGCAACTCACACACAACGACTCTGTGATCACAGACCTTTAGTTCCCACTTTTTGAGAGCTAGCATCACTCTCGGGTACCACCGCTGTGGCTACGGCAGCAGCGGAGCGGGCGTCTCCGCTTCTAGACCGGTATGCACACTACCAAGCCTTAGACCCCTCTCATACGCCTCTGTACACGTCCAAGGTGCACTCTAGAGTCTCGCGTACGTACTTTGCTGACAAACCCGTCAGTCTTGTTGGGTCGGATGTGTGTTATCGGGGATCGTCCTCCAGACCGCAGTGTAAAATAACCCACTGGCCCCTCTAACTCCCACAACCGCCTGGTGCACCGTACTGCCATCGGTGTGACGAACGGCCAGTACCGCATGCCCCGCCACGATATTTATGCACATGCAAGTAATTCATACCGAGCCTCCCGCTCGCAGGACCAAAACCCGTCCTGAATCCCTCAAACCCAAACCCGGGTGAGAACGCATATTAGTGCCTTTGTGTCAACTCCCTCAAACCCCAAACGGGTGAGCATATATCCTGAATCTCTCCAACCCCACAAGGGCGAGAAGGTACGACAATGTCCTAACCTATTATACTGCTCTTGTCTACAGTTTATTATACTTAGAGATTTATGGTTAATCCCAGGACTGCCCCCGGTATTCCCTGTGAAGGGCTCTCAAGGGGCACTAGGAACTGTGTTGGGATTACGCCCAGCATTCTCTTTCGCAAGGATATTTATTTTAGTTGATGGCTACCCATGTATCTCCCCAGCTCTCCTTATTGCTTTAGTACAACCCTAGTGATTTAAGGTATTACCGGGATGCCGACGGTCTTCCGCCGACCCCCATTCCAATTGCTAACTAAGACTTGCACTTTTGATCCCTCACTAAGGCAACTCTACCCACCAGGGTTACTCATGTTGAACTCTCTCTTATTTCTGCCGATAATCAATCCCCTGGTAATCACCTAAGGCAAGACCTATTTGTGTTATATGCAGACCATGACCTATGATTGCCCAAAAAATGTGATCTTCCAAACCTTAAGGCATCTTGCCTCTAAATATTTATCCTAAGGTGTTATGGACTAAGGGAACTATCCTAAGAATTCTCATAATTTTCCTTGGCCAAATAGTCCTTTAATTAATTCTTTTAATTTAAATGCTAGGTCACTTTACACATGAAGTAGTTTGATTAAGTATCCACTGAACTAGGGAATTTTTCCTGAGATGTATATTGACAAAATATTGCTGCCTACAGAATTTCATAATTTTCCTTAAATTAGTTATTATCATTTTCAATTTAATATCAATTCCACAAAAATTCCATTTTCCAAATGATGTATAGGCATTATGTACACAAAAATTCCAGAAAGATTACAGAGCTTTTAGGACACTAATTTATGACTATTGGCAGAGAATCATCAACATTTAATGTAAGGTGGCCTATAGGATTCCATTATAAGATATTTACCAAAATGCCATTGTACTAATTTAACACAAATAATGCATCCATTAAATTCTGAGAAATTTGTGCAAGACTAATAATAACATTTTATGACAGTAGAATAATTTCCAAATTTTTCAGAGGTATAAATCCATCATTTCAAGAATTTACAAAATAAGGGTAAAATGGGGAATTTAGGGTATCTACTCCAAAAGTTCTTCAAAACAGAGAAATCATATTTTTCTTAAGTCAAATGTGATGTTATCTATGCCTTGGCAAAGTTGTTTGGATTTGTACTTGAATAAATCCTATTTTCCAATTTTATCTCCAAAATAGCTATATTTAAAATAAATTCCAATAAATGGAATTTTGATTCCAAAAATTCCATCATTAGTTTGAGGGATGAAATTTACCCTAATGAACCACTGTAAAATAATTTCATGCCTCTTTCATGTCACCATTGGGCTAAATACACCAATTTGCATTTTTGCTATTTGCACACCAAGGCTAAACATAGGCTAGCACATGCAAGTGGATTTCCCCAACATGCAGTGAACCCAAGGTGCTGAAAATTTTATCATGCACCAAGGATTACCCCACTGACCCACCACCAAAATATGGGGCCATGGGGAGGAGTAGAACTCTATATATGTCATTTATTTATATTTTGATATTTTACCAAACACTATAGGAAAATATTCTCTACAAATTCCTAAATTTTGGGAGGAGCTAAGTATGTCCTAAGTCATGCATGTGCCCAAAATTTGGGGCCATGGTGACTAATATTGTGACCAGGGCATCCAATTTAATTTCTGCCCTACTCTAGGACCAGTCCTAGGAGAAATGTCCTACAGGACTGTACACTACACCAAAATGTATGTTTGGGGAGGCATTATAAAGGTAAGACCCTAGGCTACATTTTTCATTAAGGGGCTAAGTTCTGGAAATGCCTCTAAGAGGCCTAAATTTAACATGCAAGGTGACTGAAAAAGTGTGACAGAATTTCACTATTTATCAATAATTAAATTAAATCATTTAACTGTTTGCACGAATCTTAAAGTAAAATCCGACGGGATCTGGTCATCGTCTACCTCCAGCCAACGGCTGAGATCGAGCTGGCCTGGAGCGACTTTGCCGGCGGTTTCCGGCCAGCTGAGCCACCACCACCGCCGGCGGATATCGCCACCACCTTCGTTAAGGTGGGGGCTAGCGTTTCCCGGCGGTGGGGCCGCCGGAGTTGGCTCCTCCGGCGAACCCAAGCAAGAAAAGAAATGCTCGATTTTCACCATTTCCTCTCATGGCATCGGGCTCGATTGAGCCCGATATCTCCCTAGATCGATCTAGAAAGTTAGTACGGGAAGAGGTGAGGTGAAACGCACCTGAATCGATGCTTGGCTGAGGGTCAGGCGGCGGTTTGCCGTGGTGGTGGTGCGCCGGCGAGCTCCACCCCGAAAGCTCAATTCTCCACCATTCTCCATGATTAAGCAGTCGAATTCCACTCCTCTCGGCCTTCTGAAGCTAATGGTGAGCTCTGTTTGGACTGAGGTGGGCTATAAGTGGAGTTAACTCCAATGTTAGCTCGGTTTTGAGCTTTGGAGGTTTCACCCAGCTGCCATATGGCTCACAGCCCTGGTATTCTGCTGGAAATGAATAGGGGAGGTCGGCCACCTGGTTTTGGGCAGCCAAAGCCAACTGATGGGGTGGCCATGTGGCCACCATTTTCTTCATTCCCCTTTCTCTCTCCTCTTCTCCTAAAAATCCCAATTTTGCCCCCTTGCATGTATTCTCTCTCCTGATTTAGAGGGGTAGGACTGGTCTTGTTCACTTGGGCTGACTATCGGCCAATTTTGGTGGGCTTGGTCCAAGGGGAAATGGCCTTGCCTTCATTTCACTCATTTAGGTCAATTTGTTGACCAAATTGACTTTTAGGGTTGACTGGTCAACCATGGTGGGTGGACTAACCCCACTTGGTGGAAATAGGTCTAGTGGCACCACCCAACTTGGTTTGGGTCAAGGGGGTGCCCCACTTAGGTTAATTAGGCCTATGAGTGTGGGTTTGACCAAATTGAGCCCAAGGTTGACTTTGGTCAATTGGGGTCAAAATGTTGACCCAATGACATACCCTTGGGTCCACTTAGATTGTCTTTAGGGTTAGGGCAATGTGGTGGGGTCATGGTGTGGTTAGGGTCCCCACTTAGGCTAGTTTGACCTAGTTTGACTAAGGTCTTATAGTGGTCCCCACATGGCTACCACCCACTACCTAGGGTCAAACCTAGTTGGTCTCCTCAAATCTCACCCCATGCCTAACCCAATCTAAGTTGAGGGGTCCAGAAGTAACATGGGATGTTACAGCTGGATCATGGGATCTCTCCACTAAGACTTCCCACGTGCACAAAGGAGTATTATCCCATCTAGAAGATGAGAGTGTCCTATCACTTGGAGGCTATCGATCCTCAAGCATCTCTCATCTTGGAAGAGGGTCCATTCATTCCTATGAAGACCTCCGGCTCTGGAAATGATATCCAAATTCCCAAGTGTATTACTGAGATGTCGGAGACTGAACTCTCATTATTTAATCTGGACAAGATGATTCGTCAGATCATCATGGATGTCTGGTCTGGACATTCTCGATCTAGATTGGAACAATGTGGGACGACCAACTCTATGTGGGTAACCATCTCAGATCTCATGGAGGGATCAGAGAAAGTAGGGATCTGCTGTCAGCAAGAGGATGAAGCCTATGTGGGGGTCATCGCTTCTGAAGATGAAGGCAAGGATCAATCGGACAGCATCAGGGCTCCTGTAACACCCCCACCTATCACATGTCATATAACGGTGGGTCCGGCCCGGGCCCCACACCATATTGCACAGACAAGCAAAGGAATTACGTGTGGAAATCAAAATCTATGCTTATCCTTAACCCATTCCATTCTAGCGCAGCATTTTTATGTTAGCCTGAACTCAAACCAGAATGTCCACCAATATATAAATACCACTTTTATATATATAACAACACCAGGAATGTATACAACTCACACACCCTGGCCTTATGGCCTTACAGGTTCCTCTTTTACACATCAATAATTTCGTACATCGGCCCGCAGGCCGGCCACACATGAAATCCAAACACATCTCTTCGCATGGCCTTCAAGGGCCTATAGCAGCAAGCTAGCCATTCCACTTATTTATTTCAAGCCGCGGCACCTGCAATGAGACATCCACCAAAAAGCGGCAAAACAAATTAACGGTCAGCATTTGACTGACCCATTATAACGACCCTACCCCCTACCCGGGGTAGTGGTTCCTTCCCTGTATGCAGTGCTATCATCTATCATCAAGTATCCTCAAGCATATATGTATATCATTTTCTTTATCCCTCTAGCAAACACATCATATCACAAACGCTGGAATCCACCAGACGTTCCGTGCACTCAGGGCACCTTCTTGGCATACCGGAATCCACCAGTCGTACACCGCCGATCCGAGGTGTTAACTTGTTGGTTGACCAGACCTAGTCCACCAGTCTCGCAAGCTGGCGACATCCCGCCCAAACCACTCAGAGGTCCAACCTCACAGCATCCAATAGCAACCAGAGCAGATCGACCCACACCATGTGGTGTGGCAAGCCGGGTTTATCCAAGCTCCCCAGGCATTACCACCAATCGACCCCCCTCCTAATCCGATCGACCCACCCATGTGGTGCAGCAAGCCCGGGTTTAACTCGGCTCCCCAGGCATTGCCACCAATCGATCCCTACCTAACTAGATCAACCCACCCTAGTGGTGTAACAGGCCGGGTTTATCTCGAGCTCCCTAGGCGTGCTACCAATTGATCATATCATAACCAAGAGCTTTGCCAAAGCCTCCTCAGCATCACATCCATACAGTCATCACAATAGAAATCCATTTACATATCATCAAAACCACGGAGTCTTCTCCGGTTTACCCATGAACATCACCAATCCAGACTACCGGTCCAGATGAGCTTCACACAGCATGCCTATGCCGTACTCCATATTTCCGGCTCTAAATGCAATCTTTACAAAGGAATCACTTCCGCAATCCACCTCTTGGTGGAGGATTCCAAGCACATGCATAAAGAAAGGACTTCGATGTCCAAGAAGGAGATCGTTACCCTTGAAGACCGCTTCGGTACCATGAAGTAGCCGGATGGAAATCACCGCCTCGGCTCTGCCTCACGAATCCGCTCTCGGATCTTCGCTCCGCACTCCACAGCTCCTCCAGCAGCTGGTAGACTCCTCCCTTCCCTCTTGCCTTAGGCCTTTCTTCCTCTCTCTTGGAATAAGATGAAGAAGAAGAAGAAGAAGAAAATAGGGGTTTAAATCCCCTTTTTCTCAGCCTTCTACACACCTGGACAGAGCCCAGCCACGGGATCCAGGAAGAGGGAAACAAACGGCTCAGATTTGGCAAGAAAAGCTTGAACACGGCCTGACACGCCCTGTGACACGCCCGTGTCACAGGCCGTGTCCCTCTAAGCGGCAGACAACCGACTCAATCCAGCCCATACACGGCCGTGTGACACGCCCGTGTCACGTGCCGTGTTCCCGACATGCCCTCAGACACGCCCGTGTCTGAGTCCGTGTGCCTCAACGAAAATAATCCCAAAACAACCCGAGACTTCACACGGCCTGGCACACGCCCGTGTTCCTGGCCGTGTGCACCTGGGCACAACCGTGTCCCGCAAACACGCCCTGGCTCAAGACGCCGAGCTGAGGTCGACGACCACTGACACGCCCTGTGACACGCCCGTGTCACAGGCCGTGTCCTCACTCGAAACTCGACACTCGATGATCGTTGAGTAACATTCGTCGAGCACACGATACGGCCTTGGACATGCCCGTGTCCTGGGCCGTGTGCCCCCTCTCGACACATCGTCGAGCGAAAAATCGTCGACACCAAGGCCGATCGTCGACACAACCCGACACGCCCTGCGACACGCCCGTGTCGCAGGCCGTGTCTGCTGACACGCCCTAGGACACGCCCGTGTCCCAGGCCGTGTCACCCAAAACAATTCCTGTTTCAGAAAGTTGTCCTGTTACAATCCTCCCCTCCTTCAAATAATTTCGTCCTCGAAATTTTTCTCCAACCAGCCACTCAGCCACAACATCACAAAATCGTACACCCCAAGCTGCCGTAAAAACGACCAAACATACAACGCAAACAAACATCCCTAACTTCCACTTGTGCATATTCAGCCACATACGACCTCAAAATAAGACAACATGATTGATTTATCTCTTCACAATCACAAGTGCACCAAGCTTTTATTGATATGCACACCAGCTAGTATTCATCACAAATATATATATATAAACATAGTCATAGCGTGCTCAATTAGTGATGAGAGTTGAAAGAACTCCATAGTTAAGCGTGCTCGGGCTGGAGTAGTACTGGGATGGCTGACCTCCTGGGAAGTCGCCGTAGTGCGGGCTTGACTATCGAGTTTACCTCATCAAAGGGAGGCTATGGACACCAACAACCCGCATGTGGATGGAGAGGGGTTGGGGTGCTTGGGCTGCAGCCCGGTAGGGTCGCCTAGAGCGGAGCTGTGATGCTGTCACGTTGGATCGGCTAGGGGCCTTACAGCTTCGGTGTCCTTGTCAGAGACTGAAGAAGAAATTGAGGAAAGCAGTTCTGATGATTCTGACACAATGGTCTCTAGCAATAGTAACAGTAACTCTGAAGAGCAGGTAACTTCTTCATCTTGCCCCTCTTCTCTTGAAGTTACAGAAGACAAGAATTGTTACCCTTCAGAAAATCCTGATTCCCTGAAGAGAGCCCTTCAGAAAAGCAACCTACTTGTTGAGGAGCAAGCTCAGGAGATTGCTCAGCTGAAGATCTTGTTGGTTCTCCAATTGGCATCCAACAAGGTTAAGGATGCTAAAATCTCAGATCTAGAGAGTAGTCTAGAGAATGAGAAAAGGATAGTATCCAACTTTTCCAAGGTTGATGCCATCAAGAGAAAGGAAGAAAATGGGTGGATCTCCCGAATTATTAATTCATGGAGAAATGGGGAAACGATATTCAGACACCCCCACTCCAGGCAGGAAGGGTACTCATCATGCCTTCAGGTATGATCATAGGAACAACCGTGGGCACTGCAAGGGTGATCTGCCCTCATGTGGAGACACCCATAGTGCAAGGGCTGTCATGGACACCCTTGAGAGAATACCTAAGGCTCATTCTGAACCCTTTGTATTCTCTGCCACTGCCCCAACTCGGCATGAATCTGCTGGTATCAGCTCTCAGTGCGCTTCTCACCACCCTAGGATACAGGAAAGGGAGGTTAGAAGTCATGTAGTTAGTTCTCATGGGGCCTCTGGAAGGGTGCTGACTGAAAGTAAGGCACCACCTCCCAGGCCTCATGACGCTCGCTACATGCATTCCTTCCACCCTTCCAAGTGTCACGGTGGAAGAGGCAATTTTCTGATCAGATCCGGCTCTATCCCGTTTAGACCTAGGACCATGACTACATCAGTCACTGGATCAGGTCAGAAACAGAGGTACAACATTCATACGTGTTGGTGCTGTGGCAAGGTGGGACACTTTGCCATAGACTGTTGGAACAACCCCTCTGTGTCAAGGGCAAGGGATTATCCACCTCTTCTGGGCAGAGGTAGTCTTCCTGACATGATTTCTGAGGGAAGGCATTCGAGTTTTTATGCTAACAAGAACCTAGGACCCAATACATATTGGGTTCCTAAGGTAAGGTAACACTCTTTTGCAGGGTAGTCTAGGTTCCCATAAATATGATGGGAACTAGACAAAAGATGTTTCAAGAATGAATTGGAACAAGTATCTGGAATAACAGAAGTACTATCAACAATGGTATACTCAAATTGAACACCTGGTATGCTTTAACTAGAGGGGCTAAGTGATAAATCTTATAATCCCAGGTATTTTTGATCAGCTCCAATACTTGAGTCATATTTTGTCGACATTTACATATATATATTTATATATATACACATATATGTGTGTACACCTAAGGAAAGGTTAACATTGTAAAAATAACCCTTAGATACATTATTAAAGATTTATCTGTAAATTCACTGGTAGATTCGAGAATGAACCTCTACAGGCATAAATCAGTCCATTGAAAATTAAAGAAGATACGTCATTGGAAGTCACTAAAACTTACAATTGACTTCAAGAAATGTGTGGAAAACCCCTTTCAAACCCTAAATAGATTGGTATTAAGAAATATATATATTTAGAAGATTTCTAAACCCTTTAATATCAGAAGATTTCGAGAATCTGGCATGCCTCTTAACAGGTAGATTTATATTGAAGAATCCCATCAATTTCTATTTAGAAGAACTCCCGCCGACTCTTCGTATTCCGCATTTCGCAAAGAAACCCATCGATATCCCGCAGGAATCCCGCCGACTCTTCCTTCCCACCTCCCGACGACTTCCTGCATCTTAGGTTCAAAATCTCATCGACCTCGTTCCGGATTCCGTAGACCTCTCTTCTCGCGTCTAGGGTGCTCGTCTAGGTATTCATTCTCCTTGGTTTCGATCAAACAAGGACGCGAGCTCCACCAGGTTTTCCGTCGTCTCCGTCGACTCTCGCTTCCTCCGCTTTTGGGTAACCACCACATCTCCATTACAGTGACTTACTGTTAGTGTATCTTCCCTCTTGATTTCTGATTAGGCGTAGACTTGGGATTCCCTCCCCAGGTTTGCAATGGCTCCAAGGACCACCGCCGGCCTGGTCACTGGATGTGAGTTGGTTCGAACCGGATTCTCACATGCCTCGGATGAGTTCAGAAACATCATCATCATGCTTGAAAAGGCTGGACTCTCTTTTATACTGGAGTACCCCTGTAAATGTTTTGACAAGGAAGTGATGGAGTTCTTCGCAACCGCCAAACTTCGGAATGAAGACTTTATCATCAAGAGTAAGGTTGCAGGTGCAAGGATCAAGATGTCTGCAAGCAAACTGACCCAATACTTGCAGCTCACCAGTTCTGAGCACGAGGATTATCTGGAGGAACATGATAAAGCCAGGACATTATTATTCTGTGGACTAGCTAGAGGAACCAGATCGATAAAGAGAAAAGAAATGAATGAGGAGTGGAAACTCTTGTCCGACATCATTGGGAAAGTACTGATATGCAAACCCGGCTCACATGACCACATCTCAGCTGACATGTTCAAGATTCTTGTGGCGATTGTCTGCAGAAAGAGATTCAACTGGGGGGTTATGCTTTTTGAGAAGATTAAGGACACTCTTAGATCTCCAAGTTTTGGAAGAATCATCAGCCTATATCTTAATCAGATGAACGAAGATAGGTTCGATATGAGTAAAGGAGTTCCATTGCATTATTTGAAGAAAATGGACTCCAGCGTATTTGACAGATGGGAGCTACGCATCGGGTAGGCTGCAGTGGTAGTAGAACAAGAAGAATCTCCTGCCGAGGACAGAACTGTAGCAGATTCTGTGGCTATTCCCAGTGAAGTTCCTGATGCACTGACTGCAGGAATTGAGGGGGAGCCTCTACCCGCTTCTACTAATGTCCTATCTGGCATCTCTCAGATAGCTAGAGATGCATTTGTGGATCTGCAAGAAGAAAGTGAAGATGTGGTGGACAATGAGGCGGCCCTGAACGTGAATGATCTAGGAGCCGGAGGTGATGTAGAGGAGAATGATGAGGAAGGTTTGGAAGAAGTTGCAGTTGAGAATGACATCATGGATGATGAGTATGAGGAAGAAGGAAATGAGAGACAGGAAGTAATGGAGCCTCGGGACGACACTGAAGTTCCATCTAAAAAGCAAGCTCCTGAGATAGTTCCTGAGAAAACTAGTGCAACAGTGGAGGGGGAGTCCTCTCATCAGAGGCTGCTATGTACTTCTGAGAAATCTACTGAGGCTGAAAATATTCCCCCTTCAGAGACTGTCCAAGTGTCCAGCTCTACAAGTGAATCTACTGAAGAACAAGGCCAAGGAATGCCTCAGGGTCATCCACCACGAGGTGATCTAGCTAATCTCACAGTGAATGTTATTCAAGGTATAATGGATGAGCTCAAAGTGTCTTTTGAGCAGGCTCAAAATAAAGTGTTAAAAAGAATTAAGAAATCTGAGAATCTAATGCTCAAGAACATTGTGGAAATTAATCACAAACTGGATTTGATGGAAAAGAAGTTCGAAGAAAAGTATACAGCAGCCGACAAAGCTGTAACTCTTCTTATGGAAGGATTGAAAAAGAACACAGATACACTCGCAGTAGTTAATCAGAATGCTCATGTAGTGGCAAATAACATCCAAAAATTTGACGCCAACATGGTGATTCTTAACGGAAATCAACAAGACTTGATTACCGAGTTCTCCAAGACTACAAAGCACATTGATGAGTCACTGCATTCTTATGCAAACTCCATTGTCGTCGAAGCCAAAAAGGGGGAGCAAGAATATACAGCTAAGATGGCCGGGCTTCAGGAAATCATAATAAAAAATGTTGACCAGTCAAACATATATGCATATGACAGTTGCTGGTGGATGCTCAAACAAGTGTTAGGCACCAATATCCCTGAAAATCCTGAGGGTAATCCTGCTCCTGAGAATAATACTGCGGCTGATGAGGGAGCAAGTGCTGAAGAAGTTCCTTTAAGTGAAGCTTATGCTCAAAGGGCTGCTAGGGCCACCTCCAAAGCAAAACTGATGACCATGTTTGACCAAGAAGCCCTAGCAAAAGCTAGGGACAAGAGAAAAACTCAAGAAGGGACATCTAAGGAAACGCAAGCTGAAAAGAAAATCATATTGAAGGAGGATGAAGTGAGTAACGAAAAGTGGAGTCTGGTATCAAAGAGTATTATCTTGGACACGTTCTGGCTACAGGAAAAAGGGGAAATCAATCGGAACGACGTATACAGCCAGCATGAGTGGGAGCTGCACAAGACATATGAAGCTAAACGGAACATCTTCTTCAGGACCAACACTGTGGAAGACAAAACTCTTCCTCCCAGATACTATCCAAAGCCCAAGGAGTACGTTGAGAGGCAAAGAAAGAAGTTCCTGGCTCAAAAACACAAGGATGACCTAGCCAAAGTGAAATAGACATAAGTTTATAGCTTGTCATTTTCTCAAGAGCATATTTATCTTTTCTTATTGTTATATGAACAATTTTTGGGAATATATATATATATATATATATATATATATATATATATATATATATATATATATATATATATATATATATATATATATATATTTATATGAATTTATGATTGACTCAAGCTTTGATCTGCTTGGCTTTATTTCTTTGTGCCGTATCTTTAAATTCTATATGCTGTATATATTATCTGGATGGTGGTATTCATCTTAGCTAATAGGATTTTGGCTTCGTCAAATAGGGGGACATTGTTGGGTATTGTATCCACAATTACCTGGATTTGAGGAAGCCACCTGTCAAGTTAAGATGAATTCACAATGTATTTGATGAAATCTTTTAAGTTATGCTTGCAGTTATTCCACGCTAAGTACACACCAATGTCAGGGTGTAGTGGGTAAATATACACGGGTCTGCGCGACGTAATCCCTCATTGAGCAGATCAGTGTGTTGGCCTACGTGTACTCTCTCTATTGGAGTGTACTTATTTTCAAGTACAGGGCTATGATAATGCAAGAGCAAACAAGGAGCAAGGATAGGACAAAGAGCAGCTCATGGGTGGAAAGACGAAAAATCGTCTAAGTAATAATCGACGAGAATCACTAGTGATTCTCGCCGAATCGTCGAGAATCACTGGCTGATTCTCGCCGACTCTATACGGCTAAATCAGAGCGTGCAAATTTGTCGCTAAGTCAAAATCGTTGAGAATCACCAAGTGATTCGGCGAGAATCACTAGTGATTCTCGCCGAATCGTCGAGAATCACCTTCGATTCTCGCCGATTTTGACTTAGGCGAATTTTTGAAGCTCGCTGGACCGGATCAAATGTTAAGGCGGTGTTTTGAACCGGTTTTAGGGTTCTTCTGGTGGGACCCACAACGGTCATAAAGGAGTATTCTACTGTATAAATACTCACGTATTTTTGAACAGTCTATCGAGCGATTTGAAAAAGAATTTTAAAAAGAAAAAGGCGATCCGCGGACGTGACCTAGATCGTGAAGCTCGCTCCGCCGCCGTCGCCGCTCGTGCCAGTAGATCGCCGACTTTGATCGTGGTTTCTTCCAAGTCTCCCGTCGACAGAAGCTCAGCCAAGCACTGCGTCTCACGCGTCTAACCAGAGATCCTTTGTCTCTTGATTCGTTAATCGGGAAAACCTTCCCCTTCCGAATCGATCGAGACGATCGATCCTAGTGTGACCGTTGGAAGATCTTGCTAGCTTTGCTACGAAGATTGAATCTCCAAAGAAAAGCCGCAGCACGCCATTGTCGCCGCCGATCCCGAGAACCAAGCCGCCGCCGTTCTTGCCGCCGCCGGTTTCGGGAGAGATTCTCTCCAAGTGAGATCTTGGGTTGTGGACTCTTCGTTGACTTAAGTAACACGTCATCGAACGAAGAGGGACACCTTATTCTCCATAAGTAGTTTGTATTTCTAATACAGTCCAATTTCTATTTTGTTGTAAAGGAACGTCGGTTCCTAGTGGTAAGGTTTGGGTGCAACCCGTGTTGTGGGAGTGGTGACTCCTACGTGTGCAAGGGTTCCTTCTGATAGTGCAAGGATTGGATTTCAATCCAGTTGGTGAAGTGACCGAGTCGTCCCTGGTTGGGAGATAGGTCGAAGGGGGAAAGTGGATGTACCCAAATCGGGGAACCACTATAATTTGCTTGTGTCCTTTCTGTGCTGTGTTGTTTTGTTTTCTTGTGCATGTATGACTTTAATTCCGCAAAAACGCTGCAAGACACATATTCCCCCCCCCCCATAGGTGAAGGTAGTTGACATTAAGTGGACTTTCAATAATATTTCTCCAGTGCGAGGACTTTGAAGTAAAGGGGTGGAGGTGAGCTGCTTTTTGAGTTGCTTAAAAGCTTCTTCGCACTCTTTAGTCCATTCAAATTTGGAACCTCCACGAAGAGTTTTGAAGAATGAGGCACTCTTATCCCCTACTCTGGAAATAAATCTCCCAAAGCCTGCCAACCTTCCCCCTAATTGTTGAACTTCTTTAGGGGAGCGAGCTGATGGCATGTTGAGGATTTCCTTAACCTTATCTGGGTTAGGGGCAAGCCCCTTGGGGGTAAGGAGATGACCAAGGAATTTTCCTTTATTTGCTCCAAAGATGCATTTCAACGGATTCAACTTCATGTTATACCTTCGTAAAGTAGTGAATGTTTCTGTGAGGTCTTGCAAATGCAAAGCTAAGGTTTTACTTTTAATAAGGAGGTCATCGACATATACTTCAACATTCCTTCCTTTTTATTTTTTAAATACAAGGTCCATCATGCGCTAATAAGTAGCGCCTGCTTTTTTTAATCCGAAGGGCATTACTAGATAACAGTAACAACCATCATCGGTAATAAAGGACGTATGGGGGATGTTAGGATTATGCATCCTAATCTGGTGATAACTTGAAAATGCATCTAAAAAACTCATAAAAGGATATCCCACCGCAGAATCTACTAAAGCATCTATTCGAGGCAGCGAATGGCAATCTTTTGGGCATGCTTTATTCAACTTGGTAAAGTCGACACACATCCTCCATTTTCCTCCCGACTTCCTTACCACTACAACATTTGATTCCCAATCCGGGTATTGGATTTCACGAATGAACTTGGCCTTTAGAAGCTTCACAACCTCTTCCATGATTGGCTCGGCTAGCTTCGTCGCCACTTCCCACTTTTTTTGTTGAACGGGTTTGAAGTCGGGAGCAATGTTGAGGTGATGGCAGGCTACGTCAGGATCCACTCCTGACATGTCTTTTGTAGCCCAGGCGAAAACATCCAGGTTCTTCAATAAGCACGCGATCAACTCTTCTTTTTCTTCCTCGGGGAGCTCTGAGTTGATTGTAAGTCTTTTCTCATCATCTAAGCCAATTGAGATTCCTTGGGTTGCTTGAGCAGGTTCCAAGTGAATCCCCTCCTGGATTTATTCCTGACCTCCGGTCTCTCCTTGGGGAGCCTTTTCTTCTGAGGCGGCGACTAGATTCGCATGGAGAGGCATTTGCTCAATCATGTTGACTATTTTGACATAGCACTCTCGCGCCTCCCTTGGGTTGCTTCTAACCTGATATTGCTTTCCTCCTACTGTGAACTTGATTGTCAAATGATAGGTGGAAACTATTGCCCGATATTCATTAAGGAGGGGTCTTCCAAAGATGGCGCAGTAACTGCTGGCCGCATCAATTATTATAAACATGATAAGCTTTGTCACTCCCCCGAGCATTACTGAGAGTGTAACGCTTCCTTCAACTTCCTTTTTTTGCCCGTGAAACCATACAGTGGCCCTTCGGTGGAGAGCAAAGTCTTTCCGGAACATAGGGCCTCATAAGCACTTTTGAATATAAGATTGACCGAACTTCCGGTGTCAACCAAAATTCTTGTAACTATGTAGTTCTCAATGATTGATCTGATCACGACCGCGTCTTTGAACGGGTTGGCCGTCTTTGGGCGATCGTCTGGACCAAAAGTAACGATTTCTATTGGTGGAGCTGTGGAATTCATAGTTATTCATGCCGTGAGATCTTTGCCAAAGAAAACTTCCTACTTGATTCTGCACACACTCCTCCGTGGATGCAAAAGAGATCACCGAGGACACCTACGTCGTCTGCGTTGACGCTTTCTCCAATCTTGATGTTTCCATAGTATCCCACTTTCTCAATGTCTTCATGCTCCCGGAATACTTCGGCCACCTCCTTACCCTTAGAGGTGGATGGCTTTGATGAGGCCTCTTTCACTCTGAGACCCTTCATTTTCCCTGCGGCAAGTAGCCGCTCCACAAGCTGTTGGAGAGCTCTGCAACCTTAGTTGGCTGCCCTTCTCCTTGTGTAATGCACAAAAAAAGATCTGAGTTTTGAGGATTTCCTTCCTCCTTCTGGAATTCTACCTTAGCTCAGTCTTTTTCTGCAGGATCTGGAGAACTTCATCTACTGTCAGGCCCATAGTAGCGAGTTCTTACACAGGACCGTGGCTTTGCTGATCATTTGAGAATGAGCTGTCCTAAATTTGAAGGACAGGCAGGATCCGAGGAGCCACAGAAGCAGGGGTAGTGGCCAGTGGTGGTTTCTGCTCATGAAACTGTTGATGACTTTAATAAGGCCGCTTGTGATGGAAATTTCTTCCTCTTTGTGCCCGAGGCTGATACTCTGGTAAAGAGGGCCTAGATGCTCGATCACTTGCAGAGGAGTTTGTGGTGTCCCTCCTTTAGGCCTTTTCCGTTAAGTTGGATACATATGAAGGGTTGGCACGCTCTCCTTCAATGTATGTGTCGGCCAAGGCTATCAGGTCCTAGAAGGTGGCCGGTTCTTTGGTGGTCGTTTCAAACTTCAACGGTCCTTCCTTAAGTTCGTTGATTAGGGTGGTTTTATAGAACTCGGGGTCCATGTTCTTGACCCCCAGTTTCTCCTTCTGGAAGCGATCCAAAAACTATGCTACTGACACATTGTCTGATTGCTGGATCTTGAATAGGGCAGCTGGTCCACTCTTCCTCTTCCTGAAAATGGCAAACCTTAGCAGGAGCTCTTGACGTAGCTCGGCAAAACTGGCGATGGATCCAGGATATAGTTCATGGAACCCTTCTTGGGCCTGGCCGTCGAAAGCGGTTACTAAGAACTTGCACTTCAATCCATCTGACAAACACCTCATTGCTACGGCATCTTCAAAGGCTTGGAGATGAGCGACCGGGTCTGTTTCTCCAGTGTAAAATGGGATGTGAGGTTCTCTGAACTTATTAGGAGCCTGCTCCTGACAGATCTTATCAACAGAAGGGGACTCCCCGGCTTGAGCTACAGCAGGTATCACAGGAGGCCGCTCGACCTGGTCATCCTCAGTAAAGTTAAGCCTGCGGGCTGGAGTCCCTCTGGCTACTGCGCCGAAAAAATCCATAAGCGGAGCGAGCTCGTCAGTCTGCGACCTCGGTGGAACCGCGGGCTAGATGGGAGCGCCGGTTGGCGGTGGCGTCACAATAAGCGCTTGGCGAACTGGTGTTTGGCGGACTGCCTTATGCGCGAAGGCCTCCCTAGGATGATCGAGCCGCCGGGTAAGTGCGACCAGAGCCTGGCTGATTGCGTCGAGGCGCTAGTCGGACTCTCTTCGGGATAGTTCGGCCTCTCTCCGGCATCGGTCGAGCGCGTCCCGCAGGTCATTAGAGGTGCTCGAGTGACTTGAACGGGCACGGTAATGAGATGACCGGTGATCTGACATCTCGTTCCGCGAGTTTCAATGATAGCTTGGATCTGAAGGTCGCGTGTTGATGTTGATGCAGAAAATGCGCCCTCAAATTCCAGTAAAAAGGGAAAAAGAGAGAAGGAAACTGCAAGCAACCATTTACTAATGGACCAAGGAAAAAATGGTGATCAGGATAGATGCGAGACCGCAAAGTCCGAGATCTGAGTCTGCAGCTTTCAATAAATGGGTTTCTGGACTCGAGTCCTCGTGTCTTCGGTACACCACCTCCCCCCTATTTATAGGATGGGGGCCTTCCCAAATGGGCAGGGCTAAAATAACTGACTGCCCGGGGTACAGGAGAATCGGACAGCGGTGACGGGAATCAAAAAAGAGAGAACACGCCAGTCCGCGCAAAATGGGCGGACTGGGCTCTCGGGCTAGAGCTTCCATCTGCTGCTTCTAGGCGCGATCCTGCTGGAGGACGGCGGCCTGGGCTGACTGGACACTGCGTCCGCCGAAGTGGAATCAATCCAGAGATCCAAAGGCATGGAGAATCGGGCGAACATAGCATTGAATCCGCCGTTGGGGGATCAGCCTTAGAGTGGCTGATTGTTGCTACTCTGCCGAGCTGGGCGGACTCCGAACCGAATCCGCCTGTGATAGGTCAGGGACCTTAGAACTATGCCGAGTCGCCGGGCTATGTGGATTGCCAAATTGAGTCCTCGGATAATGAAACAGAACCTTGGCATCTTGTAGGTGTTGCGGACTGAGGGATTAACAGGAGGCGCGAGAGTGCTATATCAAAATAGTCAACATGATTGAGCAAATGCCTCCCCAGGCGACTCTAGTCACCGCCTCAGAAGAAAAGGCTCCCCAAGGAGAGACCGGAGCTCAGGAAGAAATCTAGGATGGGATTCATTTGGAACCTACTCAAGCAACCCAAGGAATCTCAATTGGCGCAAATGAAGAGAAAAGACTTACAATCAACTCAGAGCTCCCCGAGGAAGAAAAAGAAGAGTTGATCGCGTGCTTATTGAAGAACCTGGATGTTTTCACCTGGGCTGCAGAAGACATGCCATGAGTGGATCCTGATGTAGCCTACCATCACCTCAACATTGCTCACGACTTCAAACCTGTTCAACAAGAAAAGCGGGAAGTGGCGACGAAGCTGGCCGAGCCAATCAAGGAAGAGGTTGCGAAGCTTCTAAAGGCTAAGTACATTCGTGAAATCCAATTCCCTGATTGGGTATCAAGCGTTGTAATGGTAAGGAAGCCGAGAGGAAAATGGAGGATGTGTGTTGAGTTTACCAGGTTGAATAAAGCATGCCCAAAAGTTTGCTATCCACTGCCTCAAATAGATGATTTAAAAGATTCTGCGGTTGGATATCCTTTTATGAGTTTTTTAGATGAATTTTCTGGTTATCATCAGATTAGGATGCAAAAGCCTGACATCCCCCATACGTCCTTTATTATAGATGATGGTTGTTACTGCTATCTAGTAATGCCCTTCGGATTAAAAAACGCAGGCGCTACCTATCAGCGCATGATGGACTTTATGTTTAAAAAACAAAAAGGAAGGAATCTTGAAGTATATGTTGATGACCTCCTTATTAAAAGTAAAACCTTTGCTTTACATTTGCAAGACCTCACAGAAACATTCACTACTTTACGAAGGTATAACATGAAGTTGAATCCGTTGAAATGTATCTTTGGAGCAAATAAAGGAAAATTCCTCGGTGATCTACTTACCCCCGAAGGGCTTTCCCCTAACCTAGATAAGGTTAAGGAAATCCTCAACATGCCATCACCTCATTCCCCTAAAGATGTTCAACAATTAGGGGGAAGGCTGGCAGGCCTTGGGAGATTTATTTCCAGAGTAGGGGATAAGAGTGCCTCATTCTTCAAAACTCTTCGTGGAGGTTCAAAATTTGAATGGACTAAAGAGTGCGAAGAAGCTTTTAAGCAACTCAAAAAGCAGCTCTCCTCAACTCCTTTACTTCAAAGTCCTCACACTGGAGAAGTGCTATTCATCTATCTAGGAGTAGGCTAGGACGCAATAAGCTCAGTCCTTGTTAGAGAGGAAGGGAGAAGCCAATATCCGGTATATTATGTCAGCCACATATTGAAGAATGCTGAAACCAGGTATCCAATCCTTGAAAAGCTCGCACTAGCTTTAGTAATGTCTGCCAAAAGGCTTCGACCATACTTCCAAGCGCACTCAATCAGGGTGATAACCGATCAGCCGTTAAAAAGTATCCTTTAAAAACCAGAGCACTCTGGAAAACTAGCCAAATGGGCAATTGAACTCAGTGAGTTTGATATTTTATTTCATATGTACCTCGAACGGCTATCAAAGCGCAAGTAATAGCAGATTTTTTAATAGACACAACTAAGTCTAATGCTAAACAAGGCGATCAATCCCCACTAGCATGGACAATCTACATCGATGGTGCTTCTGGCAAAAACTCCTCGGGAGCGGTAGTAGTCCTCATTAACCCCAATGGGGACAAATTAAAACATGCCATAAGGTTCTCTTTCCCAACCACCAATAACCAAGCAGAATATGAAGCACTTTTAGCAGGCCTGCGGTTCTCAAAAGAGTCGGGAATAGATTTTGCGCATGTTAAAACCGACTCGCTAGTAGTGGCGTCCCAAGTATTGTGGAATTTTGAATCCAAAGAACCTACCTTGAGGAAATACTTAATGCTGGTAAAAGTGGGGATTGGAAAGTTTAAGAGGTTCACTATTGAATATGTTTCAAGAGTATACAATGCAGAGGGACGAGCTAGCAAAGTTCGGCCTCCCCTCGGGAGAGACAACTTTGGAGCTTTTTTACCATGCTACGGAAGAAGGGTAATTGATGCAAATAGAACAACGAACCTCTTCGATGGACTCATTCAAATCATATCTCTCGATAGGAGAATTGCAGCAGGCTTTGAAAGATAAGAAAAGATTCAGAATGAAAGCAGCCAACTACAAGCTTATCTCCGGAATTCTCTATAGAAAGACTTTCCTCTCCCCAATGGCGAGATGCGTATCTGAAGAAGAAGTTCCTGTGGTGCTCTGAGAAATTCACTCTGGAGAGTGTGGCAACCATTTAGGGGCCAGAACTTTGGAAAGAAGAACATTACGACAAGGATACTTCTGGCCCACAATGAGAAAAGATTTTGAATCCTATGCAAAGATGTGTGCTCAATGCCAAAACTTTACTCCGCTTCAACTCCAATCATCGCAGAGACTTGTGTCAATCACAACGCCTTGGCCTTTCACAGTTTGGGGAATGGACCTCCTCGGGACATTTCCCATGGTGAGCGGACAACGACGCTTTATCTTGGTCATGATTGATTATTTCAGCAGATTGATTATTTTAGCAAATGGATTGAATCCAAGGAGCTAGCAAAGACAACAACCCAGGTGATAAAAAATTTTTTGTGGGGGGAGATAATTTGCAGGCATGGGATTCCGATGGCAATAATTACGAACAATGGGCCGTAGTTCAACAATGAAGAGATGAAGAATTTTTGCAAACAAGTCGGCATAGAGCTGCGGTTCTCGTCAGTTCATCTTCCCAAAAGTAATGGTTAGGCAGAAGCTGCGATTAAACAGATACATAACTTGTTAAAAAAGAAAGGGCAGAATCTGAGGGGCAACTGGGCAGAGGAGCTTCCTTCAGTTCTGTGGACCCTCACAACAACCCCATCCACAGCTACCAGAGAAACTCCTTTCAAACTATCTCACGGTTCAGAGGCTCTCATCCCGGTAGAATTTGAGGTTCCGACTCCTAGGTTCTTACTGGCCAGGCAAAGTTGGGAAGACTGGCTTGAGATTAACGACAAGAATATGAGAGATAGCTTGGATCAAAATGAAGAATTGCGAGATGATGCCACCGTTAGGCAAGAGGAAGTCAAGCGAAGAATGGCCAGATATTTTGAAAAGAACATCAGGATCAAGAATTTTTCAGTGGGAGATCTCGTCCTGAAGAAATTAGATGCGGCCGCAAGAACTGGTTTAGTGGGCAAGCTAAACCTGAACTGGAATGGACCATTCATCATTAAGAAAGTCCTGAGGAATGGAGCATATCAACTACAAACCTATGACGGAGAAGATGTCCCCCATAATTGGAATGGCGATGATTTAAAGCGTTTTTATGCTTAAGCAAACACTTATCATTTGTGTTCATTTCAATGATTATGGCAATAAAAATCTCTGGCTAATAATTTTTTTCGTAGAGGGCACAGTCACTTTCTCCTATCTAGCATGCAAAATAAAAAATCACCACACCAGGAGACATCGTCAAGTCCAGCTTGGACCCCCCCCCCAAGAATTGTTGTCATTAGCGTAACACCACGATGATCACGTGTTGTGGGGAGATTTTGCACCGTGTAGTGGGAGCTTGCAGATTCTTGTGCGGTGGGCTACTGGATTTTGGATCCCAGCTAGTACCTGACTCCACCTCTGCATTTTTGAAGGGCAGTGTGGTTGATAGCTCTACTAAGCTTGCAAGGGATAGCGTACACCTTGGTGATCTCTTTGAGGAAAGAAATGTAATTCGGCACCTACCCATAGATCATCTAATTTTTTACCCTCGAATACTCTCTGGTACCCTCAAGCGGTGCCTGCAGGAGACCCACAGTCTTGTTGATCTCATAGGAAAGCAATGCTGCTCCGGCCGCACCTACCCGAAAGATCAATTTAGGCTGTCCTCCAGGCAAGAGGGTGGTAAACCTTTCAGTTGAGCATTACATCCTCTGTCACCCCGTGAGGAAAGCAATGCTGCTCCAGCCGCACCTGCCCACTTGGTCACACAGGCATGTATCTCATTCTTCACAGGAAGTTGATAAGGCGCGGACTGCAAAATTTAAGTCCGCTCAGTCCGCCAATACCTTGGGTTGATTTTACATCCTCTGTGATCCTACGACAAAGGCAATGCTGCTCCGGCTACACCTGCCCGCATGGTCACCTAGAGCTGTGAGTCATTTCAATCTCTATTACGGACTACGCTATGGTATCCGCATAGTCTGCCAAGTTCGGATTGATCATGAGGATTTTTGTGACCCGATTATGAGAAAAGCAATACTACATACATGTGGTACCTGCTCGGATTGATCTTTCTCGCAAAAATTTATTTACATGTGGACTAGAATTGGAATTCATCAAAGTCTGCCAGTAATGTCCTTTTTGACAAGTTACTAGGACTTGGCGAGCTGCAAATAAAATATCGCGGCCTGGATTATAGTCTGCTTTATCACCAAGCTATAGATCATTTCTATTAAAATGCATGCGAACTATGAAATTATAGCCGCCCGGTCCGCAGGATTGGTCCCCGGTTGGTCTTTTCAGCTCACAGTTTAACAGAAAATATGAGGTCGCATTGCTTATTATCAGTAAGCTTAAAAGATCTGTTGACAAAGAGAATCGCGGGCTATTATCAGAACTCGTTAGAGTCCGCATGATTTTCTACTTCGGCAACAAACTAAACTTTGGTCTCATTCTTTTCGCGGCGAACAGTGGTCAAATTTTTAATAAATTTTCCTAATTAGAAAGTCAGAAACTTATGCAGTATGGACGATATTTGCACTACGCGGACTACCTCATGGAGATCGCATTTAACTACGCCAATACATTTCAATAACAGAAAACAGAGAACATTGTAGAAAACACATTGATACAAGAATATCCTTTTCTATTTAATCAAAAATAGTTACATCTTTCGTGTATTCAGCGGACTTCAAATTTAAGTCCGCTCTATTTACAAAAAATGTTTAAAACAAAAAATACACTATTTTGCTTCGGCATTCTTCTGTTTCTTTTCTGCAGGAGGGCTTGGGCTTTCAACATCAACTTCTGGAGAATAGCCCTCCGAGCCACTTCCACTACTACCATCTGAACCTGTGCTGGCCGCGGACTCGCTATACGAGCTCTCGCCAGCAGAGGAAGATATAGAGGCGTCAGACTCGGCGGACTGATCCCCGCCTTGCTGGCTCGAACTAGTATCGTCGGCAATTGTCTTGGCTTCTACGCCTTCTCCGTTTTCCTCTTCTTCTTCTTCTTCTTCTCCATCTTCTTCTTCTCCTTCCTCCTCAACAATGACGTCTTTTCCTTTGGCAGTCTGCTCCATCGCCGCGACATGCTCTTACAACTCGGGGAAGACCTGCAAAAAGGGACAACGTCCACCCCTTCCTTTGTGAGGCCGCCGCAGACAAATCGCTCGATAGCGATCTCAACGGTTTCCTTCACAAAGGGGAGCATAGCGGCCATGAAGTTATCATTTTCAAACTCGTACGTGACCTGCAAAAGGCAAAGGCATGAATGTCAGCTCGCCGCAAACTTCAAATAGAGCGCCAAAAAATAGCCAAGCATACCGCCAGCTCTTCTTTCTGCGCAGCAACTCTTTTCCCCAGCCGCTTGTTTATTTCCTTTACCAACTTCACCTCTTCCTGAAGTTGGTCATTTTGCCTAAACAGATCCCTTGTCAGCGAACAGATGAAGTGGTTTGTAACGGCGTTGTTCACGCTTGCCTAGGTGGCAACATTTTTCAAGTAACTCAAGTTGCGTTTCCCATAAAGCGCGGAAATAGCGACATGAGCGTGGCGGGTGATCTTCGAACTCTTCCATGATGGAAGCGCTATCGACAGGCGGACATGCTTGTTCTTATTATGCCAGTGGATCATCGGGTTCCCCCTCAGATCCTTCTGGCGGTTGCCAAAGCCCTGCATCGCAAAGCTTTCTGAAGAGGAGCAGTCCGCCGCGGGATCCCCTTCTTCTTTCCTTTTTCTTGCGACTTCCTGTTTTATATCCCTCTGTGTAGGGGTAAACTCGCTTGGAGTTTGTGGCAGGTTTGCGGGCACGACCAAGGTCGCTGCAAGAAAAAGAACATATTAGGTCGCTGCGGATACAAGACATAAGTACGCAGAAGCTTACTTTCTTCGCGTGAAATGCTAGCCAGGCTCGCCAACAGCGGGATGTAGTACTCGATGTCAAGCCTGGCATCAGCAAGAAATTTGACAATGGCGGACTCCATCTCATCTAGCTGGACACTCTTGAAATCGGAGTCCGTGCGCTCTTGCGGATGAGTATTAGCGAACCCGAGGTCGCCTTCGAAGATCAGAAACCTTGAGGTCCAGTTATGGATCTTGTTAGGAAGACCCACGACCTTCATTCCTCTGCAGTAGAAATAGTTCACTCCTTTATAAGGGCGGCCTCCAGACGGTGTTATCGAGCAGACTGAGAAGATTTTGCGGAAAATATTCATTGAGAAGATGATCTTCTCAGACCGCGGATAAGAAATAAAGATGTAAATAGCGGGAATGGTGTTGGGCGCGAGCTAGCCCGACACCATCCCGTAGTGTTCGAATATTTCAGCAATCTCCCATAATAATGGGAATTTGAATCCGCTATCGAAGTGGTCGATGGGTATGGCGATTTGAGTCGCCCTTGAAAAGTTTAATCTTTCCTCATGGGAGGGAAGGCGGACAAGCAAATTAGAGTCCGTCATTTTTCTTTCTACAAAGACCTCAAGGTCGGCCTCCGTTAGTGTGCATTTTCTATGGTCGGCAGCATGGAAAGCAACCGCCGCGTCAGTCCTGGGGGACACCATTTTCGCAGGCCGTAGGGTCTTCAGCTACACATGTTTCCCTGAATAGAAGAGGCAACATGGCTATATTTATAGTAGTAGGGCCTGACAGCTTTTTTGGTAGGCCGCACAGCTCGACTATCGAGTCAGCAAAGTTTGCACCGCGGCTTTTCATGCAGCAAAAATAAGAACGTGGACACAAAACTCGAGTCCTCTCTTTGCTATTTCCAGTCTCCGGAATACCTGCAAAGTTAAAAGCACAAAATAAAGCGGGCACAGTTTCAGTACGCCCAGCGCGCAATATGTCACAACCTGGATTTTCTCCGAATTCAAGAAGTATCAGAGTTTGAGAAAACACGCATCGTGATGCCATGTCGAGCAGGGAATAACTATCGACGCTCAGGCGAACACCCACTAAGTAGACTACGAAAACTCATAAGTTTAATGATTAGAAAATCAGATATAATTTTAAGGGCCGTATCCCTCGGCTCGGTGGTTCATCTAGTCCACAGTTTAAAAATTATACTTATACACCGCAGAAAATACTTTATTCACATTTGACATCCTAAAAGAGTGCGTAAGTGTCCCCAGAGGACAACTTACACTATGCAAGACCCTACTTTTAATTTTTACAATATATGAGAAAACGATCGTTTTACGTTGTTTGGAAAGTAGTGTACGAGTTTTATAAACATGCTGATCATGAGATATACTTATAATAGTGTTTTTAGGTTTAAAACTAACTAGCAACCTATCATAAATCTTCCCAAGAGCAAGTAGACTATCTCCAGAAAGGTAGCAGTAAAAGAAACATATCTTGTATCATAAGATAAAACTACCAGTGGGCGCCAACAAACTGACACGAACCCACTGACAAGTATTTATGTTTATAAGAAATTAGAAAAACAATCTCACAACAGCAAGATAAAGATCCCTACAACTCAAGTGATCACCAGCAACACCACAGCAAATCTAGACGCCTACCCGGCTACTAATCAGAACCTGAGGCATTCAGAAATGAAAAGAATACCTCAGCAAGTAAAACAAGAAAATCTGAATTAGGGCATTAAATCAAAATGGAACAAAGAGAGTAAGTAAACATGACAGTAAAAGCAAACACTGCCCAAAGTACGCAAAAGTACACCAAGTACCACGTAACAATAACAAGCCCTGCCCAAACCCTGCAGAGGCTACAAGGTAAGAGACAAGAAAATTTGCCACAATATGTTGCATTCTACAAGGAAGATCACCTAACAATCCTAATTTGTGAGTAATGGCAGTAGTAAAATATCATGGACCTGTGTTGGTGACCAAAAACAGTCCCCCAAACAAAACAGTTCCAACTAAAAATTAACTGTATCAGCACAAGGCCACCACATACCCAGCTCGTACCTGGGATTAAAAGGTGGCGGCCACGATAATACCCAGCCCGTACCTGGGATTAAAAGGTGGCGGCCACGGCTCGCACACAAAACCATCCCACTCCTTTAGAGTGTCAAAACACCACTACCTGCCATAACCCACAATTTGGCCCGAAAAAAAAAGAAGAAATGTATGGCTAACAAACATCCCCCCTAGGAGGTAATCACTCGGGAAGGAAAGAAATTGCACAAAATAATTCGGTTAAGGCAAAATAAATAACTGTCGATCTCAGCTTAATGTAAATCGTCGATCTCCAGCCATAGGGAATTGTCGAACCCCGTTCGACGATTTTTGTCGAACACAGGTCACGGGAAAATTGTCGAACTCCGTTCGACGATTTTTCCTTTTTGTCGAACACAGGTCACGGGAAATCGTCGAACTCTGTTCGACGATTTTCCATTTGTCGAACACAAGAAACGGAAAAATCGTCGAACTCCGTTCGACGATTTTCATTTTGTCGAACACAGGCCACGGGAAAATCGTCGAACTCCGTTCGATGATTTTCCTTTTGTCGAACACAGGCCACGAGAAAATCGTCGAACTCCGTTCGACAATTTTCGTCGGACTCAGAACTCAGGCAAATCGTCGAGCTCAGCTCGACGATAATTGCCGAACTCAGATCGATGATCTTCGTCGATCACAGGCAACCAGAGATTGTCGATCTCAGTTTGACGATTTTCGTCGAACTCAGATCGACGATCTTCTACGAACTGGCAGCGTTGAGTGCAGAGAAATTCTAACCTAATTCCTATGCTCCACCTATCATACCAGACCACTTCTACTATCCGAGAAACACTCTAATCCTCAAGACTATGGAATGGAAAAGAAATTTTTGCTCCTGCTACCCCAACTGTCAAGCCAAATTTACTCCAAAACCGAGCCTACCCATGAAGAACTCAACATTAAAACACTTCAGCAACTGACAGTAGGCCTAAAATTTCAGTAATTGAGAGATCTGACAAGGCTAAGCAGCATTCCTAGGTTCTAAGAGCAGAAATTTAAACAAAAATCTCAACCTGAAGTTAAATCAAATATCTGGACAGGAATAAAATTTCAGTAGGACCAACGATTGCTTGACATGATAAGGAAAAACTAAGCATTTGCAAGATCTGGAATTAATACTTGACAACATGGAACCAAAAATGAAGAAGTTTGTACTTGGCAGGGGCGAAGAGCACCACTTGCCTCAATTTCCAGAGATTTATGTTACACAGCCCTTCCTCTCTCTCTCGGCTCCAGCCGCAATAGCACCTAAATCAGGATTCTAGAGTTTTAATGGCGGAAAAGGATCAAACCAAAAATTCTGAGACCCCTAGAAACACCACGAAAATTGAATCTCTTACCGTAGGAATGAAAGTCTAGGCGAGAGTAAACCAAATCCGCTTTCGGAATCGAATTCCGTCCACTAACACTCACGGAATTAGCGGTGGAAGGCAAGGTTGTCCGCCGGTTTTCTTCCACTCATGAACAGGATAGCGGTTATTCTCTCACAGAAGGAGACGATGAATAGTCTCGTTTTTTTGTCTTAAGGCTATATATATGCATAGACACATCTTATCAGCCCTAACTGCCACATAAAAGCCACTGGATTCCTTACAAGCTTTATTAATTAATTATTTGCACCCATTATTATTAACACATCAAAACGACGCGAAAACTGAACCACCTTGGAATCCGACGAAATTCACACCGTAGCTAATTACCCACGCTACTAACGCAACGATGAGTCGAAATCAACTTTCGACGAACAAAACTCGGGTTATTACTACCCGAAGCCAAAACAAAAGCATCCCCCGAGAGGCCTCACCGGTCACGAAAACAGACACGGCTTGATAGGGAACCTTGCCAAACAGGCTACCAACAACCACACAAGGAAACTAAAGAGCTAAGATCACGGTCTAACAAACGGCACATGCCAGAAACACGTTAACGTAATGCCAAATGAGAATTAAATAATCGCAAAAAAATCGGGGGCGTTACAGTCACTCCCCCTAAAAGAAAGTTTCGTCCCGAAACTTTATGTACACAACTTCTACTATAGAAGGAAAGTAACAAAACAAGAGCTACTAGAAAGAAACGTACCAATCAAATCAAGGGAACAGATGAGGGTGAGCCTCCCTCATAGCCAACTCTACCTCCCATGTCACGCTTTCCAAATCCTGATTCTTCCATAGAACATTCACCATCGGGATAGACTTCGTCCGCAGAACCCGATCTTGAGTATCCAAATGCGGACCGACACTTCAACATATGAAAAATTAGGCTCCAACTGCGGCACAGCATCCAAGACTTGCCCACTGCTTCACACACACTTCCTTAATTGGCTTACATGAAATACATTATGAACATTTGGGAAGTTTTCTGGAAAATCCAGCCTATATGCTGACACGCCAATCCACTCAACAATCTTAAATGGGCCCACATACCTCGGATCCAATTTTCGATTCTTTTCGAACCTCTTAACACCAACCATCGGGGAAACCTTAAGAAACACAAGGTCCCCTACAAAATTCCAAGTCAAACCTACGCCGGTTGGCATTCTTCTCATACCTCTCCTGAGCTATCCGAAGCTTTTCTCGAATCAGCTTCGCCGCAACTTCCATTTCCTCGAGCGCATCCGGACCAAACAAGGGCCTCTCACTGACCTCGGTCCAAAACAAGGGAGTTCTGCAATGCCACCCATACAAAGCTTCAAACAGAGCCATTTGCAAGCCTCCTGGTAACTGTTATTGTATGCAAATTCCATAAGCCGCAAACGCTCATTCCACGCTCCACCATGGTCCAAGATGTAGCACCTGATCATATCCTCAACTATCTGGTTCACCCGCTCAGTCTGACCATTGGTCTGTGGGTGGTAAGCTGTAGAATACCTCAAATCTGTACCCAAACCATCTTGCAGACTCCTTCAGAAGCGAGATGTAAAACAGGAGTCTCGATCCAAAATGATGCTAACCGGCACACCGTGTAATCTGATGACTTCATTCAGATACAGTTGTGCTATCTTTTTCATCGGATAGTTAATCTTATACGGAATGAAGTGAGCACACTTTGTTAGTCTGTCCACTATCACCCAAACTGAATCAAATCCCCTTGGAGATCTCGGTAAGCCCGTAATGAAGTCCATAAAAATACTTTCCTACTTCCAAGTAGGGATCTCCAACGGAGTCAACTTGCCACCAGGCCTTCCATGATCGGCCTTCACACGCTTGCAAGAGTGGCACTCAGCAACAAATCAGGCTATATCACCCTTCATCCCATACCACCAGGCAATCTGCTTCAATTCATGATACATCTTTGTAGATCCTGGATGGTTGGCAACACTGGATCCATGAGCCTCTCTGCAAATCATACCCATGATGTATCCAACTGCGGGGATGCAAAACCTGCCTCGGTACTTCAAGGTACCCGCATCATCGATAAAAAAATCCGGCAACTCCCCCCTCTCAGTCCTGAGGTATAAGTGCAGAAGATCCGGATCATCCTTCTGGTGCAACCTAGTAAGTGAAATCCAAGACGGCTCTGTCACTGCAAAACTGCGCTGCATGTCACAGCGTCCCATGGAGATATCCATCAGGAGGAACTCTTCCACTAAACGATCAGTGGTGATATTAAAGATTTTCCCCGTCTTTCGGCTCAGGGCGTCGGCCACCACATTGGCCTTGCCCGGATAATATTGTATATCCACATCATAATCGGCAACATATTCTAGCCACTGCCGTTGGCGCAGATTCAACTCCTTCTGAGTGAACACGTACTTTAGACTCTTATGATCTGTTAAGATCTTGCACTGAGCACCATAAAGTAGATGTCTCCACAGCTTTAGCGCATAAATCACCGCTGCAAACTCAAGGTCATGCGTAGGGCAATTTGTAACATCCCATGTTACTTCTAGGCCCCTTCCACTTAGATTGGGTTAGGCATGGGATGGGTGTCTAGGGTTTTAGGTAGGTTTGACCCTGGGTAGTGAGTTGTACACATATGGGGCCCACTATAGGACCAGGTCAAACTAGCTCAGACTAGCCTAAATAGGGACCCAAACCACACCATGACCCCACCACGTTGCTCTAACCCTAAAAACAATCCAAGTGCACCCTAGGGCATGCCATTAGGTCAACATTTTGACCCCAGTTGACCAAAGTCAACCTTGGACTTAATTTGGTCAAACCCACACTCATAAGCCCAATTAGCCTAAGTAGGGCACCCCTTGACCCAACCCAAGTTGGGTGGTGCCACTAGACCCATTTCCACCAAGTAGGGTCAGCCCACCCACCATGTTGACTAAGGGAAAACCGACGGGATTAGCCGACCTGGAGCCGACCTGGAGCAGTTTTGCTGGCGGTTTCCGGCCAGCTGAGGCGGCGCCACCTCCGGCCAATGGTGCCATCACCTTCACGGTGGTGGTGGCTATCGTTTTCCGGTGATGGGGCGGAGGGAGACGGCGGCAACAGCGAACCCAAGCAGTTTCTAAAGCTGGGAAAATTCCTATTTTTCTCACATGGCATCGGGCTCAGTTGAGCGCGATATCTCACCTAATCGATCTAAGATGCTAGTACGGGTAGAGGTGAGGTGAAACGAACCTCGATTTGGGCTTGGCTGCGGGTCTGGCGGCGGTTTGCCATGGTGGTGGTGCGCCAACGAGCTCCTTCCCGATTCCTTCATTCTCCATCGTTTTCCATGATCCAGCACTCGAATTCCACTCCAATCTACCTTCTGAAGCTATTGGTGTGGTCTGTTTGGGCTGAGGTGGAGTATATGGGGAGATACAACCAAGGTGAGCTCGTGCTCAACTTTGGTTGCTCCGCCCCTGCTGCCATGTGGCTCTCAGCCCCTGTTTTCTGCTGGAATGGAGTGAGGAGGTCGGCCATCTGGTTTTGGGCAGATAAATTCAGCTGAAGGGGTGGCCATGTGGCCACCATTCCCTTCTTCTCCATTTCTCTCTCCTCCTTCTCTCAAAATCCCAATTCTACCCCCTTGCATGTATTCTCTCTCTTGATTTAGAGGGGTAGGACTGGTCTTGTTCACTTGGGCTGGCCATGGGCCAATTTTGGTGGGCTTGGTCCAATGGAGGATGGCTTGGTCTTCATTTCACTCTTTTAGGTCAATTTGTTGACTTGTTGACTTGGGGAGTTGACTTAGTCAACATGGTGGGTGGGCTGACCCTACTTGGTGGAAATGGGTCTAGTGGAACCACCCAACTTGGGTTGGGTCAAGGGGGTGCCCTACTTAGGCTAATTGGGCTTATGAGTGTGGGTTTGACCAAATTAAGTCCAAGGTTGACTTTGGTCAATTACGGTCAAAATGTTGACCTAATGGCATGCCCTAGGGTGCACTTGGATTGTTTTTAGGGTTAGAGCAATGTGGTGGGGTCATGGTGTGGTTTGGGTCCCTATTTAGGTTAGTTTGACCTATTTTGACCTGGTCCTATAGTGGGCCCCATATGGCTACAACTCACTACCCAGGGTCAAACCTAGCTAAAACCCTTGACACCCATCCCATGCCTAACCCAATCTAAGTGGAAGGGGCCTAGAAGTAACATGGGATGTTACACAATTTCTCTCATGAGTCTTTAGTTGCCTTGACCCATACGCAATCACTTTCCCAGCCTGCATCAAAATGCAACCCAGAACAACATGCGAAGCATCCACGTACACATCATACTCCATGCCCTCAGTAGGTAGGGTCAGAACGGGAGAAGTGCACAATCTGTTCTTTAGTTCTAGGAAGGCTTTTTCGCACTTCTCGCTCCAAACAAAGGTCGTGTTCTTCTGAGTCAAACTGGTCAAAGGTGCGGCCAGGGTAGAGAAACCCTCCACGAACCTCCTGTACTACCCGGCCAACCCTAGGAAGCTTCTAATCACCTTGGGCATACCAGGCCTGCTCCAATCCATCACTGCTGCGATGTTTTCCGGGTGGACCAAGATCCCATCCTTATTCACCACGTGGCCCAGAAACGAGACCTGAGGCAACCAAAATTAACACTGGCTCAGCTTGGCGAATAACTTGTGGTTCCTCAACTCTGATAGAAACAAGCGCTGATGCTGCTCATGCTCCTCAGCACTACGAGAGTAGATCAACACATCATCGATGAATACCACCAAGAACTTGTCTAGAAAGTCCTTGAACACCCGGTTCATCATATCCATGAAAGCTGACGGTGCGTTTGTCAAACCAAACAGCATCAAAAGAAACTCGAAGTATCCATACCTCGATCTAAACGCAGTCCGTGGAATATCTGCCTCACGGATCCTGAGATGATGATAGCCAGAATGAAAATCGATCTTAGAAAACACCGTGCTAGCACGCAACTGATCAAATAAGTCATCGATCTTCGGCAGAGGGTACCTGTTCTTAATGATGACTTTGTTCAGCTTCCTATAATCGATGCACAGACTCATCGACCCATCCTTCTTCTTCACAAATAGAACATGAGCACCCCAAGGTGATGAACTCGAACTAATAAAACCTTTTGCCAACAACTCATCCAACTGGACCCGCAATTCCTCCAACTCACGAGGGGCCATCCGATAAGCCGCCTTAGCAATAGGACACGTACCCGGTTCCAAATCAATCACAAACACAACATCCCGCTCGGGGGGAAGACCAGGAATGTCATCAGGAAAAACAACAGAGAAACCACGTACAACAGGAATCTCTTACAAGCGTGGTACACTGACACCAGTCCCAACCACCGAGACTAAAGAAGAAAAACAATCAGAATGAAACAGCTTCTGAGCACATACCGCAGAAATGACAGGAGAATCCTGGCACGGATCAGCATACACACTTCCAGGCTAACCGTTGTCCTTGATGAAGTCCAAGCATTTCCCTTTGCACTGAATAACCGCATCATACTTAGACAACCAGTTCATGCCCAGAATACCATCGAAGTCCTCTAGATCAATCATCTTCAAGTCTGCCTACGCAAGAAAGTCCCCCAAAAAAACATGGCAATCCAGAATGCCCAAATCTGACAACACAGATTCACCAGAAGGGAACTTGATGCAGATGGTATCACGAACTCGATCTAGAATCAACTGATATCGCTATGCAAAAGCTCTAGCCACAAACGAGTGGGTAGCACCGGAGTCGAACAGAACACGCGCCCATCGGTTCTTCACCTTAAATTTCCCTATAGGAGTATATAAGCAACCAAGGAGTTACCCAAAACATAGACTATAACCATTCTAGTAAATAAAACTTTCAGGCTAGGAAAACGACTAACCTGAGATGTCCTGGGTCGAAGTTTGAGACTTCTCGGAAGAGATCACGTTCAACTTTCCTTTGCCCTTGTCCACACACTGAGGCGGAGGTAAAGCCTGAAGTGGAACTGCTTGAAGTACAGGCTGGACCAGAGGACACCTTGTCTTAATATGGCCCTTCTGGCCACACTGATAGCAGACTTTATCCTTGGACCAGCACTGGACAGCATCATGCCCGGGTCACTTGCAAACAGAACAGGAAACATCCTTCCTAGGAGCACCTTGAATAGCATGAACTTGCTCCTTCTTCTAAGCTCCCGCCTTCTTGAAACACGTCTCAATAGGGTGGCCTGGCCAGCCACAGAAGCTATACAATACCTTGCTCTTCTTTCCCAAAGCAGCATCAAGTACCTGGGGTTCTTCTCTTCAGCAGACTTCCTCTTGTCCTTCCTCATTTGCTGGCCTCTGTTCTTTGCGGTCTCAATTGCCTTCACTTTCAGAGCAGCCTCCACTACCCCTGCATAAGTCTCTGATCCATATGCACTGGCCAACTGCTGAACCTCGCTCCTCAAGCCACCAAGGAACCGCTTGACTCGATCAACTTCAATACTGACCAACCCAGGGGCAAATTGGCTCAACTTGTTGAACTCTATCTTGTACTCACTAACCGTGAGGTGCCTCTGCTTCAGGTGAAGGAAGTTGTTCATTAGTCGGTCATGCTCGACCGAAGGCGGGAACTTCCTCAATAGCATCTCCTTGAAAAATCCCCCAGAGCACCCAGCCACCAAGCTCTCCTTTTCCCTAAGCCACCAGCTCTTAGCCAAACCCTTTAGCTGATAGGTGGCTATCATCTCTATCTTGATCATCTGCAACATCAAAGTACGAGAATATCTACTCCATGGAGATCAGCCAATCATCTATGACCATGAAATCTGCCTTCCCATCATATGTAGGAGGGCTAAGTCTCTGAAACTGAGAAATAAAGGCCATCTCTGCGGCACCACCACTGGAGGTCTCAGGGGAGCAGGAGGGGGAGGGGCAGCTAATCGCCTTGCAGGGTCTTGCACCCTTTGGGCCTGTCCTGCCACAACTGCTGCCAGAGACTGGATCTGGGCCTACATCTCCACCAAATGCCTTGTCAAGGAATTATTGCTCTGTCGCAGGCTCTCGATCACCGCATCACTCTGCGCTCCTGAGGACTCACCCTCAGACAGGGGAGTCAACCTAGTCGAAGGACGTGTCGCCATCCTAAAACCATAAAAACTGAGGTCAAAACCTAATTCAACAGTTGTAACAAACTACCAGTACAGACAATACATACATAAATATGAACTTTTAACTGTTATACTTGCTCTGGGATTTTATTTGTTTAACAAAAGTGATGCTATGCCTAACCTAGGATGGTTAACCACCATCAACTAACTCTTGTGCCTAGATCGGGAATGCATGAATTTATATTATTTTTTTTTGATTTAAAACCATGTGTGTACATATGTCATTATGCAAATCTTTAGCTTGGCACGTTGTGCTTATGCAATGTTATGCTATGCATGATTGTGCTATGCATTCTAAAAAGGCCCTAATGCATGTTATGAGTGGCATACACATGAAAATGTTATGCATCCTATACTACATAACATTCTCATGCAACGAAAAAGAAACGTGCTAGTCGCATTCATGTGGTGAGGTTATGCATCCCATACTACATAACCCTCATATGTTGCCCCTATGGTGGATCCATATACAGACACATATTATGCATCACATACAACACAATATGCCCCGTATACTTCTTGTTATACTATGAGTGTAGTGTTCATGCTTCAGCAAAGACGTGCTGATGACATATCAGTGTGTGTATGATATGCTGCTAAACATCTAATACATACAAGGAAAGGTTGCCCGACAAATTATCAAGAAACCTCCATCTGATACCAACTGTCACAACCCGCATTTTCTCCGAATTCAAGAAGTATCAGAGTTTGAGAAAATACGCGTCGTGATGCCACATCGAGCAGGGGATAACTGTCGACGCTCAGGCGAACACCCACTAACTAAACTATGAAAACTCATAAGTTTAATGATTAGAAAATCAGATATAATTTTAAGGGCCGTATCCCTCGGCGCGGTGGTTCATCTAGTCCACAGTTTAAAAATTATACTTATACGCAGCGGAAAATACTTTATTCACATTTGACATCCTAAAAGAGTGTGTAAGTGTCCCCAGAGGACAACTTACATTATGCAAGACCCTACTTTTAATTTATACTATATATGAGAAAACGATCTTTTTACGTTGTTTGGAAAGTAGTGTGAGTTTTGTAAACATGCTGATAATGAGATATACTTATAATAGTGTTTTTAGGTTTAAAAGTAACTAGCAACCTAGCATAAATCTTGCCAAGAGCAAGTAGACTATCTCCATAAAGGTAGCAGTAAAAGAAACATATCTAGTATCATAAGGTAAAACTACCAGTGGGCACCAACAAACTGACACAAACCCACTGACAAGTATGTATGTCTATAAGAAAATAGAAAAACTACCTCACAACAGCAGGAGAAAGATCCCTACAACTCAAGGGATCACCAACAATACCACAGCAAATCTAGCCGCCTACCCGGCTACTAATCAGAACATGAGGCATTCAGAAAAGAAAAGAATAACTCAGCAAGTAAAATAAGAAAATCTGAATTAGGGCTTTAAATCAAAATGGAACAAAGAGAGTAAGTAAACATGACAGTAAAAACAAACACTACCAAAAGTAAGCAAAAGTACAATAAGTACCAGGTAACAACAACAAGCCCTGCCCAAACCCTGCAGAGGATACAAGGCAAAAGACAAGAAAACTTGCCATAATATGCTGCATTCTATAAGGAAGAAACACCTAATAATCCTAATTTATGAGTAATGACACTAGTAAAACATCATGGACCTGGGTTGATGACAAAAAACAGTCCCCCAAACAAAACAGTTCCAACTAAAAAATAACTGTATCAGCACAAGGAGACTACATACCAAGCCCATACCTGGGATTAAAAGGTGGTGGCCACGGTCGAACTCCATTCGACGATTTTCCTTTTGTCGAACACAGGCCACGGGAAAATCGTCGAACTCTGTTCGACGATTTTCTTCGGACCCAGAACTCAGGCAAATCGTCGAGCTCAGCTCGACGATAATCGCCGAACTCAGATTGACGATCTTCGTCAATCACAGGCAACCAGAGATCGTCGATCTCAGTTCGACGATTTTCGTCGAACTCAGATCGACGATCTTCGTCGAACTGGCAGCGTTGAGTGCGGAGAAATGCTAACCTAATTCCTATGCTCCACCTATCATACCAGACTACTTCTACTAGCCGAGAAACACTCTAATCCTCAATACTATGGAAAGGAAAAGAAATTTTTGCTCCTGCTACCCCAACTGTCAAGCCAAATTTACTCCAAAACCGAGCCTAGCCATGAAGAACTCAGTATTAAAACACCACAGCAACTGACAGTAGGCCTAAAATTTCAGTAATTGAGAGATCTGACAAGGCTAAGCAACATTCCTAGGTTCTAAGAGCAGAAAATTTAAACCAAAATCTCAACCTGAAGTTAAATCAAATATCTGGACAGGAAGAAAATTTCAGTAAGCTTAACGATTGCTTGACATGATGAAGGAAAAACGAAGCATTTGCAAGATATGGAATTAATACTTGACAAAAGGGAACCAAAAATGAAGAAGTTTGTACTTGGCAGGGGCGAAGAGCACCACTTGCCTCTATTTCCAGCGATTTATCTTGCACAGCCCTTCCTCTCTCTCTCTCTCGGCTCTAGCCATAACATCACCTAAACCAGGATTCTAGAGTTTTAATGGCAGAATAGGATCAAACCAAAAATTCTGAGACCCCTAGAAACACCACGAAAATTGAATCTCTTACCGTAGGAATGAAAGTCTAGGCGAGAGTAATCCAAATCCTCTTTCGGAATCGAATTCCATCCACTAACACTCCCGGAATCGGCGGTGGAAGGCAAGGATGTCCGCCGGTTTTCTTCCACTCATGAACAGGATAACCGTTATTCTCTCACGGAAGGAGATGATGAATAGTCTCGTTTTTTTTATCTTAAGGCTATATATATGGATAGACACGTCTTATCAGCCGTAACTGCCACCTAAAAGCCACTGGATTCCTTATAAGCTTTATTAATTAATTATTTGCACTCATTATTATTAACACATCAAAATGACGCAAAAACCGAACCACCTCGGAATACGACGAAATTCACATCGTAGCTAATTACCCACGATACAAACGCAACGACGAAGTCGAAATCAACTTTTGACGAACAAAACTCAGGTTATAACTACCCGAAGCCAAACCACAAGCATCCCCCGAGAGGCCTCACCGGTCACCAAAACAGACCCGGCTTGCTAGGGAACCTTGCCAAACAGGCTACCAACAACCACACAAGAAACCTAAATAGCTAAGACCACGCTCTAACAAACTACACATGCCGAAAATGCGTCAAAGTAACGCCAAACGAGAATTAAATTATCGCAGAAAAATCGGGGGCGTTAAACGATACTTCCCACCTGCATTCACAAGTTAAATTCTGAAAACGGACATAGCATTAGTCTGCATAGTTCATCACAGATCGCAGCACAAGCATAAACTAGCTATATAATGTGTGGATATCTCATTTAGTCCGCATAAAGCACAGTACAGTCCATCATAAGCCGCAGCATAGAGTATTGTTTAAGGCACAAATAATTATACATCAAATCAAATAGTTCGGACTCAACGATCTCGATTTTCAGTTCGCAAAAACCTCTTCATCCTGTCCCTGTACAAGTGCGCCGCCTGGTCAATTATTTGAAGCACTTTGCTATACAAGCGACAGATGTGATGATGAATGGAGTTAATGATACGATGCATATGAGCGGTCTCCCGGTCTACCCGACTCAGGGGAACCATCGGCTCAATTGTCGGCCTCAGCTCCACGTCCGCGGCGTGCTGGCTACCCTCCACTGGTGATGCTACCTCCAGAGGGACACGATCTGGCAATCACGATCTCTACTCGGTGACCTCGGCAGCCCGCTTCCCTTTCACCTCCCGTGCTGCCGCCAAGTGCTTTCCTTTATAGAAGCAGACATCATCAACAAGCCTTTTCTTCTCTCTATCGGATCTCTCCAGCGCCCTTGACACACTAGCGATCTGGTCCTTTAAGGTTTTCTCGCGCTGCGCCGATGCCTTCTCGCGCTCTTCCGCCTTCTTTAACTCCGCTCTAATTATTCAATTTCAGCTCGAAACTTCTTTTCACCTATTGCGGACTCATCATGCGAGCACGTGTCAACTCCAGTATTCGGTGTAATCACAATCTCCCCACTCTCGATAGAGACCGGTGGTGACTTTCTACCTACAACAAAGAAGGTCAATTTCACATTCAAATACAGTCCGCAGCGGACTCAAAGTACCAAGATAAAAGATCACTTTTGGAAAAAGCAGCAGTGAGTTGTCGGCTATCGAAGATAGGCCGCCTTGCCAGCTCCGGGTCAAAGGCGCTTAACCGTTTTTCCATTTGCGATGGACCTTGATTATCTTTTCAGCCACGGATCTTGTGGAAACAACAATGTCATCGTTCTCGGTGACGATCTTGATTGGCCTGGACTTCCGTGGCGGCAACCTGTAAAGCCACTAACGCTTAAAGTATTTAAGCACCGGTTGGAGGTTACCTGTCTGCAGCATCTCCGCAGTAATTTGCAGATCTTCAGCTTCTTTGTCCGTCGCGGCCTTCTTCGAGGCCGCCTCAACCTTAGCCACACTGGCGGCGATCTGCTTCTTCTGTTCCGCTATCTTCTCTCTTCGTTTTTCCTTCTCTTTTTCCTCAGCGGCGGATAAAGGAGGGAGCTCGCTGACCTTAACTCCCACAATTTCTACCTCGGGATGCAACACATCCAGGAAAGATTTGTTGATGAGATCAAGATGTTCGACGACTATAGAATCAAGTATCTCATCAGTAGACAAACTGACCGTGGAGAGGGAATTGTTTCCCTGGACTTGGGCCTCCGGAGTAACTAAGTCGCTTTCAGGAACTTCTTTTTCATGCGGCCTATGATGTAAATCCGCATCTCCAGTCCGCACGGAGATATTTTTCTCTTACATCGACCGCAGCTTCTTTTCGACCCGCTCGGCCACATTGTACTTGTCCCTCTTCCTCTTCTTCTAGAAGGGGCCTTTTTTCAACAGAGTCCGCGACAGCCTTCCCTAAATCTGGATGGCTCTCGCGGACTGTCTCAAGGTTTGCAGCCACCAATGCCTTTGAAGGCACGCCTTCCCCAACTTCGTCTCCCGCAGACCGCCTATCTTCATCAAGGTTAACAATGGGCTGCTGGGCGTTGGGGATGACACATCGGTTTTGTTGTTTGCACAAACCGTGTCCGCCGAGTTCATCGTTTTATGAGTGTGGGTCGCATCTGACAGATTTAATGTCTTATCCGCACTTTTTGACGGCGGTTCAGTGTAAGATGCGGTGGCGACCTACTTCCCGTGCACAGGTACATCGTTATGGCGGGCTGCTTCCTTAGCAGGCTTCTTGTTATGAGAACTCTCTCCAGCAGAGCGAACAGGCTCCCCTCTCGAAACTCTCTTTATCACCTTCTTAGTTTTCATTGGTGTTATTAGTTTTTCATTTTTTGCAGTAAGGCTAGTGAAGAAAGTGTCGAGTCTCGCCATGTCGGACTGCAAAGTTGAGACCGCAAGAGGTGAATACCGACCAGTGTCGTTGATACTTTTGACAATCCCAGCCCCTCCGACGATATTTATAGCACTGACAACATTAATGAGATTTGCGGACTCGGTGGTTAAGGAAACATTTTTTAAGTTTCCAAAAACTTATAAATGTGCAGGGATTATGTTAACCCCAAAAGTCCACAACACATCCAAGGTCCCAGGCACATTACCGGCAGACTCGGTTTAGCAGTCAGCCCAGATCGGCAAAGCGTCGACATTCAGCAAGTCCCAAGGCTAATCACTTTCGGGGGCGGACGCGGTGCTCAGACCGCCCAGCTCGGCAAGCCCCAGGTGATCAGTTCCCGGGATAGCTCTTCAGGCGGACTCAGGGATCAGTCCGCCCAAGCCGTCGTCCTTCAGCAGGATCGCGCCTAGCAACAGCAGATGGAAGCTCCAGCCCGCGATCCCAGTCCGCCCCTTTTGTGCGGACTGGTGTGTTCTTTCTTTTTTCCTTCCTGTCACCATTGCCCGGTTCTCCTGTCCCCCGGGCAGCCGGTTATTTTAGCCTTGCCCGTTTGGGCAGGCCCCCATCCTATAAATAGGGGGGAGGTGGTGCACCCAAAGCACGATGACTCGAGTCAAGAAGACCATTTAGTGAAAGCTGCGGACTCAGATCTCGGACTTTGCGGTCTCGCATCTATCTTGATCACCATTTTTTCCTTGGTAATGTAAACGGTTGCTTGTAGTTTCCTTCTCTCTTTTTCCCTTTTTACAGGAATTTGAGGGCGCATTTTCTGCATCAACACTTAGTCTGCCTAAGTTTGTTCTAGGAATCTGGCCTGAGCATTTACAATTTTGATACTTGGGTGTAATGGTTAGTGAGAAATCAGCCTATACTCGATTCGATACAAGTGTCACACAATCGTTTGTGTCGGCAGACTTTGTTAAAGACCTGGAAAGAGAGCATTACTTCACTGGTATTGCTCAGACAGTACGCCTCCCAGATGGCTTTAAGATGACCGCAACCGCCAAGTGCTAACTGGAGATACTCCTTGGGGGATAGATCTTTGATACTCATGCCACAGTTTTGAGGATGCCAGAATTCGATCTCATTCTGGGAATGGCATGGTTGGATTGGCATTACGCAAGAATTGACTGCGCGGAGAAGCGGATTTACTTGAGACATGGAGACACTGAAGTCATTTTCCAAGGTATAAGATTCGCTCCACGCTTGTTACTATCTTCAATTCATGCCTTGAAAGCCCACATGCGAGGGGATGAAGTTTACATGATATGTTTCGAATTGAAAGAGAAGGTAATAGATATGAAGGATGTGTGAGTGGTGCGGCATTTTCCTGAGGTGTTTCCTAGGAAATTGTCAGGATTACCCCCGCATGGAGAGCTGGCTTTTCAAATTAAGGTAGTACCAGGTGGCAAGCCCGTCTCCAGGACCGTCTTATTGTATGTACCCGAAGGAACTCGCACAGTTTAGAGTTCAGTTGCAAGAACTGGTGGAATTAGGATTTGTTCGCCCCAGCTCATCACCTTGGGGAGACCTTGTTCTGTTCGTTAAGAACAAGGATGGAACCTTACGATTATGTATAGACTATCAGGAACTCAATCGACTAACGATGTGGAACACTTATCCGCTACCCCGGATCAACGAGTTGTTCGATTAATTGGTAGGAGCGCATTGGTTTTCCAAGTTGGATTTGCGCTCGGGGTATTATCAGTTGATGATACAAGAGGAGGACATTCAGAAAACAACTTTTAGCTCAATGTACGGTTTGTATGAGTTCACCGTGATGTCGTTCGGGCTCACACATGCCCCTTTAGCTTTCATGAGTCTCATGACCAAGTGTTTGAGCCTTATCTAAACATCTTCGTCATCGTCTTCATCGATGACATCTTGGTCTACTCAAAGATAGAGGAAGAGCATGTCGAACATCTGACCTTGGTACCGAAAAAGCTAAAAGGGCATGCCTTGTTTGTCAAGTTCAGCAAGTGCGAATTCTTGCTCCAAGAAGTTGCCTTCTTGGGACATGTGATCAGTGGGGCGTGATTAGCGGTAGATCCAGCCAAAGTGCGTGTCTTGAAAGAATGGTTACCCTTGAAGTCAGCGGTCGATGTGCGGAGTTTCCTTGGACTTGTCAGGTATTATCGCAGGTTTGTGAAGGGATTCTCCAAGATTGCCCTTCCTCTTATAACTCTGACAAAGAAAGTTGTGTCATATCAGTGGACACCCTAGTTTGAAGCTGTGTTCCAAGAACTGAAAGACAGACTTACTACTGCACCCATCCTAGACCTTCTATCCGGGAAGGAATGATTTCAAGTTTACACTAACGCGTCGTATCAAGGGATGCGAGCAATATTGATGCAGCACGGGCATGTGATTTCATATGCTTCAAGACTGTTGAAGAAGCATGAAGTCAACTATCCAGTACATGATTTTGAATTGCGAGCAGTGGTATTTGCCTTGAAGGTTTGGAGACACTATCTGTTAAACCCTCAGTCCGCAACGTCCTACAAGATCGTGGGACCCCCATTCGTCAAACGCAGACTCAATTATGCAGTCCGCCCAGTCCGACAGAGCAGAAACTATCTACAATGGATGATCCCCCAGTGGCGGACACGGCACTCTGTTCGCCAGTCCGCCATGCCCCGAGATCTCTAGATTCTCTACGTATGCGGACACAGTGTCTCGTCCTCCCAGGCCGCCGTCCTCCAGCAGGATCGCGCATAGCAGCAGATGGAAGCTCCAGCACGTGAGCCCAGTCAGCCCCTTTAGCGCGGACTGGCGTGTTCTTTCTTTTTGCTTCCCGTCACCGCTGCCCGATTCTCCTGTCCCCCAGGCAGCAGGTTATTTTAGCCCTGCCCATTTGGGCAGGCCCCCTATCCTATAAATAGGGGGGAGGTGGTGCACCCAAGCCACGCTGACTCGGACCCAGGAGCCTACTTGTTAAAGGTTGCGGACTCGAGTCTTGTGCCTTGCGGACTCCTCCTTGCTCTACTCTTCTCAACCTTTTTCCTTCACTTGTAACCAAATCTTTCTTCAATCAAGGAAAAGCCCGTCGCAAGAGAGGCATTCAGGTCGCGACGGGCGAAGTCTGTTGTTGCCGTGGCTCACGGCCCTGCTGTTCTTCCTGCTCTCATCCGCTTAGTAGATTACTACTCGCAGTCTCTCTATTCCCCGGTACTTGAACTGTTAGCTGGTGGTGCTCGACCCCCCCCCCCCCCCCTTAGTGTTTTCGTGCATCAACAGTTAACACGCGGCCTTTAGATTCGAGTAGTGTTTTGAATTCAGCGGACCGAAATGTCAGACTACAGAGCTCGCTCTTCAGACCGCTCCAGTTCTTCAGAGGACTCTCTTTTGGATGCAATTGAGCAAGCTCGCCTTGAGGCCGAGTAGTCCCGCAGGCAGACTGACCAGCGTCTCGATGCAATCAGCCAAGCCCTACTCGCGCTAGCCCAGCAGCTTGCTCATCAGGCCGCAGCAGAACCAGCGGACTAGCCAGTCCGCCAGACTCCATCTCATCGAACTCCGCTTCGGCAGCCGCCAGCCACTCCTCAGAATCTTGCTCAGTCCGCCGCGCTTCTGCGCCCTCAGGAGGCGCAGTTTGCTTTCAGGGATTTCTTCAGAGAAGCTGCCAGGGGCACTCCTGCCCACCAGCTTAATTTTGGTGACCGCCAATCCGCAGATCCCGCGGCCTCCCCGGCTTCGGTCCGCCTCTTCTACCCTGCAGAGTTCGAGACCCCGTCTCCCTTTGTTGATCGAATCCGATGGGAATCGGCTCCGAACAACTTAAGGGAGCCTCACATCCCATTCTATTCAGGAGGGACTAATCCAGTATCTCACCTCCAAGCATTTGAGGGGGAAGTTGCTTTGAGATGCCTCGCAGATGCAATCAAGTGTAAACTCCTGGTTACCACTCTCGAAGGACATGCGAGAGAATGGTTCTATGAGCTGCCTTCCGACACAATCTCTTCTTTCGTAGATCTTCGCAGCCAGTTGTTGCTGAGGTTTGCTACCTCAAGAAAGAGAAAGAATGGGCCAGCTGCCCTCTTTGAAATCAAACAAAGGGACAATGAATCAGTGGTGCGATTCGTTGATCGCTTTCAAAGAGAGATTTAAGGGGTAAGGAATGTGAACCCCGATTATTACAAGGTTGCCTTGATCTATGGCCTCCGGGAAGGCCCCCTGAAGTTTAAAGCAACAACCAAGTCACCTGAGACTTATCAAGAGTTGATCACCATGGTCAATCATTTCATTGAAGGAGAAAACGCCAATCCAACCTATGTCTCATCCCTGAAAGCTGAGGCTGAAGGAAGGGATGCCTCCGCTTCTTCCTCTCGTAGCAAGCCCCATCGCCCAGACTTCCAGCCTCCGTCTCAATGAGGCAGGAACGTCCGCCATAAGAAACCTTTCCTTGGTCATCAATAGTTTCACGAGCAGAGACTGTCATTGGCCGCCACTCCCGTCGTTCCATTGCAAGCTCTTCCCATCCTCCAGCAAGCAGCCTTGCCTGCTCCGAGCCAATCTGATGCAAGCCCCATAAAGTACATGGAAGATCTGGACCTTTACGAAGTCATCCAGATCTTGCAAAGGAGATCAGACGAAAAGAGGCAAGAGCCTCAGAAAGTGTGGAGGCCAAGGAACAGTGCACAGTATTGCCAATTCCACAAAGAAAAGGGCCACTTGACCGAGGATTGCAAGGCGCTTCGCATGCTGATAGAGAAGCTTCTTGCCGAGGGCAAGATTGACTTGGCCAAGAAGGATTCTCCTTCGTATTCGAAGCCATCCACCTCGAAGGGCAAAGAAGTCGCCGAAGAATACCAGGAATGTGTGGATGTAGTGGACGAAGGCCGTCTAGGGCCGATCAACGTCCCGGTGGAGTGCTTCGACGCAGATGATGAACGGGTTCTGGGACGCCTCTTCTTTATCCATGGTGGAGCAGGGACCGAGTCTACTCAGAAATCTTCAATTTCAAGGGTCACCCGGGCAGAGGTGGCCTCTTCTTCTTCCATTGCTCCTCCAAGTAAGGTTGTCACCTTTGGTAAAGCAGATCTACCCCAAACAGCCAATCTGTTTGATGATGCTGTAGTGATCAAGGCTGTGATTGGGGACTTCACAGTTGATAGAATTCTAGTTGACACAGACAGCTCGGTCAACCTCCTGTTCAAGTCTACTTTTGAGGCCCTAAGGGCTGGAAAGCCTCTGCTTTCCACTGAGGGGCCACTCTATGGTTTCTCAGGATAGATAAAAGAAGTGGAAGGTAGCGTCATCCTGCCCGTGAAGCTTGGAGGGGAAACTAAGCAAGTGTAATTCATAGTGGTTGACGCCCCCAGCAGCTACCATGCCATCTTCGGCAGGCCCGTGTTAAACAAGTATCAAGCGGTGGTTTCCACTTACCATCTTGCCATCAAGTTCTTCGCAGATGGAAGGATGTGTCGGGTCAGGAGTGACCCAAGGAGAGCAAGGGAGTGCTACGTCCGCACTGTCAACATGGTTGAAGCCAGCCCTTCCCTTGCTCCAGCAGCAGCTGCAGAAGCCTCTTCCAGTTCAGAAGCTGCTGCTGATGAAGGTGCTCACCTCGAACCTGTTGAAATTTGTGAAGTGGAAGTGGGTGACGGGACAGGCCGCGCTGCCTGTGGCGGACAGCTTTGGCGGACTGGGCGGACTGGGCGGACTGAGGTTTGCGGCCTGGTGAAAAGTCTGGTGGAAGCCGGCTGTGTTGAGCGGGTTGTTGCATGGAGTCCGCGGTTTGGTGCGGCCTGGTATCTGCGAATAGAAAGGCTTGCGGACTGGTGCATTGCTCAGTGGCCACGGGTGCAAGCGTGTGCTGACAGGCGGGTTGGCTCGAGTTTGCGCGTAGCTTGCGGACTGGCGTGTCCGCGGTTCGGGCTGTTGCGGACTGAGCTTAGAGCTTGGCTGAGGCCTTGTCGAGCTTTGGTGTTACAGCAGGTCTTGCTGTGGAGACCGGTTGGCGGACTGGTGTTTGGAGTCCGGGAGGAAGCTACTGCGTTGGACAAGTGCGAGGTTCTCGCGGACTGGTGGCGGTCTGTGCTAGGGTGTTTGGCGGACGAGAACTTGTGTCCGCCATGCTCGCATTGTTCCGTGATGGTTTTGGACTTGGTCACACCTTGTGCCAAGTTCATGGTGTCCGCCGTATCCGCCAAGTCCGCTGTGACCGGGCGGTCTGTTGCTAGCTGCCTTTGGTCGTGGACTTGTGGCGGATTGAGGTGTGGGTCTTGCGGACTGCCTCGGGTTGGGGTGGACAGGCATTGAAGGGGGTTGCTATCCTGCAGTGGTTGGAGCTTTGCGGGCTGATGCCTTGTCCGCTTAGCCTAGGCGGACTGGAGCGGGTTCGTCAACGGTTGCCTTGCTCCTGGCGGTTTTCCTTGGTGACCGGCTAAGTCCTCGCGGACTCAGCGGACGGTCGTTTGTATTCGCGCGGACTGGGGCGGTGTCGCTATCTCTTGGGTGGTGACCACACTCCTCACCTGGCCTATAAATAGGACCCCCCTGTCACATCTACAGTAACCTAAGTAACGTGAGTGAACAGTAATTTGGGTTGCGCGAAGTGCTGCGGTCTGTGTTTGCCAGTCCGCGCGGATTGTTTCAGGCTGACGGTTTGCTGTGGGCAGGTCGCGCGGATAACTTAAAGGAGCCAGGAGTTTGGCTGTGACTTCGGTCAGTGCTTGGAAGTGTGCGGTCTCTGCGGACTCAGCAGGAGGTCGCTCTGCGGCTTGTCAGTTCTGTTTCAACTTTGCCAGCTTCAATAACCTGTCCGCCGGCATCAGGCGGGTAGGGGTGTTCCTCAGTTCGGGTTCAGCAGGAGTCGAATAACGGTGTGTCCGCGCGGCCTCGCGGCTTCGGCGGACTCCGTGGTATTCGGCGGATTGCAGTGTAGTTCGGGCGGCTTCGGCGACCTCGGCGACCTCGGCGGACTCCGGTTCTGTCCGCCCGGCTTGTTTTTTGGTTCTTTCTGTTTACAGCTGTAATACTAGCGAAATCATGGCTCGCTATGTATGCCTCGGATTGTAAAGAAGTCAATGCATAAAAAGACCTTCTTGTGCTTCCATTGTTTTGTTGGGTGAAACCTCTAGTCCTTGGGTTTTCCGCAGGTTCAACGTGCGAACTGGGTAGTTCCGAAGATATTAATTTGGCGTTTGGGCTATCTTGCTGACCACGTTGAGAAAATTTAACATGGTATCAGAGGGAGGTTACTGAGGTTTCGGAGGTTCAGTTGCGTGAGCAGAAGTCAGCCAGTGTTGTGACTCAGTGATTGAGTGGTGATCAACCTGTGTTGTTGCTCGGAGCTGCTGAAGGGTACCAACAGGTGTTTGCAATGGAAGGAAGTCTTGCAAGAGGTCTTGGCATTGAACTCTTAACGCCGACTAACTTCAAGAAGTGGAAGTCGTGCATGAAGAGTTATCTTCTTAGAGAGGAGCTGTGGGAAGTCGTCGGTGGTGACGACAGACAGGAAGTTACTGCTGCGTTTGGTACTGCTGAGCAGGTGAGGCTCTGGAGAAGAACCAATGCTAAGGCAGAGTTCGTTCTGAAGAGAGCTGTCTCTCCAGAACTATTTGATCACATCATTGGATGTGAGTCGGCTGCTGATATTTGGACAACCATTGATGAGTTGTTCAATAAGAAGAATGTGGCGCGGCTTCAGTTCCTGGAGAATGAGTTGTCCAGGGCAACTCAGGGAGACCTTTCCATCTCCAAATACTTCTTAAAGATGAAGAGCTTGTGTGCTGAGCTGTCGGCACTGGATCCTGATGAGCCTATCTCTGAGGCAAAGATGAAGAGGCACATTATCCGCGGCTTGCGGAAGGAGTATGTGGCCTTTGTTACATCTGTTCAAGGGTGGGCTACTCAGCCGTCTCTGCTGGAGCTGGAGAATCTGCTTGCCTCGCAGGAGAGCTTAGCAAGGAAGATGGCTGGAGTGAACCTGAATCAGGAAGGCAGCGAAGCCCTCTTCTCAGGCAAAAGAAGGGATGGGAAGGGAAGAAGAAGAAGAAGGTGCAGGCTGCTGGTGAGAAGGAGACTTCAACTTCGTATCCGCCGGAGAGGAGCAATGCTCCTAAGGACTTGAAGAAGAATCTGAAGTGCTACCTGTGTCATCAGCGAGGGCACTTCAAGCGGGACTGCAAGGTCAAACTGCAGCCTGGGCATGCTGCGGGAAAGGAGGAAGCTTGCTCGAGAAGTGAAGAAGCAGAATGGGGTGGAGCTTTTATGACGGGCACTTGTGTCCAGGCCTTGTCTACTGAGGACTTCAACGGCGAGTAGATCGTGGACTCCGGGTGTGGTCATCACCTCACCGGAGACAAGTCCAAGTTCACCTCCATGCAGCCATACTCAGGTAATGAAGCTATTATCACTGCTGATAATACTGTTTATGCAGTAGAGAAGGAGGGGGTCGTGTCTTTGGGTAGTGATCAGGGGCCACTCACGTTAAGGAGTGTGTATCACGTGCCAGGCATGAAGAAGAACCTCTTCTCGGTGACCAACGCGATGGACGCTGGGTATCACGTTCTGTTTGGGCCAACAGACGTGAGGTTCCTTCGCAACGTATTAGCGGTGAAGGCTGATGTTGCTCATGTTGGGAGGAGGGTGAAGAACTTGTTTGTTCTTTCCACCAGTGCTTATGTTGATAGGATGAGAGCCAATGATAGTGCGGCTATCTGGCATGAGAGGCTGGGGCATGTTGGCATGGACAAGCTGAAGGCAATGGCTAGTAGAAGTCTGGTGAGAGGATTGCCGATGTTGTCCTCCTTTGGTGATGGGCATGTTTGTGCGGGCTGTCAATATGGTAAGGCACATCGCCTTCCATTTGATAAATCACAAACAAGGAGCAAGAAACCATTGGAGTGTATTCATGGCGACCTGATGGGACCGACGGTTACTGCCAGCCTTGGTGGAAGCAAATACATGCTTGTCTTGGTTGATGACTACTCAAGGTATACTTGGGTGTACTTCTTAAAGGAGAAGTAGGAAGCCTTCCGTTTGTTTATGGAGTTCAAGGAGTTGGTAGAAGGCCGGCTTGGCTTGCGGATTAAGAAGCTTAGAACTGATAACGGGGGAGAGTTTGTCTCCTCCGAGTTTTCTAACTTCTGTAGGAAGCATGGGATCCAACGGGAGCTTACTTGTGCCCACACTCCACAACAAAATGGGGTAGCGGAGCGGAAGATCCGTCATTTGACGGAAACCTGCAAATGCTGGCTTCATGCGAAAGATATCCCAAGGTACTTTTGGGCGGAGGGAATGTCTTGTGCTGCTTATGTTATCAACCGGATGCCACTCAGCCCTATCAACATGAAGACTCCTATTGAGCTGTTGCTGAAGGAGAAGCCGAGTATTGGACACCTTCGGGTGTTCGGCTCAACTTGCTACGTGCATGTCCCGGATGCTTCACGGACAAAGCTGGATGCGAAGGTAAGGAAACTTGTCTTTATTGGCTACGATGAGCGGAAGAAGGGATGGAAATGCATGGACCCTGTGACGAAGAAGTTCGTGGTGTCAAGAGACGTTGTCTTTGACGAGCTGACGTCATATGGAGGTGGCTCGGTGGAGCTAACCGGAAGTAGCAAGGTTGATGAAGCACCGGTGGTGGCTGCTGAAGGCTTGGAAGAGGAGCTTGCTGTTTCACCAGCAGCTCCTGTTGCTTCGAACTCCGAGGCTGAGCCTCCTGGCTCAGGAAGCAGGGGGAGCACTGCTCAATGCTTGCCCCAGGTAGGAGTGGAGCCTGAGGAAGCAACGAAAGCCATGAGTAAGGAGCCATGTCTTCGGAGATCGAAGAGGGTGGTTAAACCACCGGCTCGGTACTGTGATGGGAATGCAGTGAGCTTTGTCTCCTGCTTCTTTGCAGGTCCTCTGGATGAGCGAGAGCCTGCAAACTTCAACGAGGCCACTGGAGTGAAGGAGTGGGAAGGTGCCATGAAGGAAGAGATTGATGCTCTGAAGAAGAATGAAACCTGGTATCTTGTGCCCAAGGTTGATGGCATTACTCCGGTTACTTGCAAGTGGGTGTATAAGTTGAAGAAGAAGGCTGATGGGAGCATTGATAGATTCAAGGCTCGCCTGGTCGCTAGAGGATTCTCACAGAAGTATGGAGAAGACTATGAGGAGACATTCAGTCCAGTTGCGAAGATGACATCTGTAAGAGTGGTGATCGCCTTGGCTGCTAGCAAGGGATGGAGGTTGTGGCAACTCGATGTGAAGAATGCTTTTCTTTACGGAGAGATTGACAAGGACATCTTCATGGATCAGCCGCTTGGTTTTGTCTCTGAAAAGCATCCGGACTATGTCTGCAAACTCAGGAAGGCTCTCTACGGGTTGAAGCAAGCTCCTAGAGCGTGGTATGGGAAGATTACAGAGTACCTGCAATTCTGTGGATACTTTGCTTCCAACTCGGATTCAAGCTTGTTCGTCAAGAAGAAGGGAGAGCTTCGAGTCTTGGTCCTGCTGTATGTGGATGACATGATCATCACAGGAAATTCGGAGGAGGAAGTAGCAAGGCTCAGGGCTGAACTTGCTATACGCTTCGAGATGAAGGACTTGGGAGAGTTGCATCACTTTCTCAGTCTGGAAGTGGAGAGGAAGGAATGCGGGGTTCTCATTAGCCAGAAAGGGTATGCTGATCGCATTGTGAAGCGGTTCGGCATGGGCGAAGGGAAGAAGTGCTCTACTCCACTGGAATCTGGGCTGAAGCTTCGACGAGATGAGGGAAGGGTTCTTCATGATCCCTTGGTGTTCAGGGCTCTTGTTGGGAGCTTGATTTATCTGACGATTACAAGGCCGGATATAGCTTATGCTGTTGGTCGAGTAAGTCGGTATATGGCTGAACCAAGGCAATCTCATCTAGTGGCGGCAAAGGGGATTCTGAAGTATGTCAAGGTGACTTCTGAGATGGGACTCCTCTATGGAAGGGATGCGGAGTTTGCGTTACTCGGGTACACGGATGCTGACTATGGCGGTGATTCGGATGATCGGAGGTCTACTTCTGGTTATGTGTTCACTTGCGGTTCAGCTAGCATCTCGTGGTGTAGCAAGAAGCAGGACTCGGTGTCGGTTTCAACCACGGAGGCGGAGTATAAGGCTTCGGCCTTGGCTGCTCGGGAAGCCGTTTGGTTGAGGAGGCTTATAGAGGATGTCCATGAAGAAGTGCAAGGGCCTACTTTACTCCGGGGTGACAATGAGAGTGCTCTCAAACTGGTTAACAATCCAGTGTGTCACGCCAGGACTAAGCATATAGAGATTGATAACCATTTCATCAGGGAGAAGGTGTTGGAAGGATCTCTGCTGGTCGGGCATGTCCGGAGTGAAGATAATCTTGCTGACATCTTCACGAAGGTGCTGTCGAAGGGGCCCTTTGAATGCTTGCGCAGCTTGCTGGGCTTGGTCACCACTTCTCACTTCAAGGGGGAGTGTTGAAATTTGTGAAGTGGAAGTGGGTGACGGGACAGGCCGCGCGGCCTGTGGCGGACAGCTTTGGCGGACTGGGCGGACTGGGCGGACTGAGGTTTGCGGCCTGGTGAAAAGTCTGGTGGAAGTCGGCTGTGTTGAGCGGGTTGTTGCATGGAGTCCGCGGTTTGGTGCGGCCTGGTATCTGTGGATAGAAAGGCTTGCGGACTGGTGCATTGCTCAGTGGCCGCGGGTGCAAGCGTGTGCTGACAGGCGGGTTGGCTCGAGTTCGCGTGTAGCTTGCGGACTGGCGTGTCCGTGGTTCGGGCTGTTGCGGACTGAGCTTAGAGCTTGGCTGAGGCCTTGTCGAGCTCTGGTGTTACAGCAGGTCTTGCTGTGGAGACCGGTTGGCGGACTAGTGTTTGGAGTCCGGGAGGAAGCTACTGCGTTGGACAAGTGCGAGGTGCTCGCGGACTGGTGGCGGTCTGTGCTAGGGTGTTTGGCGGACGAGAACTTGTGTCCGCCATGCTCGCATTGTTCCTTGATGGTTTTGGACTTGGTCACACCTTGTGCCAAGTTCATGGTGTCCGCCGTATCCGCCAAGTCCGCTGTGACCGGGCGGTCTGTTGCTAGCTGCCTTTGGTCGTGGACTTGTGGCGGATTGAGGTGTGGGTCTTGCGAACTGCCTCGGGTTGGGGCGGACAGCCATTGAAGGGGGTTGCTGTCCTGCAGTGGTTGGAGCTTTGCGGGCTGATGCCTTGTCCGCTTAGCCTAGGCGGACTGGAGCGGGTTCGTCAATGGTTGCCTTGCTCCTGGCGGTTTTCCTTGGTGACCGGCTAAATCCTCGCGGACTCAGCGGATGGTCGTTTGTATTCGCGCGGACTGGGGCGGTGTCGCTATCTCTTGGGCGGTGACCACACTCCTGACCTGGCCTATAAATAGGACCCCCCCTATCACATCTACAGTAACCTAAGTAACGTGAGTGAACAGTAATTTGGGTTGCGCGAAGTGCTGCAGTCTGTGTTTGCCAGTCCGCGCGGATTGTTTCAGGCTGACGGTTTGCTGTGTGCAGGTCGCGCGGATAACTTCAAGGAGCCAGGAGTTTGGCTGTGACTTCGGTCAGTGCTTGGAAGTGTGCGGTCTCTGCGGACTCAGCAGGAGGTCGCTCTGCGGCTTGTCAGTTCTGTTTCAACTTTGCCAGCTTCAATAACCTGTCCGCCGGCATCAGGCGGGTAGGGGTGTTCCTCAGTTCGGGTTCAGCAGGAGGCGAATAACGGTGTGTTCGCGCGGCCTCGCGGCTTCGGCGGACTCCATGGTATTCGGCGGATTGCAGTGTAGTTCGGGCGGCTTCGGCGACCTCGGCGGTCTCGGCGGACTCCGGTTTTGTCCGCCCGGCTTGTTTTTTGGTTCTTTCTGTTTACAGCTGTAATACTAGCGAAATCATGTCTCGCTATGTATGCCTCGGATTGTAAAGAAGTGAATGCATAAAAAGACCTTCTTGTGCTTCCATTGTTTTGTTGGGTGAAACCTCTAGTCCTTGGGTTTTTCGCAGGTTCAACGTGCGAACTGGGTAGTTCGAAGATATTAATTTGGCGTTTGGGCTATCTTGCTGACCACGTTGAGAAAATTTAACAGAACTTGCCCAGGTGACGCAAGGAGTCCCCATTGCTGAGGGGGAGGAGAGGAAGCTCTCCATCAACTCGGAGTTGCCTGAAGATCAAAAGGCCGAGCTGATTTCCTGCTTGCTGAATAACTTGGATGTCTTTGCCTGGACAGCTGAAGACATGCCATGAGTGAATCCGGATGTTGCATGCCATCACCTGAATGTTGATCCCAGCTTCAAACCTGTGCAACAAAAGAAGAGGGGTATGGCAACAAAGCTTGCTGAGCTAATAAGAGAGGAGGCCGCGAAGCTCCTCAAGGCAAATTTTATTAAAGAAATTCAGTACCCAACCTGGATATCAAATGTTGTAATGGTTAAAAAACCAGGTGGGAAATGGCGAATGTGTGTAGATTTTATCGAACTTAATAAAGCATGCCCTAAACATTGCTACCCCTTGCCTCGGATAGATTCTTTAGTTGATTCTGCGGTAGGGTACTCTTGCATGAGCTTTTTAGATGCGTTTTCTTGTTATCACCAGATAAGAATGCATAAGCCTGACGTTCCTCATACATCGTTCATTACTAATGATGGTTGTTATTGCTACCTTGTGATGCCCTTTGGGCTTAAAATGCTGGCGCAACTTACCAACGGATGATGGATCGTGTGTTTAACCATCAGAAGGGAAGAAACCTAGAAGTGTATGTAGACGATCTCTTGATTAAGAGTAAGTCATTTTCGCTGCACTTGCTAGATCTAGCAGAGACGTTCGCTACTCTGCGTAAATACAAAATGAAGCTTAACCCTTTGAAATGCACTTTTGGGGCGAGTAAGGGGAAGTTTCTTGGTCATCTCCTTACTCCGGAAGGACTTGCCCCCAATACTGATAAAGTGAAAACCATTCTTGATATGCCTACCCCACGTTCACCTAAGGAAGTTCAGTAGTTAGGGGGGAGGCTGGCAGGTCTTGCAAGATTTCTCTCTCGGGTTGGAGATAGGAATGCTCCCTTCTTTAAAACTCTCTGAGGAGCATCCAAGTTTGAGTGGATGGAAGAATTCTCCCAAGCTTTTGAGCAGTTGAAGATGCAACTGACCTCAGCACCGCTGCTTCAGAGTCCCCGGCCAGGATAGATTCTTTTCTTATACCTAGGGGTTGGCCCTGAGGCCGTCAGCTCCATTCTTCTTTGGGAAGAGTGAGGGAAACAATTCCCAATTTACTATGTTAGTCATATCCTGAAAAGTGCTGAGACACGGTATCCGATCTTGGAGAAGTTAGCCTTGGCACTAGTCATGTCAGCTCGCAGACTCCGTCCTTAGTTCCAAGCACGCTCAATTCAGGTCGTCACCAATCAACCTTTGAAAAGTGTGTTGGAGAAACCAGAGAATTCTGGCAGACTAGCTAAATGGGCAATAGAGTTGAGTGAATTTGAAATCTCTTATGTGCCCAAGACAGCTATCAAAGCTCAAGTACTAGCAGACTTCCTAATTGACATGCCAGAGTCCAGTTCTGATCGAGCAGAAAGGTCACCTTTGTCTTGGACCATCTATGTGGATGGAGCCTCAGGCAGAAGTACTTCTGGAGCAGGGGTGATCCTCATTAATCCAAACAGCGTCAAACTGGAGCAGGCCATCAAGTTTTACTTCCTAGTAACCAATAACTAGGCCAAATATGAAGCTCTGCTAGCAGGCTTGAGACTTGCAAGGGAACTAGGAATCGATCATGTTCACATCAGAACTGATTCTCTAGTAATAACGTCACAAGTCCTTGGTAACTTCGAAACAAGAGAACCAATCTTGAAGAAATATCTTGCTCTTGTGAAAATAGAAGTCGGCAAATTCAAGAGCTTTACCATTGAGCACATCCCCAGAATAGAAAATGAGGAGGCAGATTTTCTTTCCAAGTATGGGATGCCTTCAGGAGGAACAACTTCTGAGCTCTTCTGCCCGACAGTGGTGGGAGGAGATTTGATGCAAGTGGATCAACGTACCTCCTGGATGGACCCATTCATTCTCTATCTGTCAACGGGAGATTATCACCATTCAGTCAAAGATAAGAAAAAGTTCAGAATAAAAGCAGCTCACTACTTCTTAGTGGCGGGAATCCTCTACAGAAGAACATTCCTCTCTACCATGTCCCGGTGTGTTTCAGAAGAAGAAGATCCCCTTGTTTTGCAAGAAGTTCATTCAGGAGAATGTGGAAGCCACTCGGGAGCAAGAACCCTGGAAAGACGGATCCTGCGGCAGGGATATTACTGGCCCACTATGAAGTGAGACTCTGAGGTCTATGCAAGAAAGTGTCTTCAATGCCAGAAGTTTGCTCCTCTTCAACTCCAAGCAGCTCAGTCACTCAGATCAATTGCAACTCCTTGGCCCTATGCGGTTTGGGGCATGGATCTCATTGGTCTTTTTCCCATGGCAAGCGGGCAACAATGTTTCATCATCGTAATGATCGACTACTTTAGCAAGTGGATTGAAGCCAAGGCATTGGCTAAGACAACTACTCAAGTCGTCAAAAACTTCATTTGGGGAGAGATTGTCTGTCGGCATGGGATACCTATGGCTATAATCACTGATAATGGGCCACAATTCAACAACTCAGAGATGATAGATTTTTGCAAGCAGATCTGAACAGAGCTGCGGTTTGCATCAGTTCATCATCCCAGAAGTAATGGCCAAGTTGAAGCAGCCAACAAGCAGATCCTCAATTTGATCAAAAAGAAAGTGCAGAATCTCAAGGGCAGCTGGGCTGATCAGCTTCCATCGGTCCTCTGGTCCCTTAGGACGACGCCTTCATCCACAACTAGGGAGACTCCATTCAAACTTTCTCATGGCTTAGGAGCACTCATTCCAGTTGAGTTTGAAGTCCCGTCACCTAGAGTTCTGCTTGCAAGAGAAGGCATTGAGGACTGGCTTGAGTTGAATAATGAAGAGATGAGGTTCAGCCTAGAACACATCGAGGCAATCAGAGATCAAACAGCCATAAGAAAGGAGAAGGTCAAAAGAAGGATGGCCCGCTACTTTGATCAGAACGTAAGGATCAAACACTTCCAAGTGGGAGATCTAGTTTGAAAGGGGAAACTAGATCTGATATACTCTAAAGGGGGGGGGGGGGTGAATAGAGTATATGGTGCTTTTTAAAAACACAAAGAAAACTTTTTGCAAAGCTTAACAACAATTGTTGTAATGAGTGTAAGCAGGGAAGCAGAAATAAAACTAAGCTATGCAGATATTAAGCACAAGAAAATCTAGGCCAGAAACAAAAAGAAAACATGCAGAACCAGATGACACAAGGAAATATAGTGGTTCCCCAACTTGGGTACATCCACTCTTCTACCACCCTAGGTAGGAATCCACTGCAGGATGAGTTGATCAGGTGTCCTGGGCACCAATGAGCTTTTGATAAGGTGCTCAAAAACCAAATCAGATTTTTTGATCAGGTGTCTTGCCACCAATGAGCTTTTGACAAGGTGCTCAAAAACCAGATTCAAACTTTTGAAGGGAGTTTGAAAAACCCTTTACAGAATGGGGTTGAGAGAGTGATGGCAGTCTTCTCTTTCTCAAGCAACTGAGAAGACTATGTGGATTCAGTGATGTTGTCAAAGCTCCCCCTGAGTTCTTGAAATCTTCAGGAAGATGAGCTTTGCTGAGGGTGATAGGCCTTCAAAGATAGATCTCCAGCAAAAGATGATTTCAGCAAGCTGAAATGTTGAGTGTCTGGAGTCTGAGATGATGTTGGCCTTGAACACTTGAGAGCTGAAGAGATCTGAAAAACTTGATCTCTTTTTGATGAGTGTTCTTCTGAATTCTTGTTGACAGAAGATTGAGAGAGTCTCTGTGTATTGAGAGATATCCTGTTCTTGTCTATCTCTATTCTCTTGTTCTTGTCTGATTCAAAAACATTCTCTCTTATTCTCTGTCTCTGAATAGGATATTACTCTGTCAAAGATAGCCGTTGGTCTGCATTGATTACAGCCTTAATTGCATAATATGTTCTGAAGGAAAGTCCACTGATTTGTTCTTTGAAAAATTCCTTGAAACTTGCTCCAGAAGTAAATGAAAATGGCTGGCAGATCTTCTGAATTAAATGCAGAATAACTTCTATCTGATTTGAATTTGAATTCTGAAAGATAACTAAAATCGTCGAACTGAGCTCTACTATCATCGAGCTGAGCTCAGCGAACTGGAAAATGCAAGCAGCAAAGAAGTCGTCGATCTGAGCTCAAAGATCGTCGAACTGAGCTCAGAGATAAGGATCCAGTGCAGAGTCAAAATCGTCGACCTGAGCTCAGCGATCGTCGAATGGAGTTCGACGATATTGAGACGTTGAGCTCAGCGATCGTCGACCAGAGCTCAATGATATTATGAGGGTTGAGCTCAGCGATCGTCGAATGGAGCTCGACGATCTGTCAATAGTTGAGCTAGACGATCGTCGACCGGAGTTCGACGAAGCGTCGTGCTGAGCTCGACGATTTGGACTTGGTTTCCAGAAAAACTTGGGTCTTCAGGGCAGCTTCCAAACCTAGACTCCTGATCCCTTAGACTTAATTCTAATTGACCTATAATCTATACAGAAGGTCAAAACATAAATTCTTAGAGACATAGTGATCCTGACCCAAATTAGTAATAGGGTGTTCCAACAATCTCCCCCTATTTGGGTTAGGAAAACTATTTACAGACTTTGAAAAAGCAAACAACATCATACAGTCAGAAAAACATAAAAACAACAATAACAAGACACAGAGCAGAACCATCACAAAGATATATATATATATATGTTATCCAGAAGGCAGTCAGAAAAACCAAAAGTTGTCACCTTACAGAGTTACTCCTTTTCTTTGCCTTTTACCATCTTGATTTCTCTGTTGGGATCTAAAGCTTGTTGTTTGGATCTGGTATCATCAGCTGCACCCAAATAAATTTGCTTTGAAGCCCTGGGAACCACTGCAGCTGGATGCAACTCCATGTATTTGTCTGCATCAAAGAACTTACTGGAGGCATATCTTTCTAACTCTTTTTGCCTTTGCTCTGACATGGTAGAGATATTGGAAGTGTCTAGCCCTTGTTCTTTTGCTTTCTTTATCTGATCCAAAGCAGCCAGCTCTTTCATTCTTGCAGTCCAAGCCATAGGATTTTTCTCAGGATCCTCAAATGGAACAGGTGGCTCATACCTGTTGGAAGTAGTATCTTGAGGAGTCCTGGCAGTCACAGTATCTTTGATCTTGTAGGGAAAAGGACCAGAAGTTGTGTCAGATGGAACATGTCCTCCCCTAGAGTAAGGTGCTGCCTGGAGTGTCCTTTGGAGTAAACCTGAGTTTCTCTTTGGTTTCCCCTATATCCTCCCCTTCTAGAGTAAGAGCCCCTAGACTGGCTTTCCCTTTGATAAGTTCTAGCATGAGGTTGGTAGGGAGCCTGGCTTCTAGCAGGGCCTGATCTTGCAGAGCTGCCACCTGCACCTGCATCAGGTGGAGGTGGTGGAGGAGGATGAGGGTGCTTGGACTGAGAAGAATCTTTCTCATATTTCCTCTTCTTCTTCATAGCTTTTAACTGGTTCTTAGAGAATTGCATCCAATGCTCAGTGATTGGGCAATTATGCAGAATATAGTATGGAACATCATTGTCATCTCTAACCTTGGCAGGAGGAACTCTCTTCAAGGCCTTACTTCTTGCCTTTCTTTTCTTTGCAATTGTGGCAGATGAGTCATCAGAAGCAGTGTTGTAATCCTCAGATTCAGAACTTTGTGCATTATACAAGGCATCAATCTTCTTCATCAGATCTTCTTTCAGTTTAACAGCAGCTGATGGGGCAACAGATACAGAAGCAGGAGGAGCAACAGAAGCAACAGAAGTAACAGCAGATACTGGAGCAGCAGATGTTACAACAGAGATTACTTCAGGAATGAGGGCAGCAGCAGCAGCTTCAGAAACAACAACTTCTACAGCAGGCTCAAAATCAACAGCCTCTATCATCAAAACATCCTGGGATAAGGGCTCATCAGAAACAATTTCTTCAGCAGCAGATATAACTTCAGAGGTAGACACAACATTGTCTACAACAGCAGCAGCAGCAGTAACATCAGAAGCAGCAGTCACTGACAGAAGAAAATCAGAGATGATTTTGGGGTCACAGCAAGAGAAGGGCACTAGAGCCTTAGACAGATCTTCTGTGGGCTGGGCAGCAAGAACCTCTGGGGGCTGGACAGCATATGGCTCTGGAAGGCAGCTGAAGTAAGCAGTATCAAAAGTAGATAGCAAAGACCTTAGGTCTATTGCTAGTACTGGTGTAGCAGCAGCAGAAATAGACACAGCAGTAGTAGCAGAAACAACAACAGGGGCAGCAACAGCAGCAACAGCTTCATAGGGCATCTCCCCCTGCCTGGATGCAGATACCTGTGCATCAAGGCACACTGCTGTGGGTGCTGCTAGAGGAGGAAGGAAGGAGGAAAGCCTGGCATAGAGAGCTGCCACTGATTGTTGTAGAGGAGCTAAAGAGGCCTCCATGAGAAGAGAGAGCCTAGGTGCAAGGAGCTCATACAACTGATCAGCAAGGGCTGGGAGATCTACATGCTCAATGAGAGGAGCAGAGGTAGAGGGTTGAGGGATGGCTGAGGATGCTGGAGGAGGAGGGCTGAAGGGTGAAGGGATAGAGGGCTGAGGTGTGGGAATTGTGGAGATGGAGGACAAGGGCAGAGAGATGGATGGAGTGAAGGATGGTTGGTCAAGGATATGGTGGAGGAGATCTTGGAAGGATGTGGAGGTGGAGGGGAAGGCTGGAGGAGAAGAGGGGGAATCATCCATGTAGGATTCATCCAAGAGAGTGAAGGATGGAAGGGATGGGGATGAGGTGACATCTGGTGGGGGATAGGAGAAAAGGGGGTGACCTCACTTCCTCCTAACATGATCAGCTTTAACATAAACATGTGGTTCATAGTTGATGAGTCCATTTTATATACCTATTTTCGGACTCATCTGGGCTAGTTTTCACGCGTTTGCACTTCACTTTTAGTTCTATATCGTTCATATTTCATTTTGTCTATATTTCCATAGGAAGTGCACATTTTGGCCCGTGGTTGTGTATTTTTGTACTTTTAATGTTTGTACTTTGTTTTGTGCTCATCTGGAATGTTTGCACAGATCAGTTATGGGTTCAGGGGTCATGTACGTGTTCCGGGGACGTTTAGAAGCAAGAATACCGTGCACGCTCATTGGATATAGTGCACACGACCACTGGTCGTGCGCCACTGCTCGTGCGCAATGTTCCCTGATTTCTAGAATCTGCCTGGGGTATACGCACTATCACTGGACACAGTGCGTGAAAGATATGGTACCTAAACACCTAGAGGGGGGGGGGGTGAATAGGTGACCTAATCCTTTTTAAATTCTAATGGCAGCAATCAGTTATATCACAGAAAACTTAACTAGTTTATCACAGCAAACACAACAATAATCACAGCAAACCACAGCACAGCATACACAGTGATTTATAGTGGTTCCCCAAGATATGGGTACATCCACTTTCCCCCCTTCGCCTATCTAGCAGTGTACTAGATTCGACCAAACTCCTCCACTGTCTCAGAACCCAAATTGGTTCCTACCTCAGGCCCAAAGCCTTACAACTCAGCTTTATCCCAAAGCCTACACTCAGCCAATCAAGGCCTACACTCAGCCAATCAAGGCCTACACTCAGCCAATCCAATGCCTACACTCAGCCAATAAGGCCTACACTCAGAGATCTCAATCTCCTACACTCAGGCTCACAAGCCCTACCCTCAGCCTTTATAATTATAGGCTTACAATTCACTCAGATCCAAAGGATCCTACAAGTTAAAATGTATTACAAATAATAACTCTACAACTCAGAAATAAAAGAGGGGAGTTGAGAGATTCTTGATGAGTTCTTGGAAGAACTCAGCTGGATTCACCCTGACTTAGCTTTCTTCAAAGCTTCTTGAGTAGAACTGAATAAGACTGAATCCTCCTGCAGTAGTTCCTTGACCTCTGCTACTTAAGATCCAGAATTGAATCTGAATCCTTCTTCTCAGCCTAGTTCTAGAGGCTGATTTCTTGGAAGGAGTCCTCTCTCTCCAACTACTTAGATCTGCACTTGGACTGCAAGATCTTCTTGTGTTGATACCCTTGGTACCACTTCAATAATTTGTTTTTCAACAAACTGAACTTTTGACCAAAATTCTGATCAATAACTTTAACAACCGTTTCTGTAAACTGTGGGTGCCTATTTATAGGCCTTCTTCATGGTAACCGGTTGGTCCGGTTCATAACTGACTTTTGATATCTCTGACAGTTGTTGTAGACCGGCTGGAACGACAGCTGTCAAGTCATCCACTCATTTCTTAAAAATCCCTAACTATCTGTAAGTGTCGAGACTTTCTGTCTTTAAGTGTCGACACTTATAGACGAAGTGTCGACACATGCTGTGTAAGTGTCGACACAAGTCTACAAGGTGTCGACACAATTCCTTGTATGTCTCGACACAGATCCTTCTGCATGTGTCGACACTGAAATTGAGTGTCGACACAAGTACTTGTTCTTCTAGCTTTTGCTGAATTCTTCTAAGTGTCGACACATCTCCTTTGTGTCGACACATCTTCTTGTGTTGAATCTGTCAAGTGTCGACACTGCTTCTTGGTGTCGACACATAGTCTTCAATGTCGATACTTGCTGAGTGTCGACACAGCTCCTTGTGTCGACACACCTTCTTCTTGTTGAGACTTCAGCTAAGTGTCGACACATTCCCTTAGTGTCGACACTTGTACTTAGAATATTTTTGTTGATCTTTCTGATCTTTGCTAAGTGTCGACACAAGTCTTTGTGTCGACACTTTCTTCAAGTGTAGAGTCTTTAGCTGAGTGTCGACACATTATGCTGAGTGTCGACACTTACTTTATGTGTTGACTCTTCTGGTTGTGTGTCGACACATTGTGCTGAGTGTCGACACATTCTTCAAATGTTGACTCTTCTGGTTGTGTGTCGACACATTGTGCTGAGTGTCGACACATTCTTCAAATGTTGACTCTTCTGTTGAGTGTCGACACATTGTTCTGAGTGTCGACACTTTAACTTAGTCTCTGCAGACTTTTGCTGAGTGTCGACACTTTCTGGTGTAGACACAGCTTCACTGGGTGTCGACACAGCTCCTTGTGTCGACACATTCTGTCTGCACTTTTCTTCACTGAGTGTCGACACAGCTCCAAGTGTCGACACTTTCTGTCTGGTGTCGAGTCTGCATCCCAGGTGTCGACACAATGACTCCAAGTGTCGACACTGCTTGTCTGGGTGTCGACACAAGCTTTCTTAAGTGTCGACACTTTCCCTCTGAGTGTCGACACATGGACTTAGAAACTTTTTGCTTCAGTCCAGTGATTTCTTAACCTGCACAAGTAAACTCAACATACATCAAATACATTATGATGTATATCATTGAGTTGGGTGAGGCTTCTTCAAATCAGGTACATTTGACCAATGTACCCAACAATCTCCCCCTATTTGGAGAAGTCATAACCCTTAGTCAATGATATACACCATTCATAATTAAAAATTAAAAAATGATGTAGAGCAGATTATATACAGCAGGGTAAACATAAACATGTAATAATTCACACATGTATACACATTCATCATTTCAGAACAAACAAGAAATAGACACATTCTCAGAACAATCATGAAATATATTTATCATATATTGTTCTAACATTTTTCTAATACATCTTCAATGGTTTACAAAAATGTTTTTCATTCAAAAGATTACAACAATCTTCAAGTCAATTCCTAATCTATTTCTGGTCTAGTTCTTTGATAACTATGCCTTTGCCAGGTTGGACTTGAGCTTTGACAGGGGCTTCAGCAGTGTCAGCAACAGCAGGCTTCTTGCCTTTAAGATCCTTCTTCTTGAGTTCTTCTGCCTTGATCTTCTGCCTCTCAAAATAATGATATGGCTTAGGGAAGTACTTGCTAGGCTCCACTGCAGTAGGAGGTAGCTTTCCCATCTTAGCATTCCTTCTGAATTGTACTATTGCTTCCTGCCTGATCTCATGTTTTCTCCATTCAGCTTCAGAGAACCATTTGTTCCTATCATGTGTATTGTACTTGGCAGCTTTCCAGGCAGTTAGAATTATATTCCTAGAGGTAGGGCTCCATTGTTCAAAATCTGGCTTTTGTTCTGCTTGTTCCCTAAACCTCTTTTTAGACAGCCTTGTCTCTTCCTCCTTCTTCAATGCCTCTTGCATGGCTTCATACATAGGTTGAATAACCTTTTCAATATGAACATGGTCCTTGCCCTCAGGTGGGCTATACATTGTGCTGACATCTGCTTGAACCATGTCAAAATCTGGAGGTGGATAAATCAGTTGAGCTACCTCTGGTTGCTCACCTCCAAGATAGGCAGTTTGAATCCCTGATTCAGCAACATTATCATCATCACAGAGTGGAGGATAGCCCAGTATAGCTCTGATGGAATTAGATATCCATTTGGCATGGTCAGAGCTAGCTTTGACTAATACTCTCTCCCCCTTTATGACTTCTCTAGCCATATGGTCTCTGACATCATCCTTTTAAAACCTGATCTGACTATCCAAGTATCTGATTCCCTCTTTAAAGAATGGTTTTAGCTTTTGAAGTTGTTCAGATATAGCTTTCTGAGAGGCTTGGATGGCAGTCTTAACAGCAGAAATTTCTTGTTGAAAGGCTTTGTCAAAATCTGTTTTAGCAGCAGCAGTAGATGTAGAAGGTTCATCAGCCTTGTTCTTCAACTCAGTGATTATAGCATTATGTGACTGAGTCAGATTGTCATTCATTCTGATTTTATTTTCCAGCACATATCCTTGCTTTAATGCTATATCATCTACCTGTGCTTTGATCTTCTCTTGGTGTGTTGCCAGATACACCACTGCATTTCCACCCTTATGGAAGCATTCATTCATCTCCTTTTTGTTAAGGTTCATTTCAAACCTTATGGATTTTATATCTTGGGCCAGGTCAAATTGTAAAGTCTTCTGCCCTTCATCCACATAAGCCTCTATAGCCTTCCTTTGTTCATCAAGTTTTATCTACATGGCAATCATTAAGGCACTATAATCAACAGTTAGAGCTTGTTGAATTATAGGCTGTGGGGCTATAGATTGTAGAGCTTTCTTGTAACTCTGACTTCTCCTTTTAAAAACATATAATTTCTTCTTCTTTGCCCTAGCACTCTCCTCATCTTCAGAGGCAGAAGTGCTGGCTATCTCAACCCTATCCTTAGGGCTTTGAGGCTTTTCTGCTTGCACATCAAGTGCCTTCTCAGTTTCTTGCCTTAAAGGCTCTTCTAGAACTTGCATTTGCTCCCCCTCAGCAGCAGCAGTATCTCTTCCAGCAGCCTCTGTGTCCATGTCAAAATCAGCTTGATCTAGATTTAGAAATAAATCTTCCATGGTGAACTCTTGAGGTGATTGAGCTGGAGATATTCTTTGCTCTTCAACTACTGGAACAGCAGATGTGTCTTTGATAACAACATCTGGTTCTTGACTAGGCAGCTGAGTTTGCTGAGGAACATCAGACAAATCAGCATCTTCTATAAGATATTCTAATGTATTTAGGTCAGTGAGTACCTCTTGGATGATGATGGTGGCTTGCTCACTGTCCAGTGTAGATGGTTCTTCTACAACTGGAGGCTCCCCCTGGCTTAGATCCCTGTGGATGGGGCTAGCCTGTGGTAGCTCCCCCTGGATCTCAGCTATATGTTGAGCAGCAGGGGTCTTCTCTGCAGGCTCTGTTTCTTGGTCATCTGGAGTGAAGACAACATGTTCTTCACTCCCAGAACTGCTGGAGGACTCTTGTGTCACTGGAGCAGTTTTTCTCTTTTTCTTAGGAGGAATCTCCTTCTCAGTAATTGTCTTCTCTGGAGTTGATATGTCCTTGGACAACACCCTGTCCCATCTAGAAAATATCCTTTGATCCATCTTCCTCATGTGGTTGATCTTGCTTCCTGCAGCTGTACTCATGACTTCTGGTATGGTACCAGCTAGGTAGAGACTAAGTATTCTGCCCAGGTTCGGCTTCTTCAGACTCTCCTTGATCTTGTCAAACACTATCATTGACCAATCAATTTTAATAGTGAAGATAATTCTTGTCATGATTTCAAACATATAGGCAGACACTCTGTCATGCCCTCCAGTCTTGCTGAGTAAGACTTTTCCCACAATTTCTGACATGAACTTTCCTTGGTTATTCATGCCTTTTCTGTTGAATACAGATCCTATCTTCATCTTAGGATCAAGACCACACCAGGTTAAAGCTTCCCTGGTCTTTGAAGCAGTAACCTCTTCTTTATCTTGAATTTTGGGTAGCTGGAGTACCTTCCTCAGACTCTTAGGTGAAATCTTGATCTTAGTTCCATGAACTCTGGATTTGATTCTGAATCAAGATTCATCGACTGCAGCTCCATTAAAGAATTCGAGAACTTCCTTCTTCCAAATCTTTGTAGGTTCAGATAGGAGATATTCTAGTCCAGAATTGGCGACTAGGGTTACTACAGCCTGAATTTCTGCATCGGCATCGTCGAACGCGCCACACACTAGCTCATAGCCCTCGTTAACGTTCTCCTCAAGCTTAGGAGCCATTAGGGTTTGGAGAATTTGTCTTTAGAAAAGAGAGGTGTCGACACAGTAGTTTTGGTCTCGAAACTTTGAAAGCGTGTCGACAAACAAAGACAGAACCCTATTTATACCTGTCTAATTTTGAAGATGAACAGGCGGGACGGCTATCTTAAGATGTGTCGACACTGGCAATAAGTGTCGACACAGACATATAATGTCTCGACACACATGTGTCGACACAAGTTTAGTCAACAGATTTTATGTGTCGACACTTGGTTTTGTGTCGACACAACATATCTCGACACATTGTCAAGACTTTACTTAGAAAATTCTGAGTAAAACTTAAGTGTCGACACCACGTTGGATGTGTCGACACCGACTTATCATGTGTCGACACTCACATGCTGAAGTGTCGACACCAACATCCTGGATGTGTCGACACCTTTTTCCTGAAGTGTCGACACCCCTATTCTGTGTCGACATAGACTTGTCTATGTGTCGACACCTTTTTACTTAGCCAATTTTAATTCTGTAAACTTATTCTAAGTTTATCATTCCTAGTTCAATTTTGAATCTATTGAACTTAGCTTCTTCTAGGGGCTTAGTAAACATATCAGCTATCTGATTATCTGTATTAACATATTCAAGTAAAATATCTTCTCTTTCTACATGCTCCCTAAGAAAGTGATATTTAATTTCAATATGTTTAGTTCTACTATGAGACACAGGGTTATTAGCTATTGAAATGGCACTTGTAGAATCACAGAAAAGTGGAGTTCTACTTACCTGAAATCCATAGTCCTCTAGCTGATGTTGAATCCACAGAAGTTGAGCACAGCAACTTCCTGCAGCCACATACTCTGACTCTGCTATGGAGATAGCCACACTGGTTTGCTTCTTGCTACTCCATGAAATTAGTCTCCCACCTAGGAATTGACAGGTTCCAGTAGTGCTCTTTCTATCCTCTTTGCATCCTGCAAAGTCTGCATCTGAATAACCTGTTAGATCAAAATCTCCATTCCTAGGGTACCAGAGGCCTAGATAGGGAGTTCCCTTTAGATATCTCAATATTCTTTTGACTGCTGTCAAATGAGACTCTTTAGGGCAGGCTTGATACCTGACACAAACACATGTAGCATACATGATGTCAGGTCTACTAGCAGTCAAGTATAATAGGGAGCCAACTATCCCTCTATACAAGGTTTCATCTACAGGTTTCCCTGCATCATCCTTGCTAAGAGACATACTTGACCCCATATGAGTCTTCATGGTACTGGATGAATCCATACCATACTTCCGTATGAGTTCTAAGGTGAACTTGGACTGACATATGGATAAACCATTTTCAGTCTGTTTAACTTGGAGACCCAAGAAAAACTTCAGTTCTCCCATACTACTCATCTCAAACTGACCTTGCATAAGTTTTGCAAACTTTTTGCAAAGGCTGCTTTCAGTAGACCCAAATATAATGTCATCTACATATATTTGGACTAGTATAACTTTGCCTCTAGATTCCCTAAGGAATAGAGTCTTATCTATTTTCCCCCTTGAGAACTTATTCTCAATGAGGAAACTAGATAGGGTTTCATACCAAGCCCTAGGGGCTTGCATTAACCCATATAAAGCTTTCCTAAGTCTATAGACATGATGAGGAAGAGTTGGATCAACAAAACCTGAAGGCTGCTCCACATAGACTTCTTCTTTCAAATTACCATTTAGGAATGCTGACTTGACATCCATTTGGTATACCTTGAATCCTTGATAGGTTGCATAGGCCAAGAACATTCTTATGGCTTCCAGTCTGGCTACTGGAGCAAAGGTTTGATCAAAATCAATATCTTCTTCTTGCCTATATCCTTTAGCAACCAGTCTAGCCTTATTCTTAATGATGACTCCTTATTCATCCATCTTATTCCTGTAGATCCACTTAGTTCCTATTACATTGTGGTCTTTAGGTTTGGGAACCAATTCCCAGACCTTGCACCTCTTGAACTGATTAAGCACTTCTTGCATTGCTTCAGTCCATTATGGATCTTGTATTGCTTCTTCAAACTTCTTAGGTTCAACTTGTGACAGAAAGCTGGAATAGATTGCAGCATTCATGTTTCTACTCCTAGTTTGTACTCCTTGTCTTGGATCTCCAATAATCAGCTCTACTAGATGATCCCTTAGATGCCTGTTGGTTGGAGGCAATCTTTCTTCTTATTGAACCACTTCAGCATCTGCATCATGCTGTACTCCTTGTAATTCTTCAGCAATTGGCACATGTAGTTCTCCCCCTGGACAACAGCTACTGTCTTCTACTTGCTGTCTTGCAGCAGGCACCTCTTCTATAGTAAGCTTGTCCATTGTCTTTGTCAGACCTGTGGGGCTGCATACACTATTAGACAACTCATTATTAATAAGTTTTGTCTCATCAAAAACTACATGCACTGATTCTTCTACAACTTGTGTAGTCAAGTTGTAGACTCTATAAGCCTTACTATTATTGTTGTACCCAACAAAAATTCCCTCTTGGGACTTGGCAGCAAACTTAGTTAAGTAAGACTTCCCATTGTTAAGTATGAAGCATTTACAACCAAAGATCCTAAAATAGGATAGGTTTGGTTTCCTGCCTTTCACTACTTCATAGGGGGTCTTGTTAAGCCTTTTAATGATGGTAGCCCTATTTATAACATGGCATGCAGTGTTAACTGCTTCAGCCCAGAAATACTCTGGCAGTGATGTATCACTCAATAGGGTTCTACCAGCCTCTATCAAGGTTCTATTCTTCCTCTCAGCAATGCCATTATGCTGAGGTGTTCTAGGTGAAGAGAATTCTTGAAATATCCCAAAGTCTTCACACAGTTTTGTCATGCTATCAGACTGAAATTCAATACCATGATCACTTCTAATTTTGACCACTGTACTATTTAGTTCATTCTGAATTTGCTTGACAAATCTATAGAAGACACTAGGTGTTTCAGATTTCTGTCTTAAGAAGAACACCCAGGAAAACCTTGAGTAGTCATCTACAACTACAAAGGTATAGACCTTCCTACCCAAGCTGTGAACTGGCATTGGACCAAAGAGATCCATATGCAAGAGGTATAGACACCTCACAGCATCTTTGTTTCCAATGCTTCTAAAGATGGATTAAGTCTGCTTGCCCTTTTGACAAGCTGAGCAAATATCATCTTTAACACACTTAACTTGAGGACCATTCCTCACTAACTTTTTGCTAAAGAGTTTGCTAATACTCTTGTAGTTAAGATGGCCAAGTCTCTTGTGCCATTTGACACAATGAGAGACTGACTCATCAGCAACAAGACAAACTGGAGAACCATTGTTCTCAACCATAATGTCTAGGCAGTAGACATTCCTCTTCCTATATCCTGTCAAAATGATCTCTTGATCACTTGACCTCTTGATATGACAACCATTTTTAACAAATGAGATGTCATACCCTACATCACTTAATTGACTTACACTTATTAGGTTGTGTTTCAACCCTTTAACATAAGCCACTTGAGTAATGGTAACTAAGTTTGTAGAAATGTTACCAAATCCTTTGATGATTCCTTTTTCAGAACCACCAAAGGTTACTTTTGGACCATCTTTTATTGGAATGTAGTCCTTTAGTAATCTTCTTGTTCCAGTCATATGTCTGGAACATCCACTGTCCAAGTACCATGTAGGGGTTTGGCCACTTGGACTTACCTGTAAAACAGATTAATGGACCTTAGAACCCAAAGAATTATTGGGTCCTTGGTATTTGTTAGTCTGCAATCTGACAAAGCTCCCTGCAGGCTTTCCAACAGGTAGCTTGCTACTCACCTTGGCACTGGCATTGTGCCAACAGTCCACTGCAAAGTGGCCAATTTTGCCACAGCACCAACATTCAAACTTGTTGTACCTTTGCTTAGGTACAGCCTTTGCTGTCTTATCTACACCAGACTTGTTGAATGCTGGGGCTTTGCCCTTGGACTTGGACTTGGACTGCTCAGTCCTTGCAGGTCTAATAAAGCCCAGTCCAGCCTTGCCTTTTTGAAGAACAAATTCATCAATTAAGGGTAACACTGACTTATGTTTAGAAAACCTAGCAACTAAGTCCTTCTCCTTCTGAAGATTGATCTCCAGACTCTTAATTTGATCATTCTTAAATGATATAGTACCCATCTGAATCACTGTTATGTGTTTCAGCCTAGCTATCTCATTCAACTTTTGATCAAACTTCTTCTCAAAATCTGTTGCACCAGCTTTAAGATCAGCAATTTCCTTTGCCTGACTTTTGGTTAGGGATTTTCTTTTCTTGTAAGCTTGCAACAGCACCTTATATTCATCTATAAGATGATGAATATCATCCTCAGACTCAGATACACTTTCATCACTTGATGAAGATGAATCTGATTCTGAACTAGAACAAGAAACTGAATTTAAACTTGAACTTTGTACCTGACTGGGTCCTGGCTGCTCCAGGATTTTGGCACTCTCTATCAAAGCCATTATCCCTTGACATTGACTATCTTCCTGTTCATAAATAGACTCCATGATCTGCATGAATTCATCCTCTTCTTCTTCAGCAAACAGCCCTATTTAGGCTTCAGCCTCAAACTCAGTTTCTGAAGAGGAGATATCTGATAGAGTCTTCTCTTTCTTGGCTACAAAAGACTTTTCTTTCTTTCCTTTGAAGTGAGTCTTTTTCCTGTCACCAGATTCCTTTCTCTTCTCTGGACAATCTGCAATAACATGGCCCTGTCTATTGCAGCAATAGCACACTATCTTTGATCCAGTTGCCTTGCTTGACTTTGTCCTCTTCCTGTCTTTCTTTGAAGGCTTTTTCTCCTGATAAAAGACTTCCTTTCCCTTTGAAGAAGAAGGTCTTGACCTCCACTATTTCTTCTTCAAGAATTTCTGAAAGTGCCTAGTGAAGGCAGCAAAGTCTTCATCACTTTCACTACTCTCACTCTTTGTGCTGACTGACTCATCAGACTCTGAATCAACTACCTCTGGAGGTGGAGTTGATGACTTATTCCTGCACTTTTTGGGAACTTCTGTCTTGAAAGCAACTGATCTTTCCTTGTGTTCAGTCCTTGTAGATTTCTCCTCCTCTTTCCTCACTGTCAACTGCATCTCATATGACAATAACTTGCCAAACAGTGTAGGAGGAGGAATTTCCCCTAACTTAGCCATTTCTCTAATGGCACAAATCTTGGTGTCCCAATCTTTGGTTAGGGACCTTAGGAACTTATCATTTAGTTTATAGTTACTGAACTCTCTTCCATAAGACATGAGTTCATTAACTATTCTGTAGAACTTCTTGTAGCACTCAGTTATGCTATCACCTTTACCTTGTCTAAAGCTCTCATACTCCTGATTTAGCAAGGATTTTCTATCTTGCCTAACTTCTTCAGATCCTTCCATATACACTATAAGAGTGTCCCACATCTCTTTAGCTGTCTTGCAGTGTATAAGATTCTGAAAGGTTGCATCATCAATGGCACTCACTATTATGTTCTGTGCCCTCTTGTCCATTGTGGCTAGGACAATCTCATCCTTTATCATCTCAGAGAAATCCTTTGGAGTTCTCTGATTTGCATCCAACACTGAAATCTTCATTGGCACATAAGGCCCTTCCTTTACTGTGATGTAGATTCTAGGGTCAGAGGCTTCCATAAATAGCCTTACCCTTTCTTTCCAGATCCTAAAGATCTCTTTCCTGCATATGGGTAATTTCATGGAACCCAATTCCTTGTGATTCTCTGAAGAACCCATGTTTCTTGATTTTCTTGAATTTCTTGAATCTGTGTTTTGTCTTACACTGAATCTGCCAAACATGATCTCCTCAGACTGTTAGTCCTTTTTGAGGAACTTCGCTTTGATACCACTTGAAAGATATGGTACCTAAACACCTAGAGGGGGGGGGGGGTGAATAGGTGACCTAATCCTTTTTAAATTCTAATGGCAGCAATCAGTTATATCACAGAAAACTTAACTAGTTTATCACAGCAAACACAACAATAATCACAGCACACCACAGCACAGCATACACAGTGATTTATAGTGGTTCCCCAAGATATGGGTACATCCACTTTCCCCCCTTCGCCTATCTAGCAGTGTACTAGATTCGGCCAAACTCCTCCACTGTCTCAGAACCCAAATTGGTTCCTACCTCAGGCCCAAAGCCTTACAACTCAGCTTTATCCCAAAGCCTACACTCAGCCAATCAAGGCCTACACTCAGCCAATCAAGGCCTACACTCAGCTAATCAAGGCCTACACTCAGCCAATCCAAGGCCTACACTCAGCCAATAAGGCCTACACTCAGAGATCTCAATCTCCTACACTCAGGCTCACAAGCCCTACCCTCAGCCTTTATAATTATAGGCTTACAATTCACTCAGATCCAAAGGATCCTACAAGTTAAAATGTATTACAAATAATAACTCTACAACTCAGAAATAAAAGAGGGGAGTTGAGAGATTCTTGATGAGTTCTTGGAAGAACTCAGCTGGATTCACCCTGACTTAGCTTTCTTCAAAGCTTCTTGAGTAGAACTGAATAAGACTGAATCCTCCTGCAGTAGTTCCTTGACCTCTGCTACTTAAGATACAGAATTGAATCTGAATCCTTCTTCTCAGCCTAGTTCCAGAGGCTGATTTCTTGGAAGGAGCCCTCTCTCTCCAACTACTTAGATCTGCACTTGGACTGCAAGATCTTCTTGTGTTGATACCCTTGGTACCACTTCAATAATTTATTTCTCAACAAACTGAACTTTTGACCAATAATCTGATCAATAACTTTAACAACCGTTTCTGTAAACTGTGGGTGCCTATTTATAGGCCTTCTTCATGGTAACCGGCTGGTCCGGTTCATAACTGACTTCTGATATCTCTGACAGTTGCTGTAGATCGGCTGGAACGGCAGCTGTCAAGTCATCCAGTCATTTCTTGAAAATCCCTAACTGTCTGTAAGTGTCGAGACTTTCTGTCTTTAAGTGTCGACACTTATAGACGAAGTGTCGACACATGCTGTGTAAGTGTCGACACAAGTCTACAAGGTGTCGACACAATTCCTTGTATGTCTCGACACAGATTCTTCTGCATGTGTCGACACTGAAATTGAGTGTCGACACAAGTACTTGTTCTTCTAGCTTTTGCTGAATTCTTCTAAGTGTCGACACATCTCCTTTGTGTCGACACATCTTCTTGTGTTGAATCTGTCAAGTGTCGACACTGCTTCTTGGTGTCGACACATAGTCTTCAATGTCGATACTTGCTGAGTGTCGACACAGCTCCTTGTGTCGACACACCATCTTCTTGTTGAGACATCAGCTAAGTGTCGACACATTCCCTTAGTGTCGACACTTGTACTTAGAATATTTTTGTTGATCTTTCTGATCTTTGCTAAGTGTCGACACAAGTCTTTGTGTCGACATTTTCTTCAAGTGTAGAGTCTTTAGCTGAGTGTCGACACATTGTGCTGAGTGTCGCCACTTACTTTATGTGTTGACTCTTCTGGTTGTGTGTCGGCACATTGTGCTCAGTGTCGACATATTCTTCAAATGTTGACTCTTCTTGTTGTGTGTCGACACATTGTGCTGAGTGTCGACACATTCTTCAAATGTTGACTCTTCTGTTGAGTGTCGACACATTGTTCTGAGTGTCGACACTTTAACTTAGTCTCTGCAGACTTTTGCTGAGTGTCGACACAGCTCCAAGTGTCGACACTTTCTGGTGTAGACACAGCTTCACTGGGTGTCGACACAGCTCCTTGTGTTGACACATTCTGTCTGCACTTTTCTTCACTAAGTGTCGACACAGCTCCAAGTGTCGACACATTCTGTCTGGTGTCGAGTCTGCATCCCAGGTGTCGACACAATGACTCCAAGTGTCGACACTGCTTGTCTGGGTGTCGACACAAGCTTTCTTAAGTGTCGACACTTTCCCTCTGAGTGTCGACACATGGACTTAGAAACGTTTTGCTTCAGTCCAGTGATTTCTTAACCTGCACAAGTAAACTCAACATACATCAAATACATTATGATGTATATCATTGAGTTGGGTGAGGCTTCTTCAAATCAGGTACATTTGACCAATGTACCCAACAGTGCGCATGACCACTGGTCGTGCGCCACTGATTGTGTGCATTGATTCCATATTTTTCCAAGTTCTGGCTGGGGTAAACGCACTACCACTGGACATAGTGCGCACGACCACTGGTCGTGCGCCACTGGTCTTGTGCATTATAATTTCTACAATCTATAAATTCGCAGGTTCCGCCCTAATTCGGTATTGCTCGACATTTCTCCGCCATTTTCGTCTCTGAGGAAGGGTTTCGCCGTTCCCCTTCATCTTCCATAGTAGAGAGGTGCTCCGGGTAAGCTTTCACCGCCAAATCCAAGCTAGAGCTTCCTCTCGGCCTCCTCCTTCATCTTTGAGCTTCAAGAAGAGCTTGACCTAGCTTTCTCCATCAAGCTAGGAGAAGTTGTGAGATCCTCCACCGGATCGTGACACGAAGAAGATGGGCCATTGGAAGGTGGTGACAGACCTTCTCTACGCCGGACGTAGTTGAGGACTGAGATTGGACGCTGATTGACAACCCGACAATTCCAACCGTGAATCCTCAGCAAGACTTCGGATTCGGTTGATTTTGCACACTTTTCTTATCTTGTTGTTGATGGTTTAGTTGAACTCTTTGTATTAGATGAATTTATGCTTAGTGTAATATATGTTTATGTGTAATCATGTCTATGTGATTGTATGTTTTCGTTATTTACTTGAGGTGTGCCTATTTGTCCATCCACCATCCATCTGTCCTTGCCGCACTAGCAATTGCTAGTGGCATGCGTAGCGAAGAGGTGCTTTCAACCCTAATTCCGCCATTCTAACCACCTCATCCGCAAGCCTACTCGCCCATACGCCTAGAGATTCGGTGCATAGCGGCCCGACTAGTCTTCCATCCTGCCTGGCAAAGCATCACATAGTGACGTTGCATAGGAGTAGTTGATAGTGTTTTATTTTCTTTGTCCGTAATATCAAAACCCCCATCATTATTGCCGACCTAAGGACTTCAATCTCAAGTCCTCCTCGAAATTAACTCCACCATACTGTGTTCCTTGAGAGATCGATACTTGGGAAAATTCGCCCATTTTATATTACTTGTGAGACCGGTTCACTATCGTGATCTTACGCATCAAGTTTTTGGCGCCGTTTCCGAGGAACACAGTCATGTGAGTTTTTGGAGAGGAATACGTGAGATTACTTTCCTTTTCCTTTGTAAATCGCTTTGTTTTGTTCTATTTCTGTTTTGTCTTCCTTTTTCTTGTTTGTTTAGGCAATTGTAGGAATATATTGTTGGATTTAGTAATTTGCACAATTTATTTTGAATCTGCTGTTTCGACACCATGTGGGGATATTCGTATGCCCAATGTCGTTGGTGTGGAAAGCCTTCCCACGCAAGTCATGAATGCCCTACGAGAGATATTGAGCATAAGCCTCAACGCACAATGCATGAGATGCTTTATTCGTACAGCCTTTCAAACACTGTGCCCCAAGCTTATGGTCAACCGTCCTCGCCACATACACCATTCACTTATTCCTCTCTGGCCCCATAAGGACCGCAGAGTAATGGGATAAAGTGTTTGTATTGTCGTAGAACAGATCATGTCCTGAAGGATTGTGCCGAGTACCTCCGTGTTATGGAAGAGGATGATGAGCCGGACATCCGGATCATTCGACTCCTAGCCTTGGTGACACACCTTCATCTTCTGGATATATATCCCTGTCACCTTCATATGTTGAAGGGAATGATATGGACACAACCGCCAGATGTGTGGCTGATATGGGCTTCGACGTGGCTGAGCCCATTTCTCCTGTGCATACATCTCCAAGCGTGGAGCCGATTCTTTATGAGGAACCTGCGCTTGAATTTTATCCAAGCAAAGTTCTTCCGCCTTTTGTTCATTCTAATTCAGTCATCTTTGACGACATTTTCGACGATGCAACATAAGTTGAGGCTTGTGATACATGAGTTGTTTCCACTCCCATGGAGGAGGACAACCTTCCTGGTGTTGAGGATTCTCCCTTGATACCAATGGAGGAAGTCCAAGTCTTGGTGGACGCCTCTATGGATCCGGCCGAGCCTTGTAGCATTGTCGACATTGCTGACGATATTTTTCTACCTCGACCTTTGGGGAGTGACACCGGGATCCCTCCCCCGATAATTTCTTTATGTTCTTCATCTCTTTTATTTCTTGACCCCCCTTCTTTATCTGAGCATGTGCAGGATGAATCTTCATGGGTATGTTGGGTTGACGTTGAGACTTGCGCTCAGGCTGTCGATGAGTGCATCCTCTTGTGTGAGGAGGTTCCTACCTCCTTCACAGTGGAAGCCCCTGCCGTCACCTTCGCCCCAGCGAACTTGTGGTGGACGAAACCTTGCTAGGCAAGGATGTGTTTTGTGGTGAGAAGAGTGAGGACCAGCGCTCCTTCTCTTCTTACTTCCTATTTCCTCTACCTGTGTTGGGCAGGTATTACTATTTAGGTAGAGGGGTAATTGTTCTATCACCATATCAGTACCCGTTACCGAAACGGATATTGGGACAGTTACCTGTGCATTTTTCTTTTCATAGGCTCATTAGCTAGAACCTTTTTGTAGCCGAATAAGTCATGCTGGGATGACAATAACCCCAATACTTATCTTTCATTTTCTGCATTTTATTTTTCATGTCTATTTTAGTTTTAGCATTTCTTTTTGTATATTTTCTTTTGTTTTTGCGGAGCTCACCCCTGCAGGTATTCTTGACAACTTCATGTTGGCGGGGTTGTGATTCTTCGTATGGCGGGCCTCCTTCAGGTTTCCACGCGTCTTCTGGTATGCTCACTAGCTGAGCATTGGGTAACCTCTTCCCTTAGCTCTTTATGATTTTAATTTCTCTATCATATGCTGTGTTGCTTAGTTTAAGTCTGAGGGAGAGATTTGTTACCTATTGCACGCGCACATTTCATGTGTATACTAGAAGCTTTTATTGTTATACTTTGATTAGTTCATTGCATCACACACCACTGCACCCACATGAGTGCATGCTTAGCTTTTTGCGTGCTGCGAGTTAAACTCGTTTCTTTTGTATGATTTGGGAAAATTATGATGCTGACATAGGATTGTGAGACGAAGTAAAATGTTGACCTTGCTGTGCTCCTAGTCGAGTGCTCTCGTCTCGTGTAGAAATTTGAGTAGATTTAATTTTTCTGTATGCTTATAGTTTTATATTTTTCTAATTGTGTAAATACTTTCTATTCTACTCAAAAATTGGTGAATCCAGTGTGAATCCGACGGTAGCTTAGGGATGTTTGTAGACGGCCGTTATGTTCGTATTGCTCGAGTCGGGAGGATGGATAGTCTTTCTCGTTGGCTAAGAACTTGCCCCAAGCTATTCTTGAAACATGGGTACGGGTTAGTCAAGAATGAGCGGGATGTAGGCCATCATTTTGGCCCGGTTGAGCTTTGTACCATTCCTAACATTTTGTCCTCGCTATCTCCGTTGTGCCTACCCCTCCTTTTAATTCAGCTCCACCATGATTTCACCAAAGCCTCATATCCAATCCTAGTCGCACACCTAAGTTGAGCTTTAGACTTTTACATTTTTATGTTAGGGTGTGATGTGGTGATTTTACTTGTGATTATGTGGATGTGCTCCAATGTTATATTTGCTGAAATTGTTAAAAGAGAAGCAATTTGAAAAAGAAAAAGAAAAGTTTTAAAAAAATGTTGTTACTTGTGAAAAAGTGAAAAGAAAAAGTATAATTGAAAATCCTATTTAAGTTGTGATTATTTTGGAGTAGGCGGTGCACACACCCATATGTTAAAAGTTAAGTTTGGGGGTGTAGTGTACCCGCATATATTTTGGTTAACTGATGGATTCTTTCTTTCATAAGCTCATTTGGGTTAGGTGCATAGACTTCCTGTTTATCTTTGTTTACCTCACCGAAACCCAAGCCCCATCTCTTCACCTAAAGTCCTACTGATTCGTGTGTGAACCAAAGCAGTGCTGTGGAGAGAATGCGAAAGGGCAAGAATATGGTCACCGACATTGGTGGATTCCTCTAGAGGTTATCCCGAGCCCTGATCTTTGGCAATGCTCGCCTAGCGATTAGTCTACTTTCTCCCTACGCATGACCGGATGATTCACCGTGATTCCATTTTGAGTAATAATAAAATGTTGATGCACATTGTGAAAAATATAAAATATTTTGCATACTTAGTAATTTCTTCTATTATATTTTTACGCGTGCGAGCATGCGACTTCGCATGGTACTCCGTATCACAATTTCTTTGTTAACTAGTATTTTTCCCTATCTGCCTAGATTTTGTTTGCTCGGGATGCGCAAATAGTTAAGTCTAGGGGTGTGATGAGTCCATTTTATATACCAATTTTCGGACTCATCTGGTCTAGTTTTCACGTGTTTGCACTTCAACTTTAGTTCTATATCGTTCATATTTCATCTTGTCTATATTTCCATAGGAAGTGCACATTTTGGCCCGTGGTTGTGTATTTTTGTACTTTTAATGTTTGTACTCTGTTTTGTGCTCATCTGGAATGTCTGCACATATCAGTTCTGGGTTCAGGGGTCGTGTATGTGTTCCGGGGACGTTTGGAACAAGGAATACTGCGCACGCTCATTGGATATAGTGTGCACGACCGTTGGTCGTGCGCCACTGCTCGTGCGCAATGTTCCCTGATTTCCAGAATCTGCCTGGGGTATGTGCACTATCACTGGACACAGTGCGCACGACCACTGGTCGTGCGCCACTGATCGTGTGCATTGATTCCATATTTTTCTAAGTTCTGGCTGGGTAAACGCACTACCACTGGACATAGTGCGCACGACCATTGGTCGTGCACCACTGGTCGTGTGCATTTTAATTTCTGAAATATATAAATTCGCAGGTTCCGCCCTAATTCGGGATCGCTCGACATTTCTTCGCCATTTTCGTCTCCGAGGAAGGGTTTTGCCGTTCCCCTTCATCTTCCATCATAGGGAGGTGCTCCGGGCAAGCTTTCACCGCCAAATCTAAGCCGGAGCATCCTCTCAGCCTCCTCCTTCATCTTTGAGCTTCAAGAAGAGCTTGACCTAGCTTTTTCCATCAATCTAGGAGAATTTGTGCCATCCTCCACCGGATCGTGACATGAAGAAGACGGGCCATTGGAAGGTGTTGACAGCCCTTCTCTACCCCGGACGCAGTTGAGGACCGAGCTTGGACGCGGATTGACAACCCGACAATTCCAACCGTGAATCCTCAGCAAGACTTCGGATTCGGTCGATTTCGAACACTTTTCTTCTCTCGTTGTTGATGGTTTAGTTGAACTCTTTGTATTAGATGAAGTTATGCTTAGTGTAATATATGTTTATGTGTAATCATGTCTATGTGATTGTATGTTTTCATTATTTAATTGAGGTGAGCCTATTTGTCCATCCACCATCCATCCGTCCTTGCCGCACTAGCAATTTCTAGTGGCGTGCGTAGCGAAGAGGTTCTTTCGACCCTCATTCCGCCATTCCAACCACCTCATCTGCAAGCATACTCGCCCATCCACCTAGTGATTCGGTGCATAGCGGCCCGACTAGTCTTCCATCCCGCCTGGCGAAGCATCGCATAGCGGCGTTGCATAGGAGTAGTTCATAGTGTTTTATTTTCTTTGTCCGCAATATCAAAACCCCCATCGTTACCGCCGACCTAAGGACTTCAATCTCAAGTCCTCCTCGAAATTAACTCCACCTTACTGTGTTCCTTGAGAGATCGATACTTGGGAAAACTCGCCCATTTTATATCACTTGTGCGACCGGTTCACTGCCGTGATCTTACGCATCAATAGTCTCCCACTTGATCTTCTACCCTGCTCGGTCAATCAACTCCTCAAAAGATAGAGTGGGTTCTCAGGAAAGCTCCATTTTGAATAGCCGATACTTTAACTTAATGGTGATGGCAAGCTGTAAGATGTGCTCGTGCACCTCCTAAACCAGGATCATCTCCTCTTGGAAGCAGTCCACATTATTCCAAAATGACTATTCAACTCCTTGCTTGAAAAAGAAGATAGCATCATCCCTCTTATTCCTCTTCTTTGATGTGGAGAAACACACTGCGGGAAACTCTGGCGCAAGTTTTTGGAGTTATATATGGTTCTGAGTGAAGTATGTGGATTGATTCTCACGCCATCCCTTTAACTGAAATGGCTAACAACTTACACTTAAAGGCATATATCACTTGCCTCATGGAGACTGTGTCCTCAAATAACTAGAGATGTTGTATGGGATCATCCTTTCCATTGTAGTAGTACATGATATGCTCGCTGAAACCCTCTGGCATCGGGGTTGAAAGGATCAATTCACAAAATGTGTTCTTTAACCCTGACAGTTGAACCGAAGGGACTAGCATGGTCTCCTCGCCTAGGTAGCGATTTATCGGCAGACTCGGGAACAAAACCCATGATTGGAGGGCTCGCTCGCCCTCCTGCATCGATACTTCCTTTCCCTGTCTCTTATCTGACTCCTCCAAGGCAAAAGTTTGTGAGGTGAGTATCGGGATTGTAAGGGTTGAGCACTCTCCTGGAGGCATAAGGGAGAGGCGCGGGCTTTCCTAAATGCTCTTCCAAACTCATCAAAGTTGCTCTTTCTAACAAACTTGCCCAAGAGTAGTGAGTAGCCGAGGTCGACGCCTTACCCTTTGCTTCCAGCAATAGAACTCGCTAAAACGTTTTCACGTAAGCTACAGTCCACACTTACTGCTCAAGAATGTTGAACCAGGAAACCTTTTTTTAAGAGGAGTTTGGACCAATTGAGTGTAGCTTGTGATTACTTCTCCTGAGTAGAAATGCTAGGGAAGGCACTCAGAGATGAACTTCCCATCCAAAATAAAAGTTGATTCAGTCACACTAGAGGGGACTTGAGAGCACTAGAATACAAACTCAGGAACCTGCTTGAACAAAGTATTAGATCTCTCACAAACCAGAACCTTCCAAAAGAATGAAGATGCCAAAAAGTCCTCTCCAAAGGTGTGCTTTGGGGGTCCATTTATAGCTTGCTAAAAATAGTATGTGGGTAGCGAAATCTTACCTTTTGGTATTACTAATTACAACCAAAATTGTCTACCAACGGCGGAATCCAGCTGTTTGGAGTGGCTATTTGCAAGACATAATGTGATTTCCTGGAAAAATGAATCACCACTAAGAGCAAGTACACGCTAATTAAGGCATGCACATATAGGGGTGGTGAGTAGCTGATGAGGATGGGTACTAGCACTCGCGCAGACCTGGGGGGTGGGTGTGAGTTGGTGGGGTACACTTGCCCATGGGTTCCGGGTACACTTGTCCCCCTGGCCACACTCGCCCATCTTTCACAATGTCTTCCCCATTCTACGTATTCGTTCATTGAGCCCACTCGACAAATACTGGGTTATACTGAGGTAAATGAGATGCAAGCTCTGCGTGCTCTAGATATGAGACACAACCTCCCTGCCCAGTTCCTTTAACATGTTTATGTCATGACTTTGTTAGGCTTTTCACGAGGGTTCCATCCTTCAATGCAGATAGGATCCGTATGTATAAATGTAAAGTGTTGTTCTTGTCCTAGTGAACTTACCATAGGTAACACAAATAAGCAACTTCTTAATTTTCCCATGCTAAACCTACTACTTCAGGAGTGGCGAACAAAATTATTAGGTGCGGTATGGAGGGAATTTCTTCGAAGATGGTCTGGTGAGGCTAGCCGAAGATGGTGTTGTAGTCGAAATCGGATTCCTTGACTATGAAATGGATGTCATGGGTAACTTGCCACAAAAATTCACCCAAAGTGTCCGGGAGAGTGATCATTCCGAGCACTAGGACAGGGATGTTGTAAAGTCATACACTGGTCCTATTGAAGTTTAAAGGAGTTTCATTGCATTCTTCATGCACTGTAGGGTGGACATGAACAAAACATCTAATGAGCTTCCATTGTCAATGAGAATCCTCTTGATGCTGAAAAAAGGGTCCCTGATCTATTTATGGATGATGAGGGATCCTAGTGTGACAGGCACATATCTTCTAGGTACACGTTCCCAAAGCTCATTACGATATTTTGTCGTACTTTCTGGTCGTCAGTTCCCTTTTCCATCTAAGCAATGTAGCAGTCTTAAGAATAAAGAAAAGTAGATCGAGCTATATACTCCACTTCCCCAATCATTTGCATGCCCCTATGCGTAGATTGCTGCTTGGGGTTGACCTCTAGAAGGCTATGGTGGTGTTGGTTAGTTCGTGGAGTGGTTCTCTAAGAACATCCTAAGGAGTCATTGCCGGAAAAAATGCTTAATCTCTTCTTTCAACCATGTTTAGGCTTCAGTTTTGTCACCAAGCCTACAATTGAAGCCACGATATTGTGATTGTTCTCCCGTATTTCGTACAAGCGAATTATTGGAACCAAGATCTGGCTCAACGAAGAGTTCGTACCCAAATGAGGCATCCCACGCCTACTTCTCTTGAGAAAGAATGTTATGTTGAAGACTTGGAACTTAACACAGACCCTGACTGCAGTGTGGAAGACACACCACACACCCAAAAGATCGAAGAGAGTTTCCCCTCCCAAGACAATGCAAAAATTGGGCGCCTAGGAGAGCCTTTGAAGCCAACCAAAATTGCCTAAGGAGGAATAAGCCAAAAAATTTGTATCCCCTCCAAAGGTGCCCTTCAGGATCTATTTATAGTTTTTCCTATTGGGGCCTGCCAATAACACAATCCTGCCTTTTGGTTTTACAAAATGCACCCCAAATTGGTCTGCCAATAGCCAAACTCCATGTTTTGGAATGGCTATTAGCAGACGAATAAATATAATCTTGCATGGAGAACATTCTTGGATGGCAAGTCCCTTGTAGGGCAAGTCCATTAATACAAACATATTCCTAGAAATCTTATCATGTGATCCAGTTTTGCAGATTAATGCCTTTCTTCTGATGTCTACCAGGAATTTTCCCTTTAAGTTCATATCTTTCCCGATGATAGAACCACTGGTGTACTTGGACAAGCCACACCATTTTAAGGCAGACTTTACATCATCTTGGAATAACACATCTTCTTCCTTAGAATCATTGAGCTTAGGGAGATTCGATGCCTTACAAATCATTCAAACATTGAATTTAACTTTCTCTCCATTGATGGAAGTTTTAACCTTAGTAGAGGAATAGTTCACCTTGGCATTAGAATTCAATTCCAATACCTCTCTCTTCTAGATGTAATGTGGCTCTGACAGCACAAATTCCAGTTCTGTGACTGTTAGAAGGTGAATAATGGATAGGATTTCTTCAGGAGCATCATGAAATCCATTTTGAATGACATCACTGCCCTCGAATAGGAAGTCAGCACTCTTGGGAGCCATTGAACATGAACGATTGATCAAGGAGGAAAATACAATTCACGAAATCTAAGGTACGGGATGGAGTAATTTGGAAGGTCAATAGAATGAAAGAGTTTATTTTAGGCACGATTTATATATATACCCTACCCTATTCAAGCTAGAGAGGCGCATACCTTATCATGATTTACACTTTTGATGGATGGCTGTGATTTAATCTAATAGATTTGAAGTTTGTTCAACCTATCAGAGTGTATGCATCGAGTGCACTCGAGGCACTTGACACCTGGTGTTGATTCAATGCACTCAATGCCTGGTTGGTTAATATTATTCTCCCTTATGATCTCCTGCAAATGGTTAGCCTCCAAATGCACATATATATAATATAAATACTTTACGAGGAAAAAGCTACTTCAAGTTCAACATTCCAATTCAAACTTGAAACTGTTGAACTTGGCTTCATCAACAGGCTTAGTAAAGATGTCAGCCACATGTTCTCTCTCAATATGATCTCTTAGTAAATATGCTTGGTCCTGTTGTGTGATACATGATTTTTAGCTATTGAAATAGCATTTGAGGAATCACAGAACATTGGAGTTTTACTTAGATAGAAATTGTAATCCTGAAGTTGATGTTGTATCAATAGGAGCTATGTACACCAACTCCCTACTAAAATGTATTCAGATTCAACTGTGTAAATAGCTACACTCGTTTGCTTTTTGCTGCTCCAGGATACCAGCCTTCTCCCGAGAAATTGATAGGTACCGGATGTACTTTTCCTATCTTCTTTGCAACCTGCAAAATCTGCATCTGAGTAACCTGTTAGTTCAAAGTCATTATCCCTAAGTACCAAAGACCAAAATCAGTTGTGCCCTTGAGATATCATAGAATCCTCTTTGTTGTAATATAGTGAGATTATTTAGTGTAAGCCTAGTACCTAGCATATAGTCATGTACGAAACATAATGTCTAGCCTACTAGTAGTCAAATAAAGGAGGGAGCCAATTATGCCTCTATACAAGGTTTAATCAACTAGTTTCCTATTCTCATCCTTGTCTATATACATACCTGACCCAATAAGAGTCTTAATGGTGGAGGAAATCTTCATTCCAAATTTTTGATTCTCTTCTTAGCAAACTTACACTAAGAGAGAAAATAAACCATCCTCAGACTGTTTAACTTGGATGTCCAAGAAATACTTGCATTCACCCATACTGTTGATTTCAAATTGCCATTGCATAAGTTTAACAAACTTTTTGCATATCCCATCATCAGTAGATCCAAAAAATTATGTTATCAACATAAATTTGGACTAGGATTTTGTAAAAGTTTACTTTAGGATTGAAAGTGACCTTGAGGGTGGTGAATATGTCCAATTTAAATATGGTCCCCCTTTTCTTTAATTAGTGTATTAATTTAATTGAAATGATTAACTCAGATCAGATAATCAACAAAAACCAAACAGCAAATAACTAAATTAACACAACACAACAAAACAGCGCACACAGCAAAATGCACACTGATTTATAGTGGTTCCCTAATTTATGGGTACATCCACTTTCCCCCTTCGCCTATCTAGCAATGAACTAGATTCAACAAAACTTCTCCTCTTTCCTTTACTCAGATCCATAGATCTTATAGCTTAGAGCCCACCCAACTCCTACAACTAAGACTTCACAAGTCTTACCACCCAGATCACCAAGTTCCTACACCTCAAGTTCTTCACAAGAACTCTACCTTAGAATGAATCCTCACTCCTACTTCTCTGGAAACAAATGCCCTACAACTCAGAGATTTTTCAACTGCTCCTACCTCAGGCAATCCTAGCCCTACCTCAGCCTTTATAACACATTCTTACAATAACAAGAGAATGAATCTCCTCCACTCAGATCTACAGACAGATCGTATAAATTGATATAAAAGAGAAATGAATCTGAAAATGCCACCCAGTATGAGATTTGAGTAACTGCTTCTTGATCTGATCTTGATGATTGTGCTTTCTTTGATTCTGACAAAACAGATCTGATCAAACCCTTTTTAGCTTTTCAAAGCTTCTTGAAGTAGAAATTAGGGTTGATCTAGGCTGGAGAGATGTTGTAGATGATTCTTGATCATACCTCTCTCCACCTTCTAAATTGTTGCTGAAGCTTGAAGGTTGTGCTGCTTCTTCTATTTTTTTATCTCTCTTCTTCTTTTCTTTTGAAGACAGCATCCCTTTAAATAGGCTCTGACAGGAGTAACAGGCTAATCCGGTTAATAACTAACAGTTCTGACAGCTATAAGTACCTCAGTCTTTATATCTGTACTTAGGAAATATGTCTGCTGATGTGTTGAGACTTGGCTATGAAATGTGTTGACATAAGTCCTAGGTGTCGACACAGCTCCTGTAGTGGTGTCGACACAGTTCTGAATTTGTTGACAAAGCTCTTCAACTTGTCTCGACACAACTTCTATGGAATATGACGACACAAGTCATGTGTGTCGACACAGTTGTCTTCAGTCTTGTTGCAACTTGATAATAGTGTGTCGACACTAGTCCTGAGTGTCAACACAGTTGTCTTTAGTGTCGACATAGCCTGAATATAGTGTGTCGACACTTGTCCTAAGTGTCAACACAGTTGTCTTCAGTCTTGACACAGTGTGTCGACAAAGTTATCCTTAGTGTCAACACAGCTTTTATTTGTCTCGACACAAATTCTTCAGTGTGTGTCGATACTAGTCCTTTGTGTCGAAACTTTGTAGTTAGCTCTATTATCTTGCACATATAAACTTAACATCCATCAAATACAATAATGTGTATATCATTGAGCTGAGATGACTTCTTCAAATCAAGTACATTGAGACCAATGTACTCAATAATCTCCACTTATTTGGAGAAGTCATAACCCCAATGCAGTGATATACAACAAGATACCACAAGATAGAGATAAAGACATTTAAAGATACAATGTAGTTTAGTAAGTGAATAATCACAGATGATCACACAAACCTAAAAAAATGTCGAGTATAACATAAGGCAAACAATTTCAGTCCTAATTAATAAACACATGAAATGAAGAATAAGCCATGATTTCCACTAAATGTTTATCTTAGAGTTTACTGATACAAGTTTTTTAGAATAGATACAAATCAAAATGTTCATATGAAATATAAAACTTAGAAAATCCTAAGGCAGCTCAGGTTCCTTAATAACTATGCCTTACCCTGATTGTATCTTAACTTTCATTACTGGCTCCTTGTCCTTAGCAACTGCCTTACCTTTGGCTTACTTAGCTTTAGATTTTGCTATAGCTTCTTCCTTCAGCCTTTACCTCTCAAAATAATGATATGGCTTTGGGAAATACTTGCTGGGCTCTATAGATTTAGCAGGAAGCTTTCCTCTCTTCAAATCTTGTCTGAATTTCTGAATCACATCTTGTTATTTCAAGTGTTTAGCCCATTCCTGTTCAGAATACCATTTCCCTCTGTCAGTAATATTAGAATTCACATCTTTCCATGCAATAAGAATGATTTAACTAGAGGTTGGACTCCATTGCTCAAAATCAGGTTTAGTCTCAGCCTGTTTCTCTAAACCTTTTCTTTAATAACTGAGCCCCAGTTTCTGGAGCAGTAGCAGGACTGTCGACTTTCTCAAATATTACATTCTTATCTATGCCTTGAGGAGGACTATACATGTGGTGAACAACTGCTTGAACAAACTCAAAATTGGCTGGGGCTACAGGAGGGTTCCATTCAGCAGGAGGTGCATGAAGTATAAGTGGTTGTTGACAACCAGATTCAGCTGTTTGATCACCCTCATACCAAAGGGGAGGAAATCCTAAAGTATCTCTGATATTGTTTGCAATCCAAGTAGCTTGTTCAACACTTGCCTAAATTATGACTCTCTCCCCCTTTATGACTTCTCTCTCAATATGATCTCTTAGATCATTCTTTTGAAATCCGACCTGTCCATCAACATAATTGATACATGTAGTCACTGTATTCTTAACCCTCAGAAAGTTGTTCTCCAAAGTTTTCTAAGAATCTTTGATATCCTTAAGTAGAGATTCAGAATGACTTTACAGTTTTATATTAATATCTATGCCAGTAGAATCAATTTTGCCTTCCGGAGCAGTAGTTTGGGTCTTAATTTCTCCCAAGGTAGTTTCATACATCACTATCAGATTCTCATTCAGTCTGTTCTGATTTTCAAGGACACAGCCTTACTTGATTGCCATATCATCCTGTATTTTCTTGGCATCCTGTTGTTGCTTTGCCAGCTAAACTACTGCATGAGCCCCTTTCTCAAAGAAAGAAGTCATTTCAGTTTTCAAAAGATTTACTTCATATCTTATTGACTTTATCTCTTAGGCTAGCTGGGATTGTAACTCCTTGTTTCTTTCATCCACATATTTCTTTAAATCTTGCCTTTGCATATCAAGTAGAATCTACAATTGCACAAGCAAAGAGTTGTGATCTATTGTAGGAGCAGATGGTGGTACAGACTGAAGATATTGCATGTAGTTCTTGTTCTTCTTCTTCATTGCAGAAAGTTTTCTTTTCTTATGTTGAGTAGCATCTACATCCTTAGATTCAGAAGAACTAACCTCTTCAACTTGAGGTATCTCTTTAGATTTCTCAGTAACAGGGTCCAACTTCACCTCAATCCCTGTACCTTCTTGATTAATATAGATATTATCCACATTAATATCTGCAAGCTGAATTGCAGCACCAGGTATCTCAAACTAAGAGTCTGCAATTCTCCCTTCCTGAATATTTGTATCCATTATCATTGGAACTTCTTCTTCAGCCTCTTGTAGAGTTGCTGCTTCCATTACTTGATCAGATATTTCATGTACAGGAGCTTGTGTCTTTTTTATTTCTTGTACTACATCCATTATAATTATTATTGTTGTATCCATTGGCAATTCTATGAGGTTCTCCCCCCTCAGCTAATTCTTTTTCTGGGACGATCTCCCCCTGCGCTTGTGCATTGGTCTCAGGGAATTGCCTAAGAGACCGGCCTTGGACTTCCTCTAGATTTTTATCTGAACTGAAGTTCACCTCTTCTTCAGAATCATTAGAGGATATTTCTTCCTCTACCACTGATTTCTTACATTGTATTTCCTTTTTCTTCTTAGGTGTAGGAGTTTCCTTAATCAGGACTTTGTCCTACCTAGACAGGATTCTTAGGTCCATTCTCCTCATATGATTGATCTTTGTGCCATGTTTCTGATTGATGCAATCTGGAATGACCTTTTCCAAATACATACTTATTATTCTGCCCATATTGGGATTCTGAATTCCTTCTATAATCTTATCAAATATCACTCTATTACACTCAGTATTGATTTTGAAGATAATTCTAGTCAATAGATTAAACATGACATTAGAAATTCTGTCATGTGATCCAGTCTTGCAAAGGAGGACCTTTCCTACTATTTCTGACAGACATTTATCTTGGGAATTCATTCCCTTTCTGTTGAAAGAATGTCCAAAACTAGTGGTTGGAGAGTAGTCCACAACAAACAAGTGCCTCAGCTTTCTTGGTTGAATTTAGTTCATTATCCTGTGAAATTCTTGGAATCTTAAAAACTTTAGCTAGTCTTTTGGAAGAAACCTTTATCCTTTCTCCATTAATAGTGGATTTTATCTTGTCAGAGTTAGAGTTTAAGGAGGCATGAGAGAAAAATTTAGATACTTCCCTCTTCCAAATCTTGGTTGGTTCTGAAAGAAGATACTCCAACCCTGCCTCATTCACAAGTATAATCACTTTCCTTATATCTTCATAAGCAGTGTCGAATGTGTTGCGCACCAGTTCAAATCTCTCATTTATGTGATCGTCCATCTTTGGTGACATTCTTGTTGAAAGATCTTGAGTAAGAAGTGTGTCAACTATGGATTTCTAGATCTCGACACACAGCGATTAGTATCTCAAGTTTACTGGCAAGTGATGTCGACAAAACCTAACATCTATTATTTAGGGCATCAGTCTTTTGAAGGTGAAAACACGCGTTGCATTTAGTGATTTTCTCAATATTGGGCAATTTCTGGAGTCGAAAAGAAAACCTAAGCTGTCGAGATATGTCGACATGTGTCTACAAAAGGTTTATGTTTCCCGATACAGACCTAAAGGTCTCGACACAAACTTGTAATGTCTTGACACACTTCCTTTTATCCGTGTCGACACACATCCGTTAATTAGTGTCGACACATAGTCATGTGTCTCGATACACCTTTTCTACTAGTGTCGACACACTCCCTGGTGTCTCGACACAATTCTGTGACTTAGACAAATTTTGTGTTCTGAATTATATGTCCTGACTAATTAAGTAAAAATTTTAAAAATATTTGCATTCATAATTAGTCATTCTTTTAAGTGTAATTATTTATTCAATATGCAACATACCTAGTTCAAACTTAAAATTATTGAACTTACTTTCATCTAGGGGTTTTGTAAAGATATCAGCAACTTGTGTTTCAGTTAGAATATGTTGTAATCTAATATTTTCTTTTTCAACATTCTCTCTGAGAAAGTGCTGTCTAATTTTTATATGTTTATTTCTACTATGTGAAATATGATTATTGGCAGTAGAAATTGCACTAGTGGAATCACAGAACATAATAAATTTACTTAGCTGAATACTGTAGTCCAATAGTTGATGTTGATTCCACAACAGCTGTGCACAGCAACTTCCAGCAGATATGTAGTCTGATTCTGCTATAGAGATAACAACACTTGTTTGCTTCTTGCTACTCCAACTGATAAGTCTTTTCCCTAGAAACTGGCAAGTTCCAGAAGTGCATTTTTTTGTCTTCTTTACACCCTGTAAAATCTGCATCTGTGTACCTAATAAGTTCAAAATCGCTATCCCTAGGATACCAAAGCCCGAGATTGGGTGTGCCCTTAAGATATCTCAGTATTCTCTTAATAGTAGTATAATAAGACTCTCTGGGGCATGCTTGGTACATAGCACAAACACATGTTGAGAACATAATACCTGGCCTACTAGTAGTTAAAAACAGCAGTGATCCAATTATGCCTTTATACAAGGTTTCATCAACTGGTTTACATATTCATCCTTGTGTAGTGACAATGTAGAACACATTGGAGTTCTCATGGTAGAAGAATTCTCCATACCATATCTCTTAATCAACTCCTTAGTAAACTTATATTGAGATATGGATATTCCATCCTCAGGTTGTCTAACTTGGAATCCCAAGAAAAACTTTAGCTCACACATGTTGCTCATCTCAAATTTGCCTTGCATGAGCCTTGCAAACTTGCTATATAACATCTCATTGGTAGACCCAAAAATTATGTCATCTACATAAATTTGGACTAATATGCTTGAAACTTTGATGTTACTAAGGAATAGTGTCGTGTCTATCTTTCCTCTAGAGAACTTGTTCTCTATAAGAAAAGTAGAGAGGGTTTCATACTAGGCTCTAGGTGCCTATTTTAACCCATACAAAGCCTTGTGTAATCTGAAAACATAGTATTTGTGTTTAGGGTCAATAAAATCTGGTGGCTGCTCTACATAGACTTCTTACTTTAGTGTACCATTTATGAATGCTGACTTTACATCCATTTGATAGACCTTGTATCCTTTGAATGTTGCATGGGCTAAAAATAATCTAATGGCCTGTAACCTAGCTACAGGTGCAAAGGTTTGGTCATAATTAATCTTTCCTCTTGTCTATATCTTTTAGCCACTAATCTAGCTTTATTCTTGACTATAACCCCATACTCATCTAATTTATTTCTATAGATCCACTTAGTGCCTATAATGTTGTGATCATTAGGTCTATGAACTAGACACCAGACTTTGCATCTCTCAAATTGATTTAACTCCTCTTGCATAGTCATAATCCAGTTGGATTCTGAATTTGCATCTTCAAACCTTTTACGTTCTACCTGTGAGAGAAAACTAGAGTATTGAACGTTATTGTGATGTCTACTTCCAGTAGTTGCACCTAATCTGACATCACCTATTATTTGAACTATAGGATGATCTCTAAGGTGTCTAACATCTACAGGAAGGTGTCTATTATCATCTAGTGTTGCAAGAGGATTTTTGTGATTCTATTCCTCCCCCTGAGCTGATGCAGTATCTTCTATAGGAACTTCTATATTGTCCCTAATGTCTAACTCTATTTTTTGTGAGACACTTATATCAAGTTTTTCCATTCAAGAATTTACACCACCTAGATTAGAACTATTAGAGATATCATTACATAAAACTGATGATTCATCAAATACTACATTAATAGATTCTATAACTTGATGTTGCAAGTTGTAGATCCTATATGCTTTGCTATGAAGACTATACCCTAAAAAGATTCCTTCAAAGGATTTCTCTGAGAACTTGGTTAGATATGTTTTCCCATTGTCCAAGACATAGTACTTACTTCCAAAAATTCTGAAGTGGGACAGATTTGGATTTTGCCTTTCATTATTTCATAGGGAGTCTTGTTGTGATATTTGTTTATCATGGCTCTATTTTGAACATAGCAAGATGTGTTTACAGCCTCAGCCCAGAATTATTCTGGGAGAGATGTATCACTCAGCATTGTTCTAGTTGCCTCAATAAGAGTTCTATTTTTCCTCTCACAACTCCATTTTGCTGTGGTATTTTTGGAGAGGAGAACTCCTGAAGGATTCCTAGATCCTTACATAAATTTTTCATTGTTTCAGATTGAAATTCTTTACCATGATCACTTCTAAGTTTGACCACAGTACATCCTATCTCATTCTGAATTTGTTTGACAAAATCAACAATGATGCCTAGAGTTTCAGACTTTTTCCTTAAGAAGAACTCCGAAGCAAATCTGGAGTGATCTTCAACAATCACATAGGTATAAGACTTTCTTCCCAAACTAAGAACTTGAAGTAAGTATAGACACCTCTCACTGTCTTTGGACTAAATACACTTAAAATAGAATTTTGTTTGTTTGCATTTTTGACGTGCAGGACATCTGCCATCTTTGGAGCATTTTATTTGTGGGCTATTTCTAACTAAGTCCAAAAAAATAGTTTACTCATAGCTTTGTAGTTTAAGTGAGCTAGCCTCTTGTGCCACTATACACACAAAGTGTCTTTCTCACTGGCTACAAGACATACTAGTGATTGTTCATTTATACTAAGGAAATTTAGAAAATAAATGATCCCACTCCTAGTCCCTAACAAGATGATCTCTTGATCACTTGAATTCCTTATCAGACACTTATCATTGTGGACAACAATTTCATATCCTATATCACAAAGCTGACTTATGCTTATCAGATTGTTGTTCAATCCTTCCACATAAGCAACTTTAGTGATAGTAACTAGACTATTAGAAATGTTACCATATCTCTTGGTAAGTCCATTCTCTGACCCTCCAAAGATGACTTTTGATTCATTCTTAACTAGAATGTAGTATCTTAATAAACTCCTTGATCCAGTCGTATGCATGGAACATCCACTATCTAATTACCATATTGGCCTATTAGTGTTACTTGGCTCCACCTGCAAACACAAATTTAGTTCACCTTAGGCACCCAACAAGTTTTGGGGCCTTGGTTCCTGTTAGGCTTTGTTGTGTAAAACACAACAGTCTTTCGAAATAAAGGTAGTTGAAATCTATATTAAGGACCTATTGGATTATTCAAATAATCTAGGGCAAAATGCCCAACCTTCCTACAACACCAACACTCAAATCTATTGTATCTTCTCTTTGGTTGCACATTTGAAGTTGTTTTCTTGTGCAACACAGAATTCTCATCAAATTACCAGGGTAGAGGTGCTTAATTCACACCCTTACCTTTTAGATTTGAGTGAGCTATAGTGGGATCAGCCACAAGAATTCCTTGGTTTCCTGGATTGATCACTTTCTGTGGTGGTTCTTGTCCAATATTGTCTTTTATCATCTGATCATTCCAGCAAGGATCTTTATTGACCTTGCTGGTAGAGCACTCAGACATCATGTGTCCAGGAACACATGATCTCAAGCATCTGTTAGAGGGCAGATACTTGACAGGTTGCCTATCTGGACCACTTGGAATTTTATCTTTGGATACAAATTTCTTTTAAAATTTTTTATTCTTACCAAACCCTACACCACTTCTAAATGGTGCAGAAAAGGTATCTATGATAGGTAGTAGTGACTTAGATTTAGAGAACTGAGTCAGGAGCTATCTTTCCTGAGCAAGTTTTGCATCCATGTTTTTGACAGACTTGACCTGTTCAATTATCACCTCTGCCTGGCTATCTATCTTCTTAGTTAATTTAATTATTTTCAGTTTTTATAAATCCAACTTTGTGTTGGCACTTATCAACTAAGAAGATACTCCTCTCAATGAATCTAACTCTTTGTCCTGATCCTTAAAATGCTGTTTGCTTGCAATTAAGGCCTTTAGTACCTTCCCATACCTGTTGATAAGGGAGATAAAATTTGCTTTAATGTATGAATCATGTTCTTTACTATATGAACATGAATCATTTTCTGATGCAAATATAAAATCTGAGGAAAAACTATTAGAGATTGATTTTACCTTAGCAGGATCTGAACAATCCTGATCTTCTTCTCCTGGTTGAGTTTCCTCATTGGCCATCGGTCCCATAAGAGCATCCTCCTCTTCTGATTCAGATAAATTAGACTCACTGTTAGACAGTGTTAACTATCTTTTTGCCAATAGGCTTTTGTCAGCCTTCTTGTGTTGTCCATCCTTCAAGTTTTCCTACTTTTGCTCCTTCCTTTTTGATGGGGAATCAGCTATGACATGCCCTTTTTCTATTGCAACAATAGCACACTATATTAGTTTTCATATATTTATTCTGAGAAGAGCCATATCGGTCCCAAAATTCTTCCCTGGGTTTCTCGGGATGATTGAACTTTTGTTAAAAGATTCTCCTGTTGAACCCTTCCATCTTCCTTGTTTTCTTCTCCTTAACATCTTCTTGAACTATCTAGAGAAGAGTGACAGTTCCTCATCAGGTTTTTTCTCCTTCTATTGAGGATGATTCTGACCACTCAGAGGCAGTTTCTAGTTTTTCTGTGAGTATTGACTTCTCTCTAGCTTTTCTGGATGACTCAGTCTTTAGAGCCAAGGTCTTTTCTCTATTGAGTGCTCTGGCTGATTCTTCTTCAGACTTTCTGACATTAAGCTGTAACTGATGAGACAAAGTTTTCCAAATAGAGCTTGGGGGTCTATGTTCGCTAAGTTTCCAATTTCTCTTATTGCACAGATCTTGAAGTCTCATTCCTTGTTCAGGGACCTCAAGAACTTATGATTAAGTTCATAATTAGTAACGTTTCTGCCATAAGTCCTCAGGTTGTTAACAATTCTGAAGAATTTTTCCAAACACTCAGCCACTGAATACTTTTTATCTTGTCTGAAGGCTTCATACTGTTGATTTAGCAGTGATTTTCTATCATCTCTGACTTCTTCAGTACCTCCATGTAAACTATCAAGACTCCCACATTTATTTAGCTGTTCTGCAATGAATGAGATTCTGAAAAGTGGAATCATCAATTGCACTAACTATAATATTCTGAGCTCTTTTTTCCATAGAGGCCAGTATGATTTCATCCTTATCCATTTCCATGTAAGTCTTGGGTGTCTTGATGTTTGCATCAAGAACTGACACTTTCATGGGTATGAATGGTCCTTCAACCACAATAATGTATATTCTTGGATCTGCTACCTCCATGAATAATCAGACTCTTTCTTTCCAAATTTCAAAGTTTTCTTTGGAGCAAACAGGGAGCTTAATGGAATTATTTTCCCTCTGGGTCATTGTATTTCTTTCTTTGCAAACCTTTTGGATTCTCACTAGGCTGTTATGCTTTTTTCAGTGAACCTGTCTCTGATACCAATTGTAAAAGTTTACTTTAGAATTGAAAATAACCTAGAGGGGGTGAATAGGTCCAATTTAAATATGGTCCCCCTTTTTTTAATCAGTGTATTACTTTAATTAAAATGATTAACTCAGATCAGATAGGCAATAGAAACCAAACAACAATTAACTAAATTAACACAGCACAATAAAACAGCATACACAGCACAATGCACACCGATTTATAGTGGTTCCCCAATTTATGGGTACATCCACTTTCCTCCTTCGCCTATCTAGTAATGAACTAGATTTGGCAAAACTCCTCCTCTTTTCTTTACTCAGATCTTTCAATCTTACAGCTCAGAGCACACCCGACTCCTATAACTCAGACTTCACAAGTCTTACCACTCAGATCACCAAGATCCTACACCTCAAGTTCTTCCCAAGAACTTTACCTCAGAAAGAATCCTCACTCCTACTTCTCAGGCAACAAATGCTCTACAACTCAGAGAATTTTCAACTTCTCCTACCTCAGGTAATCCTAGCCCTGCCTCAGCCTTTATAACACAGGCTTACAATAACAAGAGAATAAATCTCCTCCACTCAGATCTACAGAAAGATCTTACAAATTGAATATAATATAGAAATGAATCAGAAAATGTCACCTAGTATGAGATTTGAGTAACTGCTTCTTGATCTGATCTTGATGATTGTGCTTTCTTTGATTCTGACAAGACAGATCTGATCAAACCCTTCTTGGCTTTTCAAAACTTTTTGAAGTAGAAATTAGGGTTGTTCTAGGCATGAGAAATGTTGTAGATGATTCTTGATCAGACCTCTCTCCACCTTTTAAATGGTAGTTGAAGCTTCAAGGTTGTGCTGCTTCTTTCGTTTTTTATCTCTCTTCTTCTTTTCTTCTGAAGACAATATCCCTTTAAATAGGCTCTGACAAGAGTAACCGGCTTATCCGATTAATAACCGATAGTTCTGAAAGCTCTCAGTACCTCAGTCTTGATATATGTACTTAGGAAATATGTCTGCTGAAGTGTTTAGACTTGGATGTGAAATGTGTTGACATAAGTCCTGGGTGTCGACACAGCTCCTGTAGTGGTATCGACACGCTTCTGAATGTGTCGACAAAGCTCTTCAACTTGTCTCGACATAACGTCTGTGGAATTTGATGACACAAGTCCTATGTGTCGATGCAGTTGTCTTATGTCTTGTTATAGCTTGATAATAGCATGTCAACACTAGTCCTGAGTGTCTACACAGTTGACTTTAGTCTCGACATAGCCTGAATAGAGTGTGTCGACACTTTTCCTGTATGTCGACACAGTTGTCCCCAGTATCGACATAGCTTTTATTTGTCTCGACACAACTTCTTCAGTGTATGTCAAATCTAGTCCTGAGTGTCGACACTTTGTACTTAGATTTATTATCCTGTACATATAAACTTAACATCCATCAAATACAACAATGTATGTATCACTTAGCTGAGATGACTTTTTCAAATCAAGTACATTGAGACCAATGTACTCAACAGATTACCTTACCCTTTGTTTCACTTAGAAATAATGTTTTGCGTATCTTTTCCCTTGAGAATTTGTTCTCAAGGAGAAAGCTATATAGGGTTTCATACCAAGCCCTTGGAACCTGTTTCAACCCATATAATGTCTTTCTTAAGTGAAATACATGGATAAGGAGAGATGGATTGATAAAACTTGATGGCTGCTCAATATAGACCTCCTCTTTTAAGTCACCATTCAGGAAAGTTGACTTTATATCCTTTCGGTAGACCTTAAATCTTTTATAAGTAGCAAATGCAAGGAATAACCTTATAGCTTCAAGTAAGTTACTGATGCAATGGTATGATCAAATTCAATACCATCCTCATGTTTGTATCCTTTAGCAAGCAATCTAGCTTTGTTCTTGATTATAACACCATTCTCATCTAGTTTGTTTCTCTATATCTATTTGGTTCCTATGAAGTTATGTCCTTGAGATTTAGGAACCAACTTCCTGACATTACACCTTTTGAACTGATTCAACTCTTCTTACATAGACACTTTCCATAATGGGTATATGTTGGGTTCTTCAAACTTCTTGTGTTCTATCTGAGACCAAAAGCTTGAATATATAACAATATTGTGATTTCTGCTCCTTATGGTTACACCTGTGTTGAAGCCAAATATGACCCCAACTGAAGTTCGAAGAAAAAGGGGTGCATCCAAAACCTACTTCTCTCAAGTCTCACCCCTTGACTGGATTCTAAGGACCTAAGACTGACCCAAAAGCCTCAGCAGGGAGGTCCCACCTCACACCCGGAAGATCTCTGAGAGCTTCCCCTCCAAAGCCAAAGCTGGGCTAGGAGCTCCTCAGAAAGCACTGGAATTGGGAGACAATGATCGCTTGCTTTCTAAGGAGCCCTTATGGGTCTATTTATAGCATTTTGCTGTCCTGAATTTAATGAAAAGCCCCTAGTTGGTCTGCCGATAGCCGAATCCCACTGTTTTTCTGAGGGTACTGAAGTAATTTCTCCTGAGGGCAATTAGGACATTCTTCCTAAGGCCCTGGGCCCCACTCGGCGAGAGCTATGCCGAGACCTTCTGCCCAGGGTATGGCGCGAACGTTCTCGCCCAGCATAGGCGAGAACTCTTTGAGATAGGAGCTTGGCTTAGGCGAGAGCGCTTCCGCGCAGGTCGCGCTTGACGGTCTTGGTATTTCCTCGTTCATCGATCAGATCAGGCGCAAATTTCCGCCTTCTTTGGGCGAGATCTTCCTTAGGGCGGGAACACTTCGGCTAACCCAACTGTGACCATTGCTCCTCCTTCTCTGGCTCAGCGAATATGGGGTTGTACACAATCCCTGCTCTTTTTGAGCTAGCACCGCGCTCGAAAAGACATGTCAAACCCAAAATATTCGCTGAGCACGTGTCAACATCAGGGAATCTTTCGGTGGGCCGTCCGGTGCCTATAAATATGTGTGCCGATAGACGGCCATAACACTTCCCTCGAGTCATCATTCTCTCCCTGAGCTCGCGCCCTCTCTCGCTATGCCTTCCAAGCGTGCCGACAAACCGCTTCCGCAGAATCTGCAGGACCGCATCAACGCGGCACAGGCGCGAGCTAGGGCTAACAGCGCCCTGGTCGCCCCTTGGCTAGCGTGACAATCGTCGGTTGCTGAGCCCTCTCTGCCTAAGAAGAAGAAGAAGAAGGCGAAGGTGGTTCAGCGGGACCTATCCCGCGAGAACAGGAGCCCGCCCACCCCGACCCCTAGTCGCGCGGCGGCCCCTCGCCGCGGAAGGTTAGCTTGATATACCAATTACCAAAAACCAGCTGTTCAATTGTTTAACGTGATACCTCTCGCCATCACGATGCCGCATCCCCGTGAGAACCTTTGGATCCACCCTCTAGCCATCACGATGATCAACCACAGGTTCCCGAGGCGCCCCCTCCACCAGACCCGAACACCGCTGGTAAAGGTTCCCCTCTCGCCTTTGACTGGTATATTTAAATGCTGACCTGATTTCTCGCAGCGTCGGTTTCCGCACCACCAGACCTCGCCACCCGGGGGAGCGGGGCGAGAGCTACGAATCAGTCCGCCGTGTGGTTGATTCCTCCCTACCGGTGGGAGGAAATGCCGCCGAGTTCTGCGCGCCTTTGTTAGATGCTAGCCCTCCTGCGGGAGAGGAGGCTCGCTCTTCCGCTCCTGACCAAGCCGGGATCACTATTCGTAAAGTTTACACCCCCCCCGGAAAAGGAAAGCCAATCCACCTCCTCTTTGGAGCTGAGGGGGGGGGGGGGGGGGCTGGCCTTCTCGCCTGCCGTCGACCGGGGGGCCTCGTCACTCTGAAGGTACACGGAAATTTTATCGCAGCTATCCTTTAGCTCCCGCTAAAATGGGGATTCTTTTGACAGGGGACATGGGCTCGCGGCCTGGCGCTGAGGTAGAGGAAGAAGAAGAAGAAGAAGAAGAGGAAGAAAGAGAGGGAGAAGATGGCGAGAGCTCCCCTTCCCTTCGTCTGACGAGATGGAGGAGATCCTGACCTTTCCCGGGAGCGCGAAAAGACGGGGGAAGAAGGTCGCCGCCATTCTATCGAAGCTCATCCGACGAGAACGGGTCCGCGACCTTGCGGCAAGAGAGTTTCGCCAGTTAGTGGAGAAGAGGCTAGAGTCCCTGGAGCGAGATTACCTTATAGGCGAGATGGACCGGCCGGGGGAGCTACCGCCGGATCCTCACCTGAGAGGTGCATCGAGCGAATCCGGGATCTGTCTCGCCGGGTTGACCTGGGATGCAACGTTCTGTCGTCCTACTTCAACCCGCAGGCGCCCCCCCGGACCAAGCTGCGGGACCGAGGCAAATGGCTGTGGGAGCAAGGGAAATGGCGCTGGGAGCCATACTGTAGCGCGAGACCTCCCCTCCTCCTCCCCAGGCCTTCCCTTCTCAAATGTACCCTTATTTACTCGCTCAGAGTTGTAACTAATGTTTCTGCACTTTATTCTCTTATTATTTTATCGCGTTCTCGCTCAGCGAGAGCAATGGCTCGGTTTTTAATATTTTTATATGCGTATGAGTTATTTTTCCGGGTCCTTGGGTGGCGAGAGCCACCTCGCTTCCGCCTACCTTGCCGGCCGCATGACATTTCGCAACGTTTGCGCTAGTCACTTAGTCAATCGGTCATTGTCAGATTCGGGCGGGAAAAACGAAGCGCCGCTGACCTAGGACGTGCCGGCTGTACCCCCGCCGCCTTTCTGAAAACAGCCATCATTACCACGATTTTCTATAAATAGGAGGCTCACCTACCACATTCATTTCTCCGATTCCAGTCTCTCTCCTCTCCTGTTGCTCTCGCGGTCTTTGCAAAGCTCTCGCCCGTTTCCGCCTTCTACTTCCATTCTCGCACCGTTCTCGCTCTCGCCTTCTCCTCGTAGATCTCGCCTTCAAACTTTATCGCGATGCCGGGCGGAGGTGAAGGACGATCCAATTGCGCGGAAGCTTTCCAAAAGCATCTTTTCCCTTCCTGCGCTCTCACCCTGGACGAGTTCAACCTGATCAAGACCCAGCACGTTCCCGCCGGCTTCACCGCGCGGAAGCCGGGAAATCACGACAAAGTAAACACCGCAGGGGAGGGGGACCTCGCCATCCCTATTGAACACTTCGAGGTGGGCTTCCGCCTCCCGCTGTGGCCTGAGATGCGGCAGGCCCTCCGGTACTACGGGGTGGTTCCCGCACAGCTGAACCCTAACTCCGTTGCGATTCTCATGGCCTTCATATGTTATATGCGGTCGAAGAGGATTGAGTTTTGCTTGCCGATCTTCCGCAAGTTATTTACTTTCCGCGCGAAAGGAGGCGTGGTGTTCTTCTCCGGGCAACTGCTGAAGACGATCGGTCTCGCCAACAAGCACCATCACTGGGGAGAGAGGTTCATCTACGTTTCCGGCGACTTCGGGAACGTACCCCTTGACCCCATCCAATACGAGGATGCGCCTATAAGCCTCCGTCCTTGGGCTCCCGCGAGAGCGCCCTCCTTGAGTTCTTCGGAACCAAGGATTTCGACGTCCTCTACCTCCGGCGAGACGTCGATTCTCTTTCCCCTGTACTTCCGGGAGAAGGTAGGATCTCGCCTTTATTTGCCTTTTTCTTGCTTTTTGCAAGGTGGAACTTATCGCTATTATTTTCGCAGGAGAGCATGAGATCCCCCTTCGCCAGCCTTTCGACGAGGCTCGCGCCAGAGGAGTCAACCTCCTAGGGACCCACTGGCTCTTGCGAAAGCCGCCGCGCAAGGCTGCCGAAAAGAGCCAGGCCCTCCCTCTTCAAGCGGTGTCGTGAAGCGAAAGCCCGTTCCTCCGCTCCTCAACCAATCAAGAGACCCAAGACAACGGATACCGAGAAGGGCAAGGCTGTTGTGGTGCCGCCCACCCAACCCCTCCCTGCAGGCCGCTCCTTTGAGGAGGTCTTGCAGGCCGTAAGCCAGATTGCGGTCACCAGGGGTGGCCATGAGACCCCTGCCGAGATCCCTCCGGCCCCTGGTGCCGCAGAAGACGTGGGTGCCGCCGCCGGGACCTCTGGTCACCACCCATCTGTAGAGGTGCCGCGGGGCCATCACAATTTCGGTCTTGGCATGAGGTGCCTGGACGCGGAGAACAATCCACTGCTGCAATGGGACCCTCATGCTAACAAGGTCTCGATCTCATCCCTCTTGCCAAGCTGGGCAGAGCGAGACGAGGTCACCGGCGAAGCTTTCGCCTTAGGCTATTTCCTCTACAGCCGGGAGGACGCTAGCGTCTACGACAGGATGTCGACCCGACTGCTGGCCTACGACTCCACTCGCGCTTTAATGCGTGGGCTGGAGCTTGCGCACATGTGTGCCCGGCGGAGCATTACGATAGACCGCAACTTTCAAGACATGTTCAAGGCTAGGGATGATGCGGTGGCCCAGGCGGCCTCTCTGGCCAAGGAGCTGGCCGAGGCCCAGCAAATGTTATCCTCGCGCCAAGCGGAAGGGGTAAGCGAGACCTTTCACAATCACTTGTTCTCGCCTCCCTAACCCTTCTCTTATGCTAACCTTCCGTCGTTCAGGATTCCGCCCAAGCCGCACTTCGCGAGGAGCTGTCACAGGCCCGATATGACAATGTTCTCCTGCGGGAGCAGATCGCGCGCCTCGAGGCGAGTGTAGCCCCTCCGTTGGACAAGAGATTGAAGAGCCAGTATTACTCGGCTTATGACATCGACAAGCTGCTCCAGGGGAATGCGCAAGCCACCGTAAAGTTGACGCTGAAGACGCTGCGCGACATCGACTGCTGGGACGGGAGGGGCAAAGACATCACCGCTCAACAACTTGTTCCATGGCTCTTCGAGCCCCATTCCAAAGCCCCTGGGCGCCCCTGATACCCCTTCCTCGGATGTCTCAAAGTCCCCCGCAGTGGGTGGCAAGACCTCCGGGGGGAGCTCGGCGGAAGCTCCAGCGGGAGCTCAAGCGAGAGCTCTGAGGGGTACATTTTGTCTCCTTGAGGGCCCCCTTCTCGCTTCTGTTCTTCACCTCTATGTAAAGAGCGAGACGCTATCATTTTGTACCTGTACATAGTATTGTTAATGCAAATGTTTTTCTTGCGAACATCTCGTCTTGTTATTTGTGAATGCGTTTGATGTAATGTCGTGGTTGAACGTTTTCGGCGTGTGCTTCTGCCAAGGCCCTGGCCCTCCTAGGAAATCCTCTTAAGCGCATGGAGTGCATGAAACGCCAACCCGCGCGATAACCGGCCACCCTGGTGGGAAAAGGTAGCGGACTCTTGAATCGTTAGGACGGGACCGTCCCTTTAGACTGCGGCGAGTCCCCTCTGGCCGTCGCATAACGATCTCGCCTGTTTGTTCGAGACACTGAGAGGAGACTTTTTGGCGAAAGCCCTCCCCACCTCTAGATCCCTTTGAGGGGGACTTCCCTGCCGAGATTAATCGCACCTGCCGGATCTACCCTGCCGAGATCTATCTCTACGAGATATAATCCCTGCGATGATCTATCACCTGACGAGATCTATCTCTTGCGAGAATCTCATCCCTGTCGAGATCTAGGTGCCTCCCGAGAATCTTCATAAGTCACCTCCCCAAATCCCCTTTTTTCATTTTTTCATTTGGTATTCCCAACGCGACTCCTGCCTTTGTCCAAATCAAGCCAACCAACCAAACCTACCCCCCACAGGCGAGCCTTCGGACCTGCCAGCTAGATGAGAGCCTGCGCAGCGGGTCTACCTGGGGCCGAGCCGAGCTCGTGGTGCCGATGAAGATCTCAAACCAACCAAACCTATCCCCCACAGGCGAGCCTTCGGACCTGCCAGCTAGATGAGAGCCTGCGCAGCGGGTCTACCTGGGGCCGAGCCGAGCTCGGGGTGCCGATGAAGATCTCAAACCAACCCAACCTATCCCCCACAGGCGAGCCTTCGGACCTGCCAGCTAGATGAGAGCCTGCGCAGCGGGTCTACCTGGGCCGAGCCGAGCTCGGGGTGCCGATGAAGATCTCAAACCAACCCCAACCTATCCCCCACAGGCGAGCTATTCGGACCTGCCAGCTAGATGAGAGCCTGCGCAGCGGGTCTACCTGGGGCCGAGCCGAGCTCGGGGTGCCGATGAAGATCTCAAACCAACCCAACCTATCCCCCACAGGCGAGCCTTCGGACCTGCCAGCTAGATGAGAGCCTGCGCAGCGGGTCTACCTGGGCCGAGCCGAGCTCGGGGTGCCGATGAAGATCTCAAACCAACCCAACCTATCCCCCACAGGCGAGCCTTCGGACCTGCCAGCTATATGAAGAGCTGCCAGCACGCGGTCTACCTGAGGGACCGAGCAGATCTCGGAGGGGTGCCGATGAAGATCTCAAACCAACCCAACCTATCCCACACAGGCGAGCCTTCGGACCTGCCAGCTAGATGAGAGCCTGCGCAGCGGGTCTACCTGGGGCCGAGCCGAGCTCGGGGTGCCGATGAAGATCTCAAACCAACCCAACCTATCCCCCACAGGCGAGCCTTCGGACCCAGCTAGATGAGAGCGCGCAGTCTAGCTGCTGCAGATGAGCTTTGCGCAGGAGAGTCGACCTCAACCGGGCCTAGCCGAGCTCGGGGGTGACGATGAAGATCTCACACCAACAAAACCCCCACAGGCGAGCCTTCGGACCTGCCAGCTAGATGAGAGCCTGCGCAGCGGGTCTACCTGGGGCTGAGCCGAGCTCGGGGTGCCGATGAAGATCTCAAACCAACCCAACCTATCCCCACAGGCGAGCCTTAGGACCTGCCAGCAAGATGAGAGCCTGCGCAGCGGGTCTACCTGGGGCCGAGACGAGCTCGGGGTGCCGATGAAGATCTCAAACCAACTAAACCTATCCCCCACAGGCGAGCCTTCGGACCTGCCAGCTAGATGAGAGCCTGCGCAGCGGGTCTACCTAGGGCCGAGCCGAGCTCGGGGTGCCGATGAAGATCTCAAACCAACACAACCTATCCCCCACAGGCGAGCCTTCGGACCTGCCAGCTAGATGAGAGCCTGCGCAGCGGGTCTACTTGGGGCCGAGCCGAGCTCGGGGTGCCGATGAAGATCTCAAATCAACCCAACCTATCCCCACAGGCGAGCCTTCGGACCTGCCAGCTAGATGAGAGCCTGCGCAGCGGGTCTACCTGGGGCGAGCCGAGCTCTAGGTGCCGATGAAGATCTCAAACCAACCCAACCTATCCCCCACAGGCGAGCCTTCGGACCTGCCAGCTAGATGAGAGCCTGCACAGCGGGTCTACCTGGGGCCGAGCCGAGCTCGGGGTGCCGATGAAGATCTCAAACCAACCAACCCTAACCCCCACAGGCGAGCCTTCGGACCTGCCAGCTAGATGAGAGCCTGCGCAGCGGGTCTACCTGGGGCCGAGCCGAGCTCGTGGTGCCGATGAAGATCTCAAACCAACCCAACCTATCCCCCACAGGCGAGCCTTTGGACCTGCCAGCTAGATGAGAGCCTGCGCAGCGGGTCTACCTGGGGCCGAGCCGAGCTCGGGGTGCCGATGAAGATCTCAAACCAACAAACCTATCCCCCACAGGCGAGCCTTCGGACCTGCCAGCTAGATGAGAGCCTGCGCAGCGGGTCTACCTGGGGCCGAGCTGAGCTCGGGGTGTCGCCGAACATACGACTATGCTATGTTATGAAAAATTCGATATTAGTTAAGGGAGAATCAATCGATATATTATAACAAGTTTATTTTTGAGATACATGGTTGCATCCTTCCCCCCTCAGGGTAGAAGCGTTTTAGATCATCACCACTCCAAGTGTGGCTCAGGGCCTTCCCTCCACGTCCTGGAGGTAGTATCCCCCCGTTCCGAGGACTTATTTCACAATGTATGGACCTTCCCAGTTTGGGTGGAGTTTACCCGGTAGCCGACCTTCCCGCTGCGTCAACCTTTCTCAGCACCAGATCTCCTTCAGCAAACTGCTTGACCCTGACATGCTTATCAAAATGTTTGGCCATCCGTCGCTTGATCTCCTCCTGCCTGATAGCCGCCACGTCTCGCAGTTCCTCCACCATATCTAACAAGAGGCGCTGCCCCTCCTCATTCTCCACCCTCCAAGCCTCGTCCCCTTCGCCCGCGACTAAAACTCGCGGGGACCGGACCTCGAACTCCACTGGTAGGACGGCTTCACACCCATGAGAGAGCTTGAAGGGCACCGGTGGCCGTGTTCGGAGTCGTTCGTAGTGCCCACAGGATCGATGGGAGCTGCTCCACCCAATTTCCCTTCAAGTTTTCCACCTTCTTCTTTAAGTGTTTACAATGATTTTGTTTGCTGCTTCCACTTGGCCGTTACTCCGAGGGTGATGGACGGAGGCAAACCGGAGATCTATCCCTAGTTGAGCGCAGAAGCTGATGAACTCTTCGCTGGCAAACTGGGGGCCGTTATCGGTCACTATTGCTTGGGGCAACCCATGTCTACAAATGATTTCCCCCCAGATAAATTCCTTATGACCTGCGAGGTGACCTTGGCTAAGGCTTTGACCTCTAGCCACTTTGAGAAATAATCGACCATGACCAAGAGGAACCTCCTTTGCCCACTAGCCGGAGGAAAGGGCCCAACTAAGTCCATTCCCCAGATGGCAAATGGCCATGGTGCCGTGATACTCCGGAGTCTTTGAGCTGCCAAGTTGAAGGGGGGCGTAGAGCTGACATTTTTGACACCTCCTTGCAAACTCCATGGCATCCTTCCTTAGGGTGGGCCAGAAGTACCCCTGTCTGACCACCCTGGCCTCTAGTGTCCTTCCTCCAGAGTGACTGCCGCACTCGCCTGAGTGCACCTCCCTTAAACTCTTCGGGATTTCTTCTTCGGTCACACATCTGGCTAGGAGCCCCGACAACTTCTTACGATGCAGACCCCCCTCCATCATCAGGTAGTGAGCCGCTTTGCGCTTGAAGCTTCTCCCGACCTTGGTCCCCTCAGGCAGTTCACCGGTGGTTAGGAAGGCCACAAATGGATCTACCCACGAGGGTTGCCGATCCACCAGCATCAACTCTCCTTCCTCGATAGCCGGTCGGAACAGCTCCGTCAAGGTCCCTCCTACCAGAGGTCCGAACTTGGCCAGTCAATTGGCGGCTACACTTTCTTCCCTTGGAACATGTGAATTGAGAAAGACCGGAATCCTCCGATGATCACCCTTACCTTGGAGAGGTATCTGATGAGGGTTGGCTCCCGAGCTTCAAACTCTCCCCGGGTCTGCGATGCCACTACCTTTGAATCAGTGAAAACTTCCACATCCCGAATCTCCAGCTCCTTTGCCAGGGGAAGGCCGGCAATAACGGCCTCATACTCCGCTTGATTGTTGGTCACGGGGAAATGTAAAATGACTGCTTGCTCTATGGTTACCCCCTGGGGACTTGTCAACACCACCCTTGCCCCCAGGGAGTGCCTTCCTAAGGCCCCATCAACCATCAACTTCCATGCTTCTCGCGGTTGCTGCTCTTCCCCCTCGACCTCAACGATATAGTCTGCTAGGAAGTCCGCCACTGCCTGTTCCTTGATGGAGAGCCTTGGGACAAAGGAGATGTCGAACTCGCTTAGCTCAATGGACCACTTAGCCATCTTCCCGAGTGCTCCACTCCTTCGAAGATCTTGCGAAGGGGGTGGTCGGTCACCACCCTAATCGAATGCGCTTGAAAGTACGGCCGGAGCTTTCTGGCTGAGATGACCAAGGCATAAGCGAGCTTTTCCAGGATGGGTAGCGAAGCTCTGCTTTCCTCAATATCCGGCTGACGTAGTAGATGGGCAGCTGCATCTTTCCTTCTTCCCTCACTAGGACGGAGCTCACCGCCTCCGCTCCTACCCCGAGGTACAAGGTCAGGTCCCCCCCTCCTTTGGGCTCTGAAGGAGGGGAGCCTGAGGGAGTTGTCTTTTCAGCCCTTGGAAGGCCTCTTCGCACTCGGTCGTCCATTCGAACCTTTGATTCCCCCGCAGCACCTTAAAGAATGAAGAACACTTGTCTCCTACCCTGCAGAGGAACATGCTTAGCCCAGCCAGCTTGCCTGTCAAGCGCTGGACCTCCTTGGTGTCGCGTAGCGACTCCAGATCCAGGATGGCCTTGACCTTGTCCGGGTTGGGCTCCACCCCTGCCGGAGTTAGAAGATGCCCGAGGAACTTCCCGCGGCTAGCCCCGAAGACACACTTCAAGGGATTCAGCCTCATTTTAAACCTTCTTAGGGTGGCGAATGTTTCCTCGAGGTCTTGCAGGTACGAAACTATGCACTTGCTTTTGATCATTAGGTTGTCGACGTAGACCTCCAAGTTCCTCCCCCTCTGATCCGGAAGACCCGATCCATCATGCGCTGATAGGTAGCCCCTACGTGCTTTAAACCCAAAGGACATCATCTTGTAACTGAAGCATCCCTCCCTCGTGATGAAGGAAACATCCTTGGTGTCAGGAGGGTGCATCCGGATCTGGTGATGGATATCCAGCCTGGATACTGGATCTCTGAGATGAAGCCCGCCTCCAGGAGCTTCTTGACCTCCTCGCGAATGGGCTCCTCCAGCTTGGTGGCGATGACTCTCTCTTTTTGACGGATGGGTCGGGTGCAGGGATCCAAGTTCAGGCGGTGGCAGGCTACGTCGGCGTCGATGCCCGGCATGTCCGCCGCGCTCCAAGAGAAGATGTCAACGTTTATTTGAATGCAGCAAGCCCGCACCTGCTCCCGAGCCTCGAGACTCAATCCCCCGCTGACCCGCACCCTTTGTACTTTTCCTGCTCTGGTGAAGACCTCCATCTCCACCACTTCTTTGGCCGGCTCCAGCAGCGACTGCTCCCAACCGATCCTTACCTCTTCCTCCAGCTCCAGCTCTCCTCTTTCTCTCTCCTCCTCAATCTCCATCGCTTCTACCCCCCCCCCCCCCTGCTGCGGCTGCTCGACTTGTACGCCCCTCGGGCCCTCTCTCCCGACTTCTCCCGCCGCTTGCCCTTCTACTTCTAACGCCCCTTCCGGGCTCTCCTGCTCCCCATCCCCGGGACCCGCCTGCACATCTCTTGCAGCTTCTCATCTCCTCTCCTCCGTCTTCCTCCCCAGCTATCCCTCTTGCCCCCTCTAAGAACATCTCCTCATCCTCAACAACCTCCTCTAGGGCCGCCATCACTTCCTCCAACTCTTCTGCCTCCGCCATCCATGAAACGGTGTTGACTAATGTAACGTAACATTGCCTTGCCAGCTTCGGGTCTCCTCTTACTCTGACCTGCACCCCCCCATTGTTGAACCTAAGGCACTGATGGAACGAGTAGGGGACGCAGCGAAAGGCGCTGATGAGGGGGCGCCCAAAGATGGCATTATAGCTGCTCGGGGCGTCCACGATCACGAACCTGCAGTTCCGCGACACGCCCCCCAACCTTACGTGCAACCCTACTCCTCCTTCTACCTCCTTTCTCTCCCCGGAGAACCCGAACAGAGGTCCATCCGATGCCAAGACCCTCTTCCTTCAACCCTCATCTCATCAAAAAGCCTTCTTGAAGATGACATTAACCGAGCTCCCGTTATCTACCAGTATCCTCGAGACCGTATAGTTTTCCACCGCCGTCTGGATCACCAGGGCATCGCAGAATGGATCTTCATAGTCTGGCATGTCCGCTGATGAGAAAAGTAATCTTTTCTTCTGGTGGGGGAACCTGGGAGGTGGCCACCCCTCTCCGGTACATGGTTTGCAGGCTCCCCTTACGGGTTGCCTCAATCCCCACTCCTCCGTGAATCACCCGATTCCTCCCCGGGTTCCTACATCCACCCAGTCTTCGCATCTGTCTTCCACTTCGCCCTGCTGCACCTCCACTATCCTCATCGGTGGATCCTACCTCCCTGCTCCTCTGGCCTCCCTCAACTCTAAGAACTCTGGCAGGTGGCCGTTGCGTGACCCTCCTCCCGGTGGAAGTCACAAAAGAGCAACGCCTCCCAGCCCCTTCTTTCGTCTCCCCTTCCTCTTCTACCTCCTCGAGCTCCCCTGGCTGCTCCTCTCCCTCTTCCTACTTCCATTACCTCCTGCGGTGGTGGGGGACGACCCCTCGGCTCCTGCCTCCATGCCGGTCGATTGAACCTCCGGGGCTCCCGCAGGTTATCTCTCCCCTGATAGCCTTCTCCTGGGCCCTGGGGGCGCCCTCCTGGGGCTTCCAACCCAACCGTTGATCGGCTCCCGGGCCCCCCAACCCTGCTGCTGCCCAAACCTTCGGGCTCCTCCCTTCTCCTTTCTTCCTTTTGCCCCTCTGTTCCCTCGGCTCCTTCTGCCTTTCCGTTGCTGGTTCCTTCCTATCATCCTCTGCTAGCTTGGCCAACTTCCTGGCGAATGCTGGGTTTGCTCTCTCGAAGTAATCTCCTTTGCCGCCCTCTCCATAAGCTCCTCAAAGGAGAGGGGGGGCACCCTCTTCAACTCCATGCTAAAAAATCCCGGTCTCAGCCCAGGGTGAAGGCCAGCATCAGTGCGTACCCTGGAACCTCCTGGACCAAGAGGATCTCCTCTTGAAACCGGTCGACAAAGTGACCCAGCGTCTCGTCCGGCCTTTGCCTCACCGCAAACAGACACTCCGCTTCCTTCTTCCGCTTCTTTGAAGTTGAGAACCTTAACAGGAAGCTTCTCCGCAGAACTTCAAAATAGTAGATTGACCTTGCTGGCAACTGGTGGAACCAGTCCCGAGCCTTCTCTTTCAACGTAATGGCGAACAACCGGCACTTGAAGGCATCTGTCATCTGCCTTATTGACACAACGTCTTCAAACCACTGTACGTGCTGCACCAGGTCATCCTTCCTCCGAGTAGTAGGACATGTCGGGCTCCCGGAACCTCTCCGGTACCGGAGCCGAGATGATGAGCTCGCTAAATGGTCTCTCGCGCCTCCTGCCTGGCGAGAAGGTACGTCTCGCGGCCTCGGCTGGCTTGCCTGATCCGCGAGACCGTGCCCTGTGAAGAGTTTCCGCACTGCCGCCTCCTTCTCGCCTGGCTCTGTCACGCCTCCTTGCCCGGGCGCTGGCTTTGGCCCGGGAATAGCTCCCGCGCCGCCACGTCTCTCTCGCCAGCCTCCCCCGGGACCTCCTTCCCCGGGCGCTGCCCCGGGCGTTCTCGCCTAAGAGCGGGACCTCTTTAATTGGGACCTGAGGGGTGGCCCACTCGCCTCTTGCCGAGAAGGCCAAACTGATTGTTTGCAAGACCTCTCTCCTGAACTCATCCAGCATCCTCTTCGTTGCTTCCTCTCCCCAGGGTGGGATCCTCCAGAACCTGACCCTTCACCTTCACCTCCAGCCATGGGACCAAACTTAAGGCTTTCTTGTATCGGCTGCCTTCCACGCTCACCGCACCAGAATTGTTGAAGCCAAATATGACCCCAACTGAAGTTCGAAGAAAAAGGGGTGCAGCCAAAACCTACTTCTCTCAAGTCTCACCCCTTGACTGGATTCTAAGGACCTAAGACTGACCCAAAGCCTCAGCAGGAGGTCTACCTCACAAAAAACCCGGAAGATCTCTGAGAGTTTCCCCTCCAA